>PVLD010000231.1:0-336596 GCA_004027595.1 Dinomys branickii
TTCCTGGTTCCCCTGTATCTTCACATTCAAAACTTGTTCTGGGTGGGGTTGAGTTTTGAGACTGCGTTTTGTTCCTCTGTTTTCCCATTTTTGGGTATCAGATTCAAAATGTGGAGCTATAAATTCCACAGGCAGTTCAGCAGGCAAAGGTCTGCTGCAGAGGCTGCTCCAATGATTCCTTCTCTTTGGGAGAATGTCCGTTAAGCTGTCTGCTGAGATTTCTGCTTCTACTCCCTACCCCAAGACCTGGCCAGGGCGAATAAACAGCTCGCCGCCCCAGGATTCTTGCAGACAGGCCACTCAGGTGTTCCTCCCTGGGTGGAACTCCTTCCTCCCTCACAAATCCCTTTGGGGCGCCTAGCTAGTTCTTCCCACCGGGGAGATGCCGCAGTCCTTAAAGCTGCTTTGATGTCTCTCACTGGGCTGAGCTTCTTCCCGATTCAGGAAAAAACAGTTAGAGCGCCCGCTTAAGTCACCCTGTGATCGTGCAGACAGGAATGCCGTTTAGATGTTTCTCCCTGGATGGATCTTTCTCCCGACTCAGAAATCCCGCTGATCACTGTTGCTCCAGTTCACGCAGTGCCGGCTGCGGGGGTGGGGTTCTGAGCGGGATCCCGGAACACTGCCCAGTTTGGCGCAGTCTGTCCCAGTAGCGCATTCTCTGAGTTTCCTCTGCTCCACTGCCTCCAACAAATCCTGGTTACAGCCGCCTCTGAGCCGGTCGGGTTCAGGAGCTGAAGCCATTCTTCCCTCCGCACTCGCTCTCTCGGCTGTACGCGATTTGAACCTGGCTTTAATATTTGAATCCTTGATCCATTTTACTTTAGTTTAGTGCATGATGACAGACATAGGTCTAGTTTTAGTCTTTGGCATGTAGAGAGTCAGTTTTTCCAGCACTACTTATTAAAGAGGCTGTCTTTCTTCCAGTGAATATGTTTGGCCCTTTTGTCAAAGATAAGCATGTTTGTCATTGTGTCTGCATCTTCTAATCTGTTCCACCAGTCTTCAGGTCTGTTTTTGCGAGTAGCATGATGATTTTATCATGGTAGCTTTATAGTATAATTTCAAGTCAGGGATTGTGATGTCTCCTGATTTGTCTTTGTTGCCCAGCACTACCTTTGCTATTCTGGTCTCTTCAGGTTCCAGATGAATTTTAGGAGTATTTTCTCTACTTCTGTGAGGTTTTCTAATTATATTTTGATTGGGATTGCATTAAATCTGTATGGCAATTTTGGAATATGGCAATTTTGACAATGTCAGTTCTTCCTCTCCATGAGCAAGGAATATCTTTCCATTTTCTGATATCCTCTTCAATCTCCTTTTTCAGTTTACTGTAATTTTCAATTTATCAATCTTTTCCTGCCTTTGTTAGATTGATTTCTAAATATTTCGTTTTTTTGGATGCTATTATGAAGGATATGGTTTCGCTAATTTCTCTCTCAATAAGTTTGTTGTTTGTGTACAAGAATGATATTGATTTTGGAGTATTGACTTTATATCCAGCCATGCAACAAAACTTGGTTATTAACTCTCAGAGTCTTTTGGCGGAGTTTTTAGGGCCTTCTATGTAGGGTATCATATCACCTACGAGTAATGATAATTTTGCTTCTTCCTTCCTTATCCTTATTCCTTTTATTTCTCTCTCATTAATTGCTCTGGCTAATGTTTCCAGAACTATGTTGTAAAGGTGTGGTGGGGGTGGACATCTTTGTCATTTTCCTGATTTTAGAGGGAAAGCTTTCAGTTTTTGTCCATTTAGTATGATGTTGGCCATTGGTTTGTCATTGATGGCTTTTATTAGACTGAGATAAAGACCGTCTATTCCAATTTTCTGTAGTTTTTATTGTAAATGAGTGCTAGACTTTATCAAAAGCGTTTTTCTTCATCTGTTGAAATGATCATGTGATTTTTATCTCTGTTGATATGGTGTGTTACATTTATTTAGTTGCATTTCTGGAATAAATCTTAGCTGGCCATGGTGTATAATCTTGATGATTTGTTGAATTCTGTTTGCTAGTATCTTATTGAGGATTTTTACATCTATATTTATTAGGGAGACCGGCCTGTAGTTCTCTTTTTTGGTTGTACCTTTCTCTGGCTTTAGTACCAGGGTAATACTTGCCTTCAGCAAAGAGCTAGGGAGTATTGCTTCCCTCTCAATTTCATTAAAGAAGGGTATTGGCATTAGATCTTCTCTAAATTTTTGGTGGAACTCACCAGTGAATGCATCAAGACCTGGGCTTTTCTTTGTTGGTAAGTTTTTAACTATATTTTTAATCTCATTCACTGACACTGGGTTAGTCAGAGTTTTTATATGTTCTTGAGTCAGCTTTGGTAATTCATCTGTATCTGGGAATCTGTCCATTTCTTCTGTGTGTTTAATTTCATGACGGTAAAGATTTTCCAAGTAGATATTGAGGATCTTAATTTCCACAGAATCCATAGTGACATCACCCTTATCATTCCTCAGTGCATGAATGTGAGTCTGTTCTTTCGTTTTTTGATAAGGCTGGCTAGAGGTTTATCGGTTTTATTTATTCTTTTAAAGAACCAATGCTTTTATTCGTTAATTCTTTGGATTGTTTTCTTGGTTTCCGTTGTGTTAATTTCTGCTCTGATCTTTACTGTTTCCTCCCTTCTTTAGGTTTTGGGCTTGTCTTACTGTTCTTCTTCTAGGTGTTTGAGGTGCAGCATAAGATTGTTTATTTGTGTTGGTTCTGTTTTCCTCATGTGAGAATTCACTGCTATAAGTTTCTCTCTTAGGACTGCCTTCATTGCATCCCATAAATTCTAGTATACTGTGTCTTCATTCTCATTTAGTTGTAGATATTATTTAATTTCTTCTTTTATTTCTTCTGTGATGCATTGGTTGTTTAGGAGGGTACTGTTTAATTTCTATGTGTTTATGAAGTTTTGGCAGTTTCTTTTGCCATTAATTTTTAATTTCATTGCACTATGGTCAGATATTATGCATGGGATAATTTCAATTCCTGTGCATTTACTTAAGCATGTTCTGTGGTCTAGTATATGGTCTATTTTAAAGAACATTCTATATGCAACTGAGAGGAATGTGTATTCTGATGCTGTTCAGTGGAACAGTCTGAAAACATCTGCTAAGTCCATTTGTTTACAGGTTTGGGTCAGTTCTAGTACTTCCTTGCTGATTGTCTAGTTGAACTGTCTCTTTGTGACAATGGGGTATTAAGGTCTCCTGTTACAATTTTGTTATTGCTTATTTGATTTTTCATGTCTATTAATAATTAACTTATAGGTACTTTAGAAGATGGCAACCAGGTAATCAGCAGAGAAAGATCCCCGAGAGGATCACCAACAAGATACTGAAATATAGCAACATGAGAAAGACAAGAAGGAGAAAAATGGGTGCCCTGGTACCCTGGATCCAGGAAAGATCTGAAATGGGAATTGAAACTCTCAGAATAAGCAAACAAGACCTTCCCTGGAGAAAAAGCTCAGAGGGCCGCCATGGTGCAGTTAGAGGAAGAGGAGGTGGAAAAGGAAGGAGCCACCACTCCATACACACCCGCAGCCCGCTCCCTCGTTCCGGCACTCACACCTTCAGCCTCAGAGGCCCCTTCTCATGGAAACATCCCCAATCAGCCAGTGGAGAGCAAAGTCCTGAGAGCTGGTCCAGAACCGGAGAGGAGAAAGGGCAGCCCGAAAAGGAAGCAGTGGCGGTCAGAAAGAGTGATCGAATCCAGTGTGAGGATGCGAGGTTACAAAGGCCACTGAAGCATAATCCCCACTCTGCAGAAATCTTTCTAATCAGTGCCCTGAGGCAGGCCAGAGTCAAGGCAACCAGTGAGCAGCCCACCACACCCAGCTCTATGCCTGCCCCGAGGATTTGGCCTCAGACCTCTCCACTGTGTGAGCAAATACCAGCAAAGAATACCATAAAGCAGTGGAAGCGACCCCAGGACCACAGTAATTCCTAGGGATCCAGTCAAAAAGCAAAAGGGAGCTGGAGCACAACAGAAAGAGTGAGCTGCAGACAGGGACAGGCTACACGGCCCCATGCCCTTCTCACTTCAACACCAAGGAGGAAGCATGAGCTGAGTTACCAGGATTCAGCTCCCACCCTGAACTCCCTCTCTGAGCACCGTGAGTCCTAGTGGCCCAAGCAGTCACCATGTGATTTTGACAACAATGGGCTGAGTCAACGGGCTTGGATCCGCTGGAAGTGGGCCCCACCCCGGGTATGCCTGGTGCTCCACCTGGCCCCTGGGGCATGCCCCACTCTCTGCCCTGGCCCCGGGGTGTGCCCAGCACTTGGCCCGGCCCACGGGGCCGGCACTGAAGATTCACCTGAGCCTATAGATGTGGACATACATCAGAGCCTGGCGGTTCACTGTGTAACCCCGCCTACCTGAACAGAAACCCGATGGCTGTGAGGGCTTGCCAAAGGGTGCTTCTCTACATCCTGCCATAGCAATTTGTGTACACCCATGTATTATACAGCATATTTACAAGCAGCCAAGTCTCTTCCCAAAGTAAGAGCATGAGGGAGTAAATAAACCAAAAGTGCAGTTATTACCAGTGGGAAGACCACTGACGGGGTGGAAGAACAATGGAGGTGAAGTGGAGAAAACTGATTAATTGAATGAGCCATCATCTACATAATTGAGTAATAAAGACAAAGATAACGTTATGTAATACAATATCCAGTGGTAACCCCTTACTATTTTCTCTGTAATTTGGTATTTCCTTTATTGTTTTTGTGTAATACAGTATCCAGTGATAGTTCCCTACTGTCTCCTCTGTAATTCTGTATTTCTTTATTGATTTTGTTATAACAAATACGAAGATAACATTATGTTATACAGCATCCAGTGCCAATTCTCTACTACCTTCTCTATAACTTGGTATTTTCTGTATTGTTTCTGTGTTATTCTGGTTTCTTTTGTCTTAAAAATAAAATTTTAAAAAATTGACTTATATAGTTGGGTGCTGCTGTATTTGGTGCATATATATTTATAATTGTTATCTCTTGCTCTTATAGTTTCCCCTCAACAAGTATGTAATGACTTTATCCTTTTTCATCATTCTTGGTTTGAAGTTGATATTGTCTGCAAAAAGAATAGCTACTCCTGCTTTTTTCTGGGTTCCTGTTGCATGGAAAATTATTTTCCATCCTTTGATTTTCAGTCTATGAATTTCTTTTTTTTATATATATACTTGTAGATTTTTTTATTTTAAAAAGTACAAAAACAAAATAACACAATCAGACAAAAATAAAACAACACAAAAACTCTAAAAACAATGCAAAATTTCAAAAACAAGACAATAGGAAATCAACAATGGTTACTGTATTACTTATTGTTATCTTCAAAGTAGTTGCTTAGATTACCAGACATAGGCATGCAAGATTGATCAAACAATTAAACATTAACTGTTCCTTTCAATAAACCAATACAAATTAGTACTACAATTATCTTAGCTATCTTATGTATGTGTGTGTGTGTGTGTGTGTATTTCCCTTCCTTCTTTCTTTCTTTTCTTCTTTCCTTCATCCCATTTGTCCTTCCTATTAAACAGTTTCTTTCTCTTTCAGAGTGTCTGTTGTACCTTTCAGTCTTATGTACTCTTTCAGGAACTTACACAAGGTAAACAATATGGTGTTTACACATGTGGGTCAGATTTATTTCACTTATGAATATGGTCTCTACTTGCATCCATTTACCTATAAAAGTCTCAAGTTTATATGCCTTTAGAGCTGAGTAATACTCCATTGTATAAAAATACCACATTTTTCTTATCCGTTCCTTAGTTGATGGGCATTTGAGTTGTTTCTAAGATTTAGCTATGACAAGTTGTGCTGCTATAAACATGAGTGTATATATATTGCTGTGGTATGATGCTTTTAATTCTTTTGGGAAAATACCCCGAAGGGGAATAGCTGGGTTGAGTAGGACTTCTAATCCTAGTTTTGTGAGGAATCTCCACACTGTTTTCCATAGTGATTTCACCAATCTACACTCCCACCAACAGTGGAGAAGGGTTCCTTTTTCTCCACAGCCCTTCCAGCATTTATTATTGGTTGAATTCTTGTTGATAGCCGTTCTTTCTGGGGTGAGATGGAATCTCAGTGTTGTTTCAGTTTGTATTTCTCAAATGAGCAATGATGTTGAACATTTTTTCATACATTTATTTGCCATTAGCATTTCACCATCTGAAAAGTGTGTATTCATCTTAGATGCCCATTTTTGGACTGGGTCTTTGAATTTGGGGGTCTGAGTTTTTCCCATTCATTGTGTGTTCCAGATACAAGTGCTTTGTCTAAGGACAGTTAGCTAAAATATTTTCTCACTCTGTGGGTTGTCTTTTCACTCTATTCATGATTTCTTTTGAAGTACAAAAGATTTTTAATAGGATGAGATCTCAGTTGTTGATTCTTTGAAGGGGTTCCCATGCAGTTTGGGTTTTGTTCATGAAGACTATGCCTATGCCTATGTCTTCAAGATTTCAGTCTGCTTTCTCTTCCAGTAGATTTATTGTTTCTGTTTTAATATTTAGATCTTTGATGCATTTTGACTTTAGTTTATTGCATGGTGATAGACATGGGTCTACTTTTCGTCTTCAGCATGTAGAGAGCCAGTTTTTCCAGCACCGTTTATTAGACTATCCTTCTTGCAGTGAACATGTTTTTTTTCATTTTTAATTTTATAGACAAAAGAATGGAGACATACAAACCAGAACAAGCCATAAACAATATCAAAAATACAAAATTATACAGAACATAGCAGGGAATTAGCACTGGATGCTGTATTACATGTCATCTTCACATTAGGTAACACACAAACATTAAAGGAAATACCAAATTATAGAGAAGATAGTAGGGAATCAGCACTGGATGCTGCATAACATAAAGTTATCTTCACTTCTGTTAACACAAAAACGATTGAGGAAATACAAATTATAGAGGACATAGAAGGGAATTAGCTCTGGATGCTGTCCTACATGTTACCTTCACCTTTGTTACTCAGTTACACAGATGATGGCCCATTTGATCATTCAGTTTTCTCCTCCCTCATCTCCGTTGCCCTACCACTCAATCAGTCATCTTCCCTGTGACAATAACTGTATTCCTGGGTTTATCTATACCCCTGGACTCTCGCCTTGGGAAGAGATATAGCTACCTCAGACTATACTATAGCATACAAACTGCCATGGTCGGAGGTGGAAAAGCACCTATGCTCACAGTGGACTGCCCAGCTCCGCCCCTTCACCATGCTATGGGTAGGGGCAGGTCCAGTCCGTGGGGCGCCCTCAGCGGGGCTGACAGTGGAACAGCCATGGAGCCCATAGCGGAGCAGCCACGGTGCCCTCAGCAGAGCAGCCATGTGGCCCACAGCAGAGCAGCCATGGGGCCATCAGCGGAGCAGCTGCAGCACCCTCAGTGGAGCAGCCGCGGGGCCCACAGCAGAGCAGCCACGGGGCCCTCAGTGGAGCAGCCGCAGGGCCCACAGAGGAGCAGCTGCAGAGCCCACAGCGGAGCAGCTGCGGGGCCCACAGTGGAGCAGCCGTGGGGCACACGCCTCCGTCGGGGTGCCCTCGGTGACCCATTCAGCTCTGTCCCATTGCCTCGATGCCAGAGGTCCTTTCTTCTCCTCCTCCCTCCTCCTGATGTCCAGTATTACCATTCCCCACCCCTTAAAGCTGGGCATTGGATGAACTTATGATGCTTGGTACAAGGGCTTGAAATCTCCCCCGCGGGTTCTCACTGTGTTAGTTCAGGGTATGAACTGAGTTTAAAGATTAGTTCTAGAATAGAGTTGGAGGATTTTCTCGGGTCTGCTGTATAGAGTATGTTGTTTTTCAGACTCCTGGTCTGCTGCTTTTCATCTAATTTGTTGCTATGCAAGGTTCATGCAAGGTTCATATGTGCAAGCTGTAAGGAGACCCTCTTGGTGCTCACATTAATAGTTTGGGGAGTCCTGAAGACCGTGGATTCATCCCATTGTTTCCAGGAACAGGTGATGCTTGCTCAAGCTGCCAAGACTCAAGGTGCTCCCAGAGAGAGTTCAGGGTGGGAGCTGAGTTCCAGCAATCCAGCTCGTGCTTCCTGCTTGATGTTGGAGTGAGAGGGGCATGGAGCCATGTGATCCACCTCCATCTGTTTCTCCCTCCGGTTGCGGGGCTGGAGCCCCCATCCGCTCCTCGGCCAAATCCCTGGGAGCCACCATGGCTCACCACCGAGGTTCCCCACTGCTCTCTGCTGGTAGCCACTCATCCAGCCGAGAGGCAGGGGGCCACCACCTCGAGGCAGGTGCAGAGCCGGGTGTGGTGGGCTGTGTACTAGTTGCATTGATTCTCTCCAGGCGCTGATTAGGAAGGTTGCCGCAGGGTGGGGACTCTGAACCAGTGGCTGTCGCAACCTCTCATTCTCACACTGGGTTTGACAACTGCTCTGGACCGCCATTGCCTCCTTTCCTGGCTGTACTCTCCTTTCTCCAGCCCTGGACCAGCTCTCAGAACTCCGCTCTCCCCCGGCCAAGTCGGGAGGCTTCCGTGAGCGTGGGTCTCCGAAGCTGAAGCTGCGAATGCCGGAACGAGGGCGCGGGCCATGGGTGTGCTTGGAGCAGTGACTTCCTCCTTCTCCTCTCCCCGCGACTGCGCCAGGGGGATCTCCGATCCTTTCCTCCAGCAGAGGTTTTGCTTAGTCTTGCCGATGGCTTCCATTCCCATTTCAGATCCTTCCTGAGTTCAGGATACCCACCTCTTTCCCTTCTGTCCTTCACATATTGCTATATTCCTATATTTCTTTGTCTGAGTGGCATTCCTCCAGGAGGTTCTCTCTCCACTGCCCACCCGGTCGCCATCTTGAAGTCCTCTCATAAAATTTATTTAGTTATTTGTTACTTTCTATTGAATTGACCATTACATTTCTAAAGTTCTGAAATGGCCAACAGACCATAGAAAGATACCACTTTAGGCTCCTGCTTGAAACCAACAGCTACAGAAAATTCCTGGCCTTGATTCAGGGCCACTATGAATTTCTTTTTGCATTAAATGTATTTCTTGTATACAGTATATTATTAGATCTTGTTTCTTGATCCACTCTGCCAGTCTGTTTCTTTTGATTGAGGTGAATTGAGGCCATTTACATTGATGGTTATAACTGACATGAATTGGCTTATCTTGGTATTTTCCTGCTGTTGGTTCCCTGCTTTTCCCCTCTGTTTAATTGCTTGCCCTGTTGGTTTCTTTCTGCCATTGTTCTTGGAATTCTGGTCATTTTTATCTCTGTCTAGAATATCTTTTAGTACTCTTTGTAACATTGGCTTGGTATTCATAAATCTGCTCACCTTGTTCTTTATCATGGAAGTGTCTTGTTTCTCCCTTGATTTTGAAAGATAGTTTTGCAGGGTCCATCAATCTGTGTGGAAGTTGTTTTCTTTCAGGACTTGAAATACTTCACTCCAAACTCTTCTTGACTGTTTGAGAAGTCTGCTGTAATTCTGATGGGCTTTCCTTTATAGGTGATTTTTTTTCTGTAATAGCTTTTAGTATTTTGGTTTTGGAACAAAATTTCTGGAATCTTGATTATTATATATATTTTGGTCAGGATTGTTTGGAGTTCTAACAGCTTCATTTATTTGTATGTAAAATTATTTATCTACACTTGGGAGAATGAAAGTAGTAAAATACCTCTCATGCTCACAGTTCTGTGATGGTGTCCATATTTAATCCCAGAAATGTGTTGGGTGTGGAGCTGATCTTGGCTTCTAGATATGGGGCCTGAGACTGCCTCTTCCAAATCAATATTGCTATGATACTGAAACTGCTCTCAGAAATAAAGTCTATTTTTAACAAAGTTCTTATACTTTTGATTTTCTTCCGTAACAGAATAATTGATTACATTATCTAGTTGATTGTCCTTTAAAACCTGAAAATCTTGCACTGTCCATCATCTTTGAAAAAGAGAGTCGGAGATCTTTTAGCAATAGCTGCCCTAAATATATCACCTTTGTTTCTATGGCTTCCTCTTTTTAATTATCTTGACACAATTTTATGTTGCCTGACCACATCTTTAAAATACAGTCCAGTCTTTGTGTCTTTCAGTCTCATAGACTGATATTCTATCTAATTACATGTAAGTTTTATTCAAATAACATGTGTATGTTATAAAACTAATATTCCCTTTCCATACCTGTTCCAGCTCAACAATAGGCATTATCTATGATTGCCTGTCTTATTAGATAAGGATACCAGCACCTCTATTTTCTCATTCTATTCTTTTCTGTTTTTCCTTTTTCCTAATGTTTAACATCTGTATTTTATTATTTGCCTTGTCAAGGTTGATAACATTTATGGTCTATTCTGTAACCAAAATACAGTCTTCCACATGTTATCTATAGATTGAGTTTAAATACTGAAAATAAGTAAACATGTTAGTATTGTGGCTTTTAACATATTATGAATAAAACATTATAATATGATTACATTTTTTCCTTGTGTAACATTTTGCCCCATGAAGTTTCTAAAAGTCTCCTTTTTCTTGCAGTACTTACTATTAGAATAGTCATGGTCATTTCCAAATTCTACATACTAGCTATATGTTATTGAATATGCCCTTTATCCATCAACTAAACCCACCCATTATCTCCTCCAGTTTGAATTGCATTTAAGGCCTGATGCACAATCATCATGCCTGGACTTCCCTTCACTTCCTTAATGTGTTTTTGTCTTTTAATGAAACATATCCATAAGAAATTTTATAAGAAACTGCATGTAGAAGGTAAGTTTTCTAAGTTGTTATATATCTGACAATGGGTTTAGTACAGGTCACATTTGATTGATAGTTCAGTTGGGTATAGAATTCCAGGCTCAAAACTATTTTTGAATTTCTATGAAGAATGTCACAGGTATTTTGATAGAGGTTACACTGAATTTGTAGATTACCTTGAATAGTAAGCATATCTTAATTTTATTAATTCCTTTAACTCATGAACACAGGTATCTTTTGATCTATATGTGCCCACTTGTTTCTTTTATCAATGTTTTATATTATTTAGTGAGAGTGCTTTCAACTCTGCATAAATTTATTCTTAGGTTTTCTTTAGCTATTATACATTGAATTGTTTCCTTGAATTCTTTTTTGAAAGTTCAATATTTATTACCTACTGAAATACTATTTTTAATATGAGGACCTTGTATTGTGCATATTTACTAAATTTATTTACTAATTCTACCATTTTTTAGTGTAGTCTTCAGGATTTTTAATATATGTATATGATCAATACATCTGCAAACAGAGACAATTTGACTTCTTGCTTTTTAATTTGGGGGCCTTTACTTCATTTTCCTTTTTTCTTTCTTTCTTTCTTTTTTCTTTTTTTTTTTTTTTTTTTTTGTCTTTTGATCCAGGTCTTAATATGCAGTTCAGGCTGGTCTCAAACTCACAATGATGCTCCTGATTCAGCCTCCTGAGTGCTGCGATTACAGGTGTGCACCACCACACCTGGCTTTTACTTCTTTTTTTTTTTTGTTTTTGTTTTTGTCTAATTTCTCTGGCTATATAATAGAAATGGTGAATGTGGGAATCCTTGTCTTATTCCAGATCTTAGGGGAAATGTGTTCAGTTTTTTTCCATTCTTATTAACTGTGGGTTTGCCAAATATGGCTATTACTATGTTACAGAACAATTCATATGGAGCCACAAAAGATCCTAAATAGCCAAAGTGATCTTGTGCAAAAAAGAACAAAGTTGAAGCATCATAGTAGCTGATTTTAAAAGGAATAAGGGATTTAAGGAGAAAAAATATTGAAAGAAAAGACGGAGATAGATCTTTTGTAAATGGGGAAGAGAAAAAGGGTTGGAAAAAGGGGAGGGGAATGAAACAAAAAGGAACTGAGATGAGTTATGTATCTATCCACATCCCCACGGTGAATGTGATCATTATGTACTGCAAACATGTACTAGAAAACAAAATGTACTATAAAGCAACTGTACTATAAACCAAAACAGCACCATACTGGCTTTAAAACGAATGTATAAATCAGTGGAGCAGAACAGAGGGCCATAAATAAATTCGTACATCGAATTCTTAAGAAACCAACTAATTCTTAAGAAGACTCCTAAGAACACACTCTGGGGAAAGGAAATCTCTTCAATAAATGATTCTTGGAAAACTGGATATCCATATGCAAAAGAATGAGATCAGATTCTTATCACATCATATATAAAAATCATCTCAAAATGAATCAAAGATCTAAAGAGAAGACCCAAAATTATAAAACTAAAAAACATGGGGGAAATGCTTCAGCCATTGGATTGGGCAAGAATTTTTAATCAAAAATCAGAAGCACAGACAACAAAAACAGAAATAGGAGTCATCAAACTAAAATGTTTTGCACAATAAAGAAAAAAATCTAGTGAAAAGACAACCTACAGAATAGGAGAAAATATATGCAAACTGTACATCTGATCTGTCGCTGGGTGTATTGGTCAGCTTTTCTGTTGTTGGAACAGAACGCTTGATGTACACAGCTTACAGGAGGAAATAGTTTATCTGGCTCATGGTTTCAGAGGTTTTGGTGTATGGGTGGTTGTTTCCATTGCTGTGGGTCTGAGGTGAGTTAGACTATCATGGAAGAAAGGCACAGGGTAGCAAAACTGCTCACTTCATGGCAGCCAGGAAACAGAGCACGGGACAGGGGGAGGAGGCACCAGCAGAAATACACACTCTGAAGTCATACTCCCAGTCACCTTCAAAGTCACCTCCTTCAACTGGGCCCTGCCTCCTAAGAGCACATCCAGCTATCAGTCCACAGATGGATCAGTCCACTGATGAGTATAGCACTCCACGATCCACTCACCTCTTCACGATTTTCCTAACCCAGTCAGGTTGACAGTTAAGATTAACTGGCACAAGTCCACCCCCTGTCAACTTGACACCTAATCACATCCATTAAAATTGTACTAAATCTCTAAATAAATGCAATAGCATGATCATAATTCTACCCATCCTGATACAGCTATCTTGTGTATGACTGGAAACACTCTGATGCCCCTCCCCAAAGTCTCAACAGTTTCAGCACTGTTCAAGAGTCCAAGTCGAAGTCTTCTCTGAGACTCAAGGCAACCTCTTAACTGTGAACCTCTATAGAAATATAAAGTAACTTATAAAATTCCAAGATACGGTAGCACAGGGTAAACGTTCACATTCCAAGAGGGAAGGATTGGGGTACAGAAAAGAACCAGACCAAACAAGACATAATGTTTACCCAGCAATGTAAACATTAAGTTGTGGAGCTCTGTGTCCACCACCCCCAGCACATGATGGTGAGATAGTTTCAGAGGGCTTGGGCGGCTCTGCCCCTCTACAGCCCACATGGGTTGGCTTCTCTCAGGCTGGCTTCTCTTACTGCTTCTGACTGTCCTTAGCAGATGCTATATGTTTCTGGTATTTCCAACTTTGTTGGGTCTACACTGCACCTTCAGAGCTTCATTCTCATGGCTTCAAGTATCCCCTTCTCAGGAGCACACTTCCTGGACTCCCTTGCCTTCTTTGAAATTTAAGTGGAAGCCTCCATGACTCCACAGCTCTTATAATCTTCATGCCAGTGAAACCAGAATCATATGGACAATAACAAGATCACTGGAAGCAGTAGCCAGGCCCCCATGGACCACTTCTAAAGCAGTCTTTTAGTGCCTGAATGGTTCAGCACAATTAAATGAGTCCCACAAAACCCATTTCCCATGTAGACCTTCTTGAACCGGGGCATCTCTTGTTATTAACAACAATATTATTGGGCAACAATATTGCCCAATATTATTGGGCAATAACAATATGTCCCAGGGCATTTCTTCTGCGATGAAGTGTCCACACTTCTGCACCCTTGACCCTGTAATGAGTGGAATCTTGCTGATTTCTGAAATGCCTTAAGGCATCTTTCTTTACAAAGTATTTAGTTTCTTTTTAATGCTTCTGGTCTCTTCTTTGGCCTCAACTTTACACGTGCTTCTTTTCTGAGCAAAACTTTAAGTTATTTTGATGTTTCTGGCTGCCCTGTAGTCAGCAGTTTTGCTCTGCCAACCATGCCATTCTGCAATGGTATTTCTGCCTTGCAACCAGATGACCACAAACCTCTGAAACTATCAGCCAAATAAATCACCTCCTCCTGAACGTTGTATTTTTTTTCAGGCAATGAGAAAGCTGATCCATACAGTGGAAATGTAAGTTAGTATAGCCATAACAGGAGATGGTATGTCAGTTTCTCAAAAAGTTAAACACAGAAGTGCTGGGGCTGAGAGTGTATCTCAATGTTACAGAGCATATTTAGCATGCATGAGGCCCTGGATTTGATCCCCAGCACACAAACAAACAACTACTAGGTATATATATCCAAAGAAAATTAAATGAGCATATTGAAGAAATATCTGCACTTGCATGTTTATTGCAGCACTTTTCATGACTGCCAAACTTTTGACTCAACCTAATTGTCCGCTAGTGGATGAACGGATGAAGACAATATGGTATGTACAATAGGATACTATTCAGCCATAGGAAAAAATATTGTTATTAATAACAGCATGAATGAACCTGTAGGATATTATGTCAAGTGAAATAAGCCAGGTACAGAAAGGCAAATACAACATGACCTCACTCATATGTAGAATCTGAAAAGTGAACTTCATAGAAGGAGAGAGGAGAGTAATGGTTGCCAGAGTCTGGGCACAGTGGGAGTAGGGGTAGGTGGAGATGGGTCAGCTAGTAGGCATAAAGTTATAGTTAGACAGGTGGAATGTGCTGGATATTCTGTTGCACCATAGGGTGACTATGGTTAGTAGTAAATATTTCCGAACAGCTAAAAGAGTTTTGGAACGCTCTCACTACAAAGAAATGATAAAGGTTTGAGGTGATGGATGTTCTAATTATTACTTGATTATTGCCAAGTGTATACATGGGCAAAACATCACATTTTACTCCATAAACTTACACAATTATCATTCGTAAATAAAAATAACAAACAAATCCAAATTAATTTTCTATTAAAGTTTCAAAATACAATTCCTGTCTTTGCTGGCAACACATACTATCACCAAAAACCTGAACATGAGCCAGGCATGATGGCACATGCCTATAGCACCTGCACTCAGGAGGCTAAGGCAGGAGGATCATGAGCTCAAGCTATACTGAACTACAAAAGAGACCCTGTATCAAAAACAAAATGAAAATCCAAGAATTCGAAGCTATTCTGAGTAACACTGATATTGAAATAAACAAGTAAATTATTTTGTTGGGGAAATTTTAGGATCTTTTCTTTATTCTTCATGTTCATAACTACCTACATGGATACAAGCATCTTTCATCCATTATGCCAAGCAGTTAGAAACTTTCTTGATATGGGGACCTATGTCCTTCATTTTTAGGAAATGTATGCATTTGAAAATATCTTTGTTTTTTCCTGTTCTTTTGTCCTGGAACTCCTATTAATTGATGTCGAATCTCTTGGGTTGACCTCATTCCATTTTTAAAGAAAAGAATCTATTTTCTTTAAGATAGAAGCTAAGAATTCTTCAAGAGAAGTGGAGAAATGAACTTTTCTAGTTCATACTTTGAGTCATCTCTTGTTATGTCTGCGTTGTGTCTCTTGCATTCTTCAGATTTCTTCTCTTCAGCTGCATTCCTGTGCGTCCCTGGTTCCCACATGAACATGCACCTCCCCCTTCTCTCTCTAGACTGAGACTTCCTCCTTCCTTCACCAGTGTCAGCTCTGAGTCCTCCTAAATCTGACCTAATCTGTTGCTCACAAAGGACCCCTTCCTTTTTGCTGGTTTTTTATATTAAAATTAGTCCTTTTATATTGTTTCTTTCATTTTAATAACTGCTCAGAAGAAAAGAGATTAATTTATGTGATTGTTCTACCAAACTGACTGCTATAGCTTGCATGTTTATGTTCCTTCAAAATTCATGCTGAAACTGAACCCCAGCACTGACTTTAAGAGGTGGGGCCCTCAGGAGGTGATGGCGTCCTGAGTGCTCCCATCATAAGTCAGATTAGTGCCTGTATAGAAGGTCTCTTCAGCCCTCTTGCCCTTCTTCCACCTAGGGGACAGCAAGACGCTGCCTTCATGGGAGTTGAGGGCAAGTTCTTGCCAGACTCTGAATCTGCCCAGTCCTCCATCTTGGACTTCTTAGCCTCCAGAACTCTGGGAAAAAATTTATGTTTTTAAAATAAATTACTAGGGCTGGGGATATAGCTCAGTGGAATAAGCACTTGCCTAGCAAGCGCAGGGTCCTGAGTTTGATCCCCAGTACCACAAAAAAATAAATAAATAAAATAAAATAAATTACCCCATCTGAGACATTTTGCTTATGGCAGCCTTAAAGGAACTAAAGCACTGGTGGTTCAAACAAACTGAGCTCTTCAATCAGAACCTGCTGCTGGGCTGGGGATATAGCTCAGTGGAATAAGTGCTTGCCTAGCAAGCGCAGGGTCCTGAGTTCGATCCCCAGTACTGCTCGGCCCAGGTCTCAGCCCCATCTGGCTTCACCTCCCCTGATCCATTTTCTGGACTCAGTTGCTCAGCTATGACAACATCCCTCTCGGTAGAGAGCAATTCCTGGATCTATTATAAAACTTATCTGGGAATCACTGTCTAGTGTTTAAATTTTTTCCTACTATAAACTATAATCCTAGTATAGTGAATTTATTATTTCTTTTCTCTCAGAGAAGAGAATGAGGTGTAGTAGTTTGTCCTGAGTTTGGGATGGGGCATAAGGGAATGAGAAAGACGAAGGTGAACCAAGCCGTAAATTTTATTAAAACTAATCCTTCGAGGGTGTGAAGCTGTAACTTATTTTCAGGAAAGACAGCCCAAAAGAAATAGGCCTAAGTTGTAACATGAGAAGTTTTGGAAAAAACTAGAAAACATTTCTGAGTGAGAAAGAATTCCTGTAGGAAATCACCCGCTTTTGTTTCCTTAACTATCCTTAAATATAGGAGAGGGACTCATTTTGTTTTTTCTAAGTATGTCAATGTGATCCAAATTAGAAGCAGAAGAATAGATTAGAAAACTTCTCTTGCTCCTTGTGGTCCTCAGTAAGTGGTGGTAAATAATAACAATGGTACTTAGCCATAATTTAGTGAGTACTTACCGTGGGCCGGCTTCTGGGTTATGTGCTTCACAGGCCTGTCTATTTAATTTCTACAACAAGCCTGTGAGGTAAGATGCATTAACAGTCCCACTTCACAGATGAAGAAACCTATTGTCCCAGAGCTTTAAGGTAACGGATTCCGATCTGGGTTTATGCAACCACAGATCCATGGCTTGAATTACTCTGTTCATTTGCCTTTTCTAGGATGCTATGGCTTACAGTCTCAGAAAGATTTCCTTTACAGCAGATGACTATGCTTTCCCTACTCCAGGCAATATTTATAATAACCATGGTTTTTAGGTGATTTGTTTGTCGGCCTGAATTTTATCATGCAGTCAGACAGCAAGGTGATGCCTCAGTATTTCTAGGAGTCGAGCTAGTTTTCCATTGTTACAGAGATGTGCAACTGCCAAGCTGTCTTTCAAAGTCGGATTTCCTTCACTATCCACACAGTGCTCCACTGAATTCTCAATCTCATCCAGAGATTTTCAGGGGCCCTGAATGGGCCACCCGCAGGAAATGTTTGGCAGCCTGCCAACTCTGAACAGCCCCGGGGGATGCCAGAAGCCTCCTAACCAGAGCAGGAATATCTTTTATTTCACAAGGACTCTTTCAGGTTTCTCCTTTAAAATTGGAGTTGCTTCAGGCAGGGGAAGGATTGCTAGTGGAGAGGAAACCCCTCCTCCCACTGTGTGATGCCTTAGTTTCTGTGCTGACTTGGCTGGGCGCGGGGATGCCCAGACAGCTCAGAAAACACCATTTCTACTGTGTCTGTGAGGGTGTCGCTGGGAGAGATCAGCACTCTACTCTGTGGACTGAGTAAGGACCGCCCTCTTGGGCCTGGGGGGGGCCTCCTCCAACACACCGAGGGCATGGATAGAGCACACGGGTGCACAGAGGGAAAACTCCCGCCTTCTCGTTGCTCTGGGGCATTGTCCGCCCCACTCGCAGACATCGGAGCCTCTGTTTCTAAGGCCTTCAGACCCAGACTGCTGGTTATCCTGTTGGTGTTGCTGATTCTCAGACCTTGGACTTGGACTAAATGACACCAGCAGCTCTCCTGGTATCCAGCTGCACATAGCAGATGGTAGGACCTGTTGGCCTCTACATGCAAGTGAGCAAATTCCCGTGTAAGGCCACCCCTACTTTATCTATTCTATCCTATTGTTTCTGTTGCTCTGGTGAACCCTAATAGGATCTTTGGTTCATTCTATTTTACTTTACAAAACTCAGCTACATGTTAATTCCTGCTTTTGCTGGGCTGATTGTCCATTAGCGTTATTTTCTCTTTTCCTCTGTATCCGAGTGCATTAAGAGGTACATATTTATTTTAACAAACGCTGGAGAGGCTGTGAGGAAAAAGGAACCTTTCTCCACACTGGTGGGAGTGTTGATTGGTGAAACCATTGTGGAAATCAGTGTGAAGATTCCTCACAAAGCTAGGTTAGAAATCACACTTAACCCAGCTATTTCCCTTCTAGGTATTTTCCCAGAAGAATTAAAAACCTTGTACCAGGGCAATGTGTGTGCACACATGTTTAGAGCAGCACAATTTGTCATAGCTAAATCTTGGAAACAACCCAAATACCCATCAACTGCGGAATGGAGAAAAAAGATGTGATATTTTTATACAATTTTTATTAGCTATAAAAAAATAAACTCAAGGCTTTTATAGGTAAATGGGCGCAACTAGAGACCATACTCATAAATGAAATAAATTGGACCCATATGTGTAAACATCATATTGTCTCTCTAGTGCAAGAACCTGAAAGAGTAAATAAAATCCAAAACATACAATTGATATTATGAAAGGGATATAAATTGCTCAAAGGAAGGAACAACTGGGATGACGGAAAGAAAGAAAGAAAGAAAGAAAGAAAGAAAGAAAGAAAGAAAGAAAGAAAGAAAGAAAGAAAGAAAGAAGAGAAAGAAGAGAAAGAAAGAAAGTAGGAAAGGAAAAATACATAGAGAAGGAGAGCTGGGACAACTGTACTGCTGGTGTCTTAATGGTCTGTTGAAAGGAACAGTTAATGCTTAATTTTTTCACCAATTTTGCATGCTTATATCTGGTAATCTGAACAACTAATTTGAAGATAACAATATGCAATATAATAACCATTGGTGGATTCCTATCATCTTGTCTAGTCAAACTCTGTGTTGTTTCTAATTTTTTAATATTATTTTTTATTCTCTTTAATGGTTTGATCAGTCTTGCATTCTTGCATCTGGTAATCTGGGCAACTTCGTTGAAGAAAGCAATATGTAATATAACAACCACTGTTAATTCTTATCATTTTGTTTTGAAACCCTGTATCATTTTTATTGTTTTTTGCTTTGTTTAGTTTTTGTCAATGTTGTTATTTTGCTATTGTTCTTTTTAAAAAATTCTCTTTACAATAAAATTTTTAAAAATTGCACAATATAATCCCACTTGCATGTAATGTGCATAAGAATGTAGATGAAAACAGTAGATTATTACTGGTAACTATTTCACGAGAAGTGAAGTTTAGAGAAAGCATTCATCCTGGCCCTTCTTGGACATCTGTGGTCTTAGACCGCAAAGTCTCATGTCCCAAGATGTGACAGTCCCCTGAAATCTTGGGCAAACTGGGATGACTGGTAGTGTTTTTAGCTGTCTTTATATGACACAGATTTCTAAAATGAGCATGAATTAACTGGCAATCAGGGAAGGAGGAAATTCCAAATAACTCTTGAGAGAAGAAAGCCTGTTGGCTGTACTTTGGATAAAGAGAAATCTGAAATAAAGATACAATAGAATGATCCAGATCAAAGGGACTGAACAGGTAGTAGGGAGTTTTAGAGTTTTTAAAAATAATTTGTTCAACCTAATAACATTCAAATAGAAACCCACTTAATCCTCATAGAAGTGGCCCTGGGGTTACAGAAATTAAGAAGCTGGCAAATCTCGTGCTCTCAGGAGTTCACTAGGTTAAGACATTCAATAAACAAATCCCAACACTTACATGCTGTGATGAATGCTATGCAGGAAAGAACCAGGATTATGTAACAGAAATTAATGAGGTGGGAATAGTTAAGAGACGAGGATTAAGGAAGGCCTCTGTGGATTGGTGTCATTTAACGTGGAGCCGAATCAAAAGTGGCATTAGAAAGATTAAAGCAAGGGTAAAACTGTACCACAGGCAAGAGAAAAAATTCCAAGCCTCTTATTTCTTCCCAACCTGAGACTGAAGCACACATACCTAGCGATTCAATTCCTTAGCACTGTGCTTCTCACTCAAGTGAACTAGAGCATGTTCACTTTATGAGTCCATGAGAAACTGGACAGGTTTTGCAAAATGGAGTTTTTAAATTGGAAATTTCTTGACCTATCAGTTATCAGAAACTTTTTATAAGTAAGTTCTTAAGAAGTAATAAAACACCTTAAATTTATAATCATTCACCAAAATAAAGGCATTTAAAAACTAGACTCTTGCTTGTTTCTGAAAGCTCTCGTTCGAGTATGATATTACTTAGAAGCAATATAAATCTGAACAAATGCAGAATAACATGAGGAAAGCAGTAATCACCTTGTCTTCCTTTAGCAGTTGTCTATCTCCTTAAAATGAAGATTGAGCCTATAGTTTACTGAGGAGAAAAACGTGGCAGCCCCATCTTGCCTAAGTTGACAGGGTTTTATTGGCAGAAACAGTGTCTTCACCGGAACTTTTCTTGCGTCTGGACTTCCTCTGTAATAAAGAACGATAGTGATACCTCGTGGCTCACAGAGCTTCAGTATTTCATCAGGGAAGAACGGCCATTAGCCAAAGGAATCATTCAGTGAAAACCCAGAAGGGTCAGATGGGCCTAGCAAGGAGACGCTGCGGCAGGAAGGCATTTTGTTTCATTTTTAAATGAGAGGGGCTTGGTAGATCCTTAAAGTATAGCCAAATAAAAACTAGAACCAGAATATCAGCATAGTGTATTTTAGATCATAGTCTTGTAGCACTGGTCCTACAAAAATGGTACAGTCAGCCTCTAATATCTGTGGGTTCCACATCCATGAGTTCCGCAAACTATCGACAAAATATTGTGTCTCTATTGAACATGTACAGATGTTTTTGATCATCATTCCCTAAACAATGGAGTATAGCAATACAGCACAGTGCTTACCCTGCGCTATGTATTGTGGGAAACATACAGAGGAATTGGATATATGGCCTGGAAAGGGTGTTAGTGAGGCGCAGAGGGAGAAAGGAGGGTTATGGGGTTCAGCAGGACGACTGGAGAGGAGGAAAGACTTCTCCTCTTCTAGGGGCCAGTAGGATAATATTATTGACAACAATGAATTGATTACTTCACAATCGCTAAAAGGAGGACTTCTGATATTCCCATCACAGAGACGTGATAGATGACTGTGGTGATAGATGTGCCAATTACTTGGACCTAATCATTACACACTATATACGTGTATTGAAATGTCATTCTGCACATAAATACATGCACTTGCCATGTGTCAATTAAAAACAAAAATATATTTTAAAAAGCGCATATGAGGATGTGTGCAGGTTATAAGTAGACACTACACCATGTGATACCAGAGATTTGCGTCTGGCGCTTTGGGTTCTGGGGCTCCTGGAGCCCAGCCCCCTGGATACGAGGGCACTGGTGTTGGTTCTTCCACCTTCCTTGCCCGCTCCTCCTTTCTCCCCCCTGCACATACTCTTTAGGGGAAAATGTTAAAATGCTTATTAAACAATTTTTATACTTTAAGCTGATTATGAGTTTGGATTTTAAGAAAGGAAATAAGCAGTAGAAGGGATTTTTAAATCCTCAGAAAAATTTGTATGGAAAAGTTGTTTTTCAGGGGTGGCCGTTACGTTGAGTATGGGTGCCTGCCGGTAGGCTTATTGTAACGGAGAGCGCTGAGCTTTACTTAAAAAAATCCCTCAGCTGAAATGAATTACTGAAAATGCCGAGCCATTAGAACTGTAACGATTAATTTCCCCATTAATAGCACGAGGCGAAAGAAACAACCGGGCTAAAGGAGAATAATCAAGCTAAGTAAATGGGGGCAATTCATCTGATACTCAACATTGCTGGGCTAACACGCTGACATTCTTCAGTTTTATTTCAGGGAGTTTTAGGTCATTTAAAACTGCACGACCTTCTGTCTCTTTAACTCAGGGCTATGTTTTGATGTATAGTTCTCTTTTAATCCCTTCAGGTACTAAGGCACGAAGTCCTATTTCTGGGCACTGTGAGCTGCTCAGTGATGACTTAATGTTCAGCGTCGGATATTCTCCCAAGACTTCAGGTATATTCTTTTTTTGGGGGGATATATTCTTAGTGTGTTTATTTGATAGCTAGGAGTCCATTCAGTTATATTAAGCTTGGAGTCAGACTCTCTTGGCTAAGGCAAGCACAAATCTGCAACAGGAAGTCGTACAAAAATAAGTCACCCGTGTTCCAAGATAAATATGACAGAGTCACTACAATTCAGATTTGAATAAAGGACAAAATTGACTCAACTAAAAATTCCTTTTTGGTAGCCAATTCTACCAGTAACAGATGTCTTCTTCAGGTTCATAGCCAAGAATACAGAGAGTAGAATGTGTTAGGTAGGAGTATTCTCTTTGTCAGTGAAATTTCCATGCCATGTACGTTTAATTTGTGAAGCAACCTCATGAATGCCTGTGAGAATTATTCTATGGTTTTGACAACCTTCTGCCTGTTTCAGAGCCTGTAATTGGTTTATGACAACTGTTGTCACCAGATATTCACAGATGAGTGCCGTAATTATGAATTATATGTTTTGTAGAGTCCCTCCTGCCTTTGTTCAGTTCCCAAGTCCAAGGCTCTGTTTCCGTTTTAGGGCCCGTTTATATTTGTGTTCCTTACAATAGCACCTGCAAAATATTATTCGTCCAACTAATACTCAAGGAAACAGATTTTAAGTAATTTAACCAAGAGCTACAAATGTTTAAGTGGTAGTTTTATAATTCTAGGAGCTTCTTTGACTCCAGAACGCAAATTTCATCACACTTAGCATTTTTACTTTCTTTGTGTATGTGGCACTGAGCTACATCCCCACCCATTTTTCTTTCTTTCTTTTTTTTTTTTTTTAACTGTCACTAACTTCCCCAGGCTAGACTCGAACTTGTGATGCTTCTGCCTCTCCCTTCCAGAGCGCAGGGATTACTGGTGTGTGTGACCATACCTGGCTTGTTTTGTCAATTTTTCTACAGCTTTGCCTTCCGTGTTAATGGATGGAATGGTTTCTTTTGCCTGTGTCACTCACAAGCAAGTATTCTTTTTCTTTGCAATAAGATTATGTCTACTGAATATTCATTAGTCCTGTGGGACTAGTGGAGGACTAGTGGAGGACCCTATAGCATCCTCACTATCAGAGAAAACTAGGGCTCTCACAATGCCTTTATCCCTAGTGCTGGGGACTCTAGAGGGGGCGGTTTCTACGCAGGAGCCCCATCGCAGTTCTTCACGTCTTGGTCTGCAGCACTGTCAACCTGGGGCAGAGGTCTGCATACACCACAGTGTCAGCCAGCTCTGACTGAGCACCTCCCAGGATGAGGCACTGCGCACGGATGGCCTTGTTTAGTCAGCACCTCAAGTCACAGGGTTAGGGTCATCCTTACGTTACAAATGAATGGTTTGCTCAGGGCCACTCAAGGTATTTATTGATGGCCAGGAACCAGAGCCTGTGACTCCTGACATCAAAATACTACAGGTATTTATACAATGCTTGGTAGTTCTCTGAGTTAGTTTTCTCAACTGTCTTGACATTATGATCTATTGTAATTCTCAAATGTCTTAATCTGTTATTTAAATAAATATTAAAATTTACAACTAATTCACCTTTTTTATACACTAGAAAAACACTCAACAATTTCTTTTAAAAATCACTCCTGTCTGCATTCAAATATGTCTTCTTTTGTGAGAGAAAAATGCGTGAATAGTAACCACCGTGCGGGAACCAAGCTGCCCCCCTTGGGCCGCTGTTCCCTGTTGTGTCTACCGTCTAGAGCCTCCTTGCCTCTCGAAGCCCCGGCACAAGTCTGTCTTCACACTCACACTGCACCGACCTTGCTGAAAGTAGGGCAGTGAGAAACGGAGTTCAAAGCAGATGGCCACTGCCTGAGCCAGCCTTCCTTCGCTTACCTGCTCTGTAGTATCTGACGGGTTATTTACCCGCCCTCCCCAAGGGTGGGTTTCCTTGTTAAAGAAATAGGGGGAATAAAGTAGAAGTGTTTAGCACAGTGCCTGACTTGCAAGGGCTCAATAGTGCTCTTTGCTCTTATCTGCTCTTCTACAAATATTCTTTCTTTACCCTAACTCATAACGTTTAGTTAGATGGCAATCATACAAAATAAGGGGCTATATCTTTGACTTCAGGGTGAGCTAAGTAAATCAGGACACAGTGCTATAAATGGATATGTATCGTTTGATTTATTTTATCAGCAATGCCATGCAGTTATAGGGAAAGGGGGGAAAAGATAGTCAATAAGTAATTCTGGGAGGCTTAATAAAATATTTATCCTTTTCTGTATTACCTTGTAATCTAGTGAGCATCTTTTTAAGTCTTTTAACAGCAACACTACCGCCAAGATGTTGAAGAACTTGCTTGTGGGGAGACCTTTAACTAATTATTAACATAACAGAATTTAGTGCCTTTTGAATTCTTAGGGAATTTATTTTTTTCTCCTAATGTGTGGATTGAAAATAGCTTAAACTATCTGCATACTTAAAAACTCGTATACACACACGAATACAGACGTAACTGGTATTAACAACCAAAGAAAGGAACTGCGCGCTCTGGGCGTTGTAGGAGAAAGCACGAGGCCCGAGCCAGGTCTTGGTCCTGAGGGAAGCTTCATAGAAGTGCAGGTATCACCGGTGAGGTGGCAAGCAGTACCTGGGTCTGACTCATTTCTTAGTGGGTTGTTCTCCAGTGTGAGAGAGATAGCGGTGACATAAATAGGGAAATTCTATCCTGGACAAGTACCACATATATTTCTCATATTTGATAATATTCTAAAAATTTGCTTTTTGTTCATTTTTGGTGCTGGGGGGAATTAAAGTCAGGGCCAAACTAGGTAAGTGATTTACCACCGGGCCCCGATGCTTTTTCTCTCAAGGTTACATCGCTTATACCGGCCACAGAAGCGCAGCAAAGACTCCTGGCCTAAGATGCAGGCACAACGCTCCGCACACGCCGCCCCAAGCGTTGTCTGGTGCAGTCTCCTCGCCACGATTTTTTCGGCTCTTCTCTCCCAAGCTGACCAGTTCACAAAGAGCCTTATCTACTGCCTGTAGTTACTCTTCGTTCCAGCAGGAGGCGTACAATGATTTAGCTGATACCAGGCTTTTGATTTACTGAAGCACAGGAAAGATTTTAGCAACAATAAAAAGATTTGAAAATTTAAAAAGCTGAGGAAAGCAATTTTATTCTTATTGACATTAATCTTACTAAGCAAGTAAAATGGGCTGGAAAACCTATTGAAAAAATCCATTTCTGACGAGGAAGGAAGGCAGTGTGATATAGAAGAAACATATGAACAGAGACTGAAATTAGGGGGAGAAATCTGGGCGCTAATCTTGCCGCCCATCAGCGAAGTGCTCCGAGGCGAGTTACTCCACGATCCTGTAGTACAGTTTCCTTATGAGCAGCATTTGAGGGTGCTGATAGGCGAGTGCTCCCAAAGGCCTTGAGTGACTCTGTCTTGATGTTGTACTGTTAATAAAAGCCAACACCCCGGTTGACAATTTACTGAGAGATGACCATGAACCTTTCAGTGTGATTCAATGTTATTGTATTAAAAGTTGGTCTAATTCTACCCAAAGAGTTTAAAAATGAACAGAAGTGAAATAGGTGAAGGCATTTCAGATTTTTAAAAAGGCAACAGTGGGTTCTAAATAAGCACAGAACTCTAGATAAAGGGACTGCGGTACTGTGGCAAGAAATGCAACAAAATAACATTAAAAGCAGAACTCTGAGGAACCAGTTTCAAAAGTTTGAATCCTCTCAGTAGCTTTCATTTATATTAATTTTTTAAACACTGGATGTTTTTCTATATGAAATACAATATAGACTTCTATTTCTGAACTTGGTGGGGTAACTAATACCAGACTTTCTCTCCCACTGTAAATAGCTAAAACACTCAACAAAATGCATGAAACAGCTGTTGCTAGACACAAGACAACAGGCAGGGTGACCCCTGAAGGAAGGGACAGGCCTGAGCCTCGTCCTGAGGCGTTTTCCAGATGGTACTGCAGGGAGGAGAATCGAGGGGGGCACAGTGGTCTCCCTGAAGTGAGGAGAGAGCGTTTGGGGTTAGAGAACACTGAGGTAGCTGGAGGGGTAAAGAAAAAGAAAGTTACTTAACCACGAGCACTGCAAATATGAATAGGCTACCCTTGAATTAGTTGTCGAACATTGCAATACATGGTGAACCTTGAGGGAAGATAAAGAACTGGATGTATATAAGTAAACATTGGGTTGGGAGATATTTGAATGCATCATCCAGAATAAGGAGAATTTGTTGAATTTCAGGGTTATTCATAGAGGAATCAGACGACCGTGCATGGACAGTTGGCTAAAGTAGCCTTAGGATAAGGGCTACCCCAGGTCTGCACTAACAAAATTAAAGACAAGTCTCAGAAGGACCCAGCTGATCTGCAAGTAACTTACCTTGCAATCATTTAATACAATAGTGCAACAATTTCAACACTAGACAGAAACATCTAGAAATTTGACTACATAATATTCAGTGTTCAAAATCTAATAAAAATAATTATACATACAGTGAACTGAAATGTGATCCATAATATAAAGAGAACCAAGACAGAACAGGAAATGATACAATGAAATTCACAGACAAACATGCAACCCAGACATTATCAACATAGTCAAAGATTTAAAGGAAAACATGAACATAATGAAGGAGGGGCTAGAATATATTTTAAAAGATCAACTGGAACTCTAGAGTTGAAAAATAAAATGGAATGGATAGCAGATTAGAAAAAATCAAAATGAAATTTTTGAAAAAATCAAAATGAAGTTTTAGCAATAGAAACTAAAGCATAAGAATAAAAAGATGAGAAAATGATCTCATTGAGAAACATAATCAAGAAATCTAACATTTATATAATTATAGTTCCAGAAGAAGAAAGGGTGAAAACTCACAGTTTTCACATCTCAACAGGGGCTGCGTAGAACTATAATGGCGCTTAAAATTTCCTATCATCTAGAGACAGGGCAGCCATTACACTGGAATGCAATGTTGGTACAAATAAGCCTATTGTGCTGCCAGTCCTATAAAAACGTAGCACATACAAATCTACAATACGTAATACCTGATAATGACAAAAAATGACTATGTTACTGGTTGATGTATGCATTCTAGTACGGTTTTCATCATTATTTTAAAGTGCACCTCTTTTACTTATAGAAAAGGTTTACTGGGAAGCAGAGTGCTGTGTCATGGCGGCAGCAGCACATACATTTGTAGGCAGAAACCCTTGTGGAGGCAGAAAAGGTCCTCTCTATGGGGACGCACGTCAAGCTAAGGGCTTCCTTGTTTAAAAGTGTCTACATCTGTAGACTTTCTTGGTGTGGGGAAGGAGAGGGAACTGGATGGAAGTCAATTTTCTTGATTCCTGTCCTTACGGTGCTGCTGTCAAGCAGCTTAGATCTGAGCTGACTCACTAAACCACGTACTTCCTCCTTGGTGAGAAGAGAGAGCACACGGGGGTACATTAAGAGTGCATTTTCCAATCTACTGTCTGCAAGATCTAGACAAACAGTCCATCGGTATCAGCGAATTTGTTTTCTCTAGTGAGTGTTTCAGAAAGCAGGAAAAAAGACTCACAACAACACTTAAAAATGTTTCCTTTTCTGATGAGGTAATGTTCCACTTAGAAACAGTGAACCTGACAAGAGAAAATCATTAAGTTCACCAGGATTCAATACACAATACTGACTGTAGACATTTATGCAAAAATAGCAGTTACAAAATAAACAGCATGTTGATGCATCTCAGTTATTTGTGACTACTTGTCTGGATGATCTCTCTCTGTCTGTCCCTCTCTCTCTGTCCCTCTCCCTCTCTCTACCCCTACCCCCACCCCCACCCCATCTCTACGTCATCGCGCGCTCTCTCTCTCTCTGTCATCTCAGTCTCCATCTCAGTCTCCATCTCTCTGTCGTCTTTACCTCCATCTTACCTGTGCCTCTCTGACTCTATCATGTCTCCATCATCCTCTCTGTGCCTCTCTATCATCCTGTCTCCATCATCTCCATGTCTCTAGCTATCTCTCTATATCTGCTTTTGTAACTTCAACAACATACTTTTGTTGTTTTCTGCATGGTTGGATTTTAGCGACTAAAATTGACTTTTAATTTGGTATTTTAAGGTTCCGTATTGAACTCTGCTCCTGGCAGCAACTATTCTGAGACTTTCCCTTTATTTCAGTCCACGAGTACAGAGTGCTGAATATGTCCCATCAGTACGTTATGGCTGAAAAGAATGTTCTGTGATCAAAGAAATTGGGGAGGTCTAAGATAGAGGCCCAGTAGAGCTCATTTCAATTCCAGAAAGTTATCTTTCCTTGAGTAGAGCCAAAAGGCCATCTGGAGACAGTCCACTTCAATTTGCTTCCAGGTCAGTTTTCCTGATACTTCTTGAAAGCACAGTGAGGCATAAGAAAATTACTCTTAACTTGGCTTACTGCTTTTTTCTAGTGTCACTATTATGTCTAAGTGGAGCTCTCCCTTGGCTTTGCTCTGTTATAAAGATGTCAGGGCACTGTGTGTGGAAAGGAAATGACGCCCAGAAAGGCAGGTGAATCTTGGACTGAAAAGTACTGGGGGAATTGAGAATCAGGTAGGTGCCTGAGTCTCTGTATTCCATTTTATCCTCTCAGTAATTTAGCCACTGTCCAACGCACAGTCTTGATTTTTGACTTTTTTTGAGTTCCACTTGCTTTACAAAAACGAAAATACCAGATAGCAAAGCAATAGTAACTAGTATGATTTCCTCCTTTTTCTCCCTATGTCCATACAAGAACTCTGCTTTTTCTTCATGCTGTGAACAGCAGAATCAAGTCTCTTGTTCCTGTTTTGGTACAATTATGAACGAGCTGGTGCACAACATTAAAGATCTGGATAAAAAACAATTATACGTTTCCAAATATTGCCTTCCTTCCTCCCAGCTGTATTGGGGTGCATGTTTCTTATTCTTACCAAGGTTTCTAATCTCTATTTGTGTGTTGTAATTCATTGACCCCTGATTCATGTCAGAGTCTCTCAGTGTGTTTGTTCAAAGCATCTCTTTGTATGCAGGCCATAGTTCTTCCTGGGATCACCACACAGAGCTCCTTCAAACATGCTTTGCTACTTCAGATGTCATCTAGGTCTCTCCTCAGACTTCTCATCTGTCAAATTAGAAAAGCTTGGCATGATGTTTGCACAGCAACTTTCTGAAGATGAGCTGTTGCTTTTGGATCTCTTAGTGTTTTGCTGGTAAGAGTCTTTCAGAAGAGTCTGAGAGACAGACACTCCTGTGGGAGAGCCTGAGAATGCAAGTGCATTACCACAAGGAAGGAGGAGACTGTTGAAGTCTGTGTTAAAGTAACCTTGCTCAAACTGCTGCAAAAATATTGGGGTGCAGCTCCATCCATCCTAACTTAGTCGGGACGTTCATAGCACTCATGACATAAATGGTACTCATGTATTTCATGGCTTTAACGTAACTTTTATTTACTTCATTATGAAAACGATCGTTGCTGGGCATGGTGGTGCACGCCTATAATCCCAGCACTCTGGAGGCTGACCCAGCACTCTGGAGGCTGAGGCAGGAGGGTGGTTGCCAGTTTGAGATCAACCTGGACTACAAAGTAAGCTCAAGGCCAGCCTAGACTGCATAGCGAGACCCTATCTCAAAAGGACAAGAAAAAAAAAGATTCCATTTTATCAGTGGAATTCTTCAATTCTCTCAATGGTGTCATTTCTATGCGAGGCATTAAATGTATGTTCTGTTCTCCAAGGCATGTGTTGAGCTGTGTGCAGATCACACCGGGTACTGTAAATCCAAGAGAACAGTAAGAGTATTGATGATGTTGAAACTTTTCACGGTGAGGGCACGACTGCTTTCCTGATCAGGTTTTCTGTCCATGTGGTGCTCCTTCCTGTCTGCAAAGGATATGTTCAAGACCGCCTGTCATCCACTGCCTGTGGATGCCTGAACACATCCGCAATGTGTTCCTCACTGCTTGCGGATGCCTGAATGTGGCAGTACCAGCCCTGCTCTGTACACATGGCTGTGATTAAGTTCTATTTATAAATTAGGCACGGTAAAAACATTAACCGCAGCAAGTGATAAAAGATAATATGACAACACACTGTGATCAGGTGTATCTGATCCGCTCCCATCTCTCGAAATCTCTTGTTGCACCGCACTCGCCGAGGTGGGCCTCAGGTAAGTGCAGTTGTGGAGAGTGAAAGTATGGATGGAAGAGACGACCGCAGCTATTGATCTGTTTGACCCAAACCCTAAACCCAGAGGGTCCATCATGGCTCGTGTGATCTAAATTTAAAACATCGCTTTTACTCAGATACTCAAAATTTGAAAGTTAATTTTGAAAGAGATGTTTGAACTAAAATTATACTCCTACTGTTTTTATGCTGTTTGGCACTTAGTTTGTAAGCTCTGAGGGTCTTAGACAGAGTAGATTTATAAGAATATAACCAGTATTTTAGCGTTGAGCCTCAAAGCTCTTCATTATCTCTCCGTCTATCTTCACTGCCTATGATTTGCCCATCTATCCATCGTGCGCACCAGCCCAGTCATAAACATATAGGTGCTTGCGGTTTATTAGCTAAAATCAGTGTGAAGGAAGAGCGAGGAAGAGTAATTAAAAGGTTCATGAATTCCTTTTCTGTTTATGCAGCTGCATTCAAAGGCAATTATACTTTTATACAACTCAGAAATAGTTCTTTAGTTTTAGTTCAATTGGGACATGAATTTTACGTTTCAAATTTCGTATCAAAGACTCTGGATTAACATACCTTTTAGTGCCCACACCCTTATGAATAAACAGATTTCATGTCTTCTTTCCTTAACGTGATCTAGTCATATCTAAGAATGTTAAAGTGCCCTGCAATGATTTGGTAAATGTCAATTAATGTGTCTTACGCACACTTTTTGTGTTATACATTTTGATGTTGAAATTTTTTGGTTCACATATTTGGATACATGTATCTTCTTGGGAGGGTTACAACTTTTTAGTCAACATAGAATGTTCCTTTTTTGTCAATACCGTATCAGTTAACTTTTCATATTTTTATTACAACTTTTTTCTTGGTACAATTCTCTGGATATATCAGTTTCTGTCTTCAACCTTTGGTATTATTTTGTACTAGACTTTATCTCTCGTAAATAGAGTACAGGTAAGTCTCATTTGTTACAAGGAACAATTATCCATTCATCTTTACTAGGATTTTTTTTTTCACTTCTGGGGACCAGATCCAGGCCTTCACACAAAAAAATTTTACTTTAACATCCTTTAAGCTTTTGATTTCTCATACTCATTGGTTCCTTGTTATCACCTCTTCTAGTGTTTGCTGACTTGAGTGTTGTGTATTTCTTTCTTTCACCCCGGTAACTGGAAAGTAGCATCCATGGTGGTTTGGAAACTGACACACTTTGGCTCCTGGTTCCTGGTCTCCTGCTTTTGCTTTTCTGGGAAACGTCTTCCTTTCCTCCACATTGTGCTTTTGCTCACTGCGTCCACTTCCTGACCATCCCAGACCCGGGCAGGTTGAGTGAGCTGAGCACTTGTCTGGCCACAACGATGTATCAGGAAGGATCAAGATCCTCCCTAGGTTCAAAATGCGTCTAACTTTATGCACAGTGTGACACAACTCTTGGTATGTTTCTACTCTTCAGCCTGTACACTAAAATTATCTATTTTGTTGCAAGATTTTCAATTTCGCTTTAGTTTTTAAATTTTTTAAATTGACAAAAATCACACTTCTTTCTAAATTTTTAAAATTGACAAATAATCACACATCACAGCTGATGTTCTGATGTGTATTGTGCAATGATTAGCTCAGGCTATCATCTCAAGTGTTTATGATCTCAGTAATTTGAACTAGGCCTTGAGCCAGACAAGATGACACATGCTTATAATTCTAACTGCTCAGGAGGCTGAAGTGTATGAGGAGTGATTTTAAAATACAGTGAATACTTAATTAAAAAAAAATTAGTACAGTGAGAGACACCTCCATTAGCCCCCTGACCCGACCCCCGACAGCCCCACAGTCCTTGCCAGTTTCTGAAGTGGCCCGGGAGCCTTCTTTTCATTAGTACTTTGAGCTGCACTGTCAGGCGGCCCTGATGTCCTGGACAGATGCAGGACATGCCCCTCTCATGGTGATTTTTGTTCAGGGACAAGCCGAGGGCAGTGTGCACCGTGTTTATAGCTGCCCTCCCCTTGGGTGGCCCTCGGTAGCAGCATTCACCATATTTTTTATCAGACTTCATAAAGACGCTTATGAAAGAGAAAGTGGCAAGATCAAAGGAATAAATGTGCTGAGGGAGGGTATTTGGGGGGGATTAATGGTAATGAGCTCTTCCTGGGATAATTTTTATATTTAAATATTCACTGTACATATTGAGTACACTTCTTATATCCCTGTAAGGCCAAATGACCTTTTGGAGGATGACCTGCTTTGAATGTATCTAGAGGACACTCATCCACCAGGGTGGGCAACGGCATGCTGGTGAGAGGGCACGAGCAGCCCTACAATGTCCTCTACCACCTCCGCTCTGTAAGCCAGGAGTGTTGCACAGAGACTAGAGTGACCAGGATGACGGGAGTCCACAATAGAGGCCAGGTGGTAGCACTTAACTCCAAAAGCCAGGTGGATGCAATTACTATAATGAGCCACAAGGTTGAAGTGACAGCCAAGGGGACTTGACCTAAAGAGGGTTATGTACACAGTTAATTGAACAGGTGACCCTAGGGCCAGGAGATAAGAGCCAACGTGGCTGTGCCATCATATCACATCAAGGATGAATGACCAGGAGACTGAGAGTAATTGCTACAACAAAAAACCATAAAACTTTGTCCAAATCCAGACTGGAACCAGTTTTTAGACCTGAAGCATACTGGCTGATTAGGACACCAGGTTCAAAGGAAGATGGTGACAATCACAATAGTAATAATTCTCCTAGTCCTTCTCCAAAGGGATATAGCCACTCACGTGACTGTGCTGGTAAGCAGAGTGATAGTCCTTCCAGTGATATTTGGTTATATCCAATCTCTGCATCCTCTAATGGTGCAATGTTACATTTCAAGGAGAACTAAAATTGTAGGTGGAATTCAAAGTTTCATCTTAGTATGCAATGATAACACAATCTACTATAACAAAGTTCTACAGACAGGGTAATTTGTAAGTAATGGAAAGTTATTTTTCAAGGTTCTGGAGGCTGAGAAGTTCAAGAACAAGACACCAGCAGATTTTGCTCCCTGGTTCCATGATGGTGCTTTTGCTGCACCCTTCCATGGCAGAAGGAGACAAAAAGGGACAAATGCTAAGTATTCACATAGCAGAAAAGATATAAGGAGAAAAGGAATAGAATCTCTTTACCTCTTGTATAAGGTTGCTAAGCCCATTTATGAGGGCTCTTAATACTATCACATTGGCAAATAAGCTTCACCATACAAATTTGGGGGACACATTCAGATTACAATGGGCTGTTAATGAGATAACCTTAAAATAAGGAGATTATCTTGGATTATCCAGGTGGGATTAGTTCCATAAGGATTGTTCAAGTGTATAATAGGGAGAAGAGACTGTGTGAGGATGACACAATGTGAGACTTACCCAGCCATTGCTGAGTCTGAGATCGAAGGGGGACGTGAATCAGGAGACTGTGGGGAACCTTCTTAGATGTTGAAAAACCAGCGAAATGGATGCTCCCGTACAGCCTCCAGGAGGAAGATTTACCTTTATTTTATCCTGGCTAAGCCCATTCAGATTATAACTTTCAAAACTGTAAGATAATAAATTGCCATTGCTTACACCACCAAGTTTACAGTAGTTTGTTACAGAAGCAATAGAAAATGGACACATACAGGAACATGCATCCATTTAATTTACAAATCTGGCCACCAAAGAAACCAGATGGCTCATACAGAATCCCAGTAGACTGCGGCAACCTAACCAGATAACAGACCTACTTGTAGCTGTTGAGCCAAATGTAAAATTGCTAGCACATTAACAAGCTCTCGGCACAGGGGTTGTGTCACTGAGTTAGTGCCCGCATTCTCTGCTACCCAACCACTAAAAAGTCAGAGTCAACATTCACATGGAACGGCAACAGCATATATCTACAGGATGCTCAGAGCTATTTTAAATCTGTTGTGTTCTCTCACAGTATAGTCTATTATGAGACATTCTGAAGAGAGCTGGACTGTGCGGTATCCCCCTGAAGAGCATACGGATGCACTGCATCACAGATTTATGCTAATAGGGTCTGATGAGCACCCCAGGGAGTTTGGCAAGACACCTATATGCCTGATGGTGGAAGATAAACTAAAGGTTCAGTAGTACGTTGCATTAGGAAGAATTTTAGAAATTCAGTGGCCAGGAATGTGCCAAAATATTCCTTTAAAATCAAAGACAAATTACTGCATGTTGCATATTCCATCCTGAAGAAGGTAATATAGTGCCTGGAGGCTCTCTGGGGTCAGGAAGGAGCATATTTTACACCCAGGGAAAAGGTTGCTACTCACATGTTGGATAGCACACACGGCTGCCATTGTCCATTTGGTCCAGGGCAAGAAGGAGCTCTGTGAGTGTCTCTATTGCACAGGAAGAAGCTCTTAGAACACATATAAAATCACACCTGTGGGTTGAGAGACCAAAGGCTGGGTGGAGGGTATGATAAACCTCTGTGGTGAAATAAAATCACAGGCCCTTAGGGCTCTGGAGCTGGATGCTGCCCTTGTGTCAGAGAATTATGTATCTTCTAAAGAACAACTGTGGTTATGTAGTGGGGTTCTGGTAGAGATGCAACATCTAACTACAGACACCAAGTAACTATGCCTGTTTAACTCAGTTCTGTGAGCTGCTCTAAGTGGTAAGCTAGGGCAGGCTCAGGAACACCCCACTGTAAGAGGAAAGTGATGCATGTGGGTTGGATAACGAGCAGGTCTATCAGCATAATCAAGCCACATGGGCAGGTGGCCCAGGCCTCCACATCACCCACTACTGTTGTAGCAGCGTCCCTCCCTCAGCTCATCTCTGTGGCCATCTGGAAGGATTTTCTTTTTTTAAAACAATCATCTAATAGAGCTTTAGAGATCTGGAGCTTCATGAGTGAAGCCGAAAACGAACAACAGCAGCACGGCCATGTCACGAGGAGAGGCACAGACAGGCAGTGAGGACAGAGTTCCTAGCAGAGTACATTGTTGTCCTCCTTGTGTGGGGAGAGGTGGCTTGAGGTTAGAATATACATACATTTGTGGGCAGGGGCAGCAAAAAATGTGGATGGACACAGGGGCACAAAGGGTTGAGGTCTTTGTAGCACACGTAAACACTCACTGAAAAGCATACGTCATGAAAAAGGTGCTGAACAGAGGACATGGAATTACTTTGGCATTTGCTATTGGCTAGTCTTAGTCACTAACAGCAGTGTACGCACCTGGGAACATGAGTAGAGTGGTCATGGTGGGAAAGATAAAGGCTATGCGTGGGCCAAGCACGGGTGCCCACTCACCAAGACTCAATGTCCAAACTGCTAGTCAGGTAAACCAACACCGTGCCCCCATAGGTCATCATTCTTCAAAGAGATGAGCAAGCCAATTGGTAGTAAGTTGAGTATATTGGTCTTTTTCTGCCCTGGAAAAGCCAGAGACTTATTCCAACAGGAAAATCCAACTATTGTGGGCATGGGTTGCCTCTCTGGTCCACAGAATTTAAACAGCATGACTATCTGGAGTCTTTAGACAAGGTCTTTAGTCTATCAAGACTGGATCTCGATAGAATACCATTGCATCAGACCAGGCGACTCACCTGTCAGGAAAGAAGGTGCAGGATTCTTCCATCACTATGAAATGTACTACATCAGAAGTGGTGCCAATCAGGACCCTCTAGCTTAACAGAGTTTATTAATCTCCCTCCGAATCCACCCTGTCTTGGAGCACACATATCCCACCATAACTGGCAATGTGTCTTTTACTGTAATAAGCTTTAAAAAATCTTAAACTTTGACATATTCTCAATCACCCCACATACAAGTATAGTTGCCAAATTCTGGATCAGGAATTTCAAATTTTGAAATTCTCCAACTTCACTTGCCTTTCTGGATATAATTTGATGCATATTTTTTCTAAATCTTTCTTTATATGGATTTATATATGTAAATATATAGTCATTTAAAAATTTTATTACCTAAGTGGGATCATCGTATATGTGTATATTCTGTATGATTATATTTATTACTCATTGAGATACAATTTACATACAGTAAAAGTCATACTTTCAAAGTATATGTCAATGAGTTTTGACAAATAAAATATATTTTCACCTCCCTAACACATTTGCATGCTCGTTTACAATCTCCTTTTCCCAGCTCTAGTTCTTGATTTGATTTCAGGCTCTGTGTATCCTAGGTTCCGTGATTTTATAAAAATGGAAACCTATATTACATATATTTGCCTTTTGCATTTATACTCTTTCTCTTAGCATAATGCTTTTGAGATTTACTAATGCTGTTGGATGGTTCAGTAGTCTATTCTTTTTTATTGTTGAGTAGTAGGCTGTGGTATGAATGTATCCCAATTAGTTTATTCATTTACCAAAGAACACTAGGGTTATTTATAGTTTAGGAATGCTGTTATGGTTGATACATTGTGTCAACTTGGGGAGTCTAGAGGTTTGGTTAGGTAACTCAGCAGTTGTAAAAAGAACATGCCCTTACCCTTCTGGCATATTGTTTATTGTATTAATTTGGGAAGTTTAAAAGGTTAACTATGTGACTCAGAAGGGAGCTGGGGTGCTTGTTCATATTCATCCTGAGCCTGTGGAAGTGGAGGGCATGGAGGTTATGTGAGAGGTACATGTCCCCTGGGTGGGGGTAGGCTGTTTACACTGTAGGGGAGAAAAGGAGGTTGCTTGCAGCCAGTCTTCCCTTTCGCTCTGTTTGTTTTTGCTGTGCTCTGCTGCTGTGAAGTTTGCCCTCTGCCATGTGCCACTCTGCCTCTGAACCAGCCAAGTATGGACTGAAACCTCCACAACTGTAAGCTAAATAAACCTTTCCTTTCTTCATTTTGGGCGTTGGGTATTTTGTCTTAGCAACGAGAGAAAAGTAACCAAGACAAATGCCATTTATGATGCTGCTGTCAACATCAGTGGAAGTCTTTGTGAGGAGACATGTTCCGAATTCTCTTGGGAAACTACTGGAGGGGGATTGGTTGGTTTTTTGCTATGTGCATGTGTACTTTGAAAAAACCTGTGAAACATTTGCAAAATGGTACAACCACTTTGTATTCTCACAAGAAGTTAGTAAGGGTTTCAGTGACTCCACATTTTCTTCTGCAATTAGAATTTTCAGGTGTCAGTTTTCCCATTGTAGGAGGTGCATAGTGGTATTTCCTTGTGGTTTAACTGGGATTTTCCAAATAACAAGTGATGCTATGCATACTTTAATGTGATTATGTTATGTTATGTTATACTTTAATGTGATTATGATAGTCTCATATCAGTTTTAGTTAAGGATCTGTTTAAATGTTTGGATCATTTTTAAGTTAGGATGTATATTTCTTATTGTTGAGTTACATGATTTCTCTACGTATTTTGGATACAATGTCTTAATTAAATGTCTTTGCAAGCATTTTCCCCAACCTTCCATTGTAATTTTTAAAAGCAAGTTCTTCCAAAAAGAATATTTTAATTGGATGATGTTCATTTTAAAAACTGGTTTGTGTTTTTTGTGACTCACCTAAAAGTTTAAATAACAAAAAATTTCTCCTGAAATGTTTAGAAATTTTGTAATTTTAACTTTTTAAAGTTTTAACCTATGATTTTATTTCAAGTTAACTTCTGGATATGGTGAAATGAAGGGCAAGATTCATTATTTTTATATGTGGATATCTAATTATTCCCGAATTAGCTGATTAAAAGAACATTCCTTTGCCCTTTTTTGGTAAAAGAAATTGACCATATATGTATAAGGTCTATTTCTGAACTCTTTATACTATCCCAAAGATTTATGCATCTATCCTTATTTATATTTATACAATATCTATTTTATACAATATCTATTATCTTGATTACGGAAGCTCTGCTATAAGCCTGGAACCATGTGGTAAGTTTTTCAAAATTTTTCAATTCTTCTAGTTCCTTTGTATTATTGCACAAATTTTATGAACTTCTACTTCTGGCAAAAATGGAGTAACAGGGATCTGATGTACCCTCATATGTGAAACAATTAGAAAATTGATAAAATATATGGACAATAGATTTTGAACCTTGGATGTCAGGCAATGCATGGCACTGATCAATGGAAGATGAGAAACAAACAAGACGAACCCAGTAAGTGCACATATTACTGCCTGGAGAGGGTTTCCAGACCACAGAGCAGAGAGGACACCCAGTGGTGAATAATGGTCTTCCCGCAGTGAGGGAAGATTGAGAGTCTTGGGAGAATGATCAGCTAGATTTCCTAGGGCAGAGTGCAAAAGAGAAGGGAACTCTCACAAGGTGCCAGAGACCTGCACAGGGTCTCGTTTTCATCTTCATTTGAGTGCTGATGATCCCATGTGTGTGAGGAAAGTACCTGTGACGAGAGAGAGGATCGCATCCAAAAGCAGCAGAGGGGCATTCCCTGGCACTCACACAGGGCCAGAAATAAACCATGTTCTCACAGACCAGAGTAAAAGACCTCACAGTTCAGCAGGAATTGGGTAGGGAATTCAGAAAGTTATTAGAAGCAAATTAGCCATTGATTACAGATTGTTCTAATTCTCACCTAACAAAGTTTCAAGGTAAATTTTGGAAGCCTCAAATGCTTAATCTTGAGTGTCAACTTGAGAACTTTCATAGATACAAGGAGATTGGTGTACACACTTCTGTGGGTGTGTGGGTGGGTCAAAGGGACATGACCCTAGGGACTACCTACGGGTCTCTGCTTGTTATGGTTGATACATTGTGTCAGCCTGGGGAATCTGGAGGTTTAACTGAATGATTCAGCAGGAAGCCAGAGTGCTTACTTTGTATACATCCTGAGCCTGTGGAAGAGGAGGGCATGGAGACTGTGTGAGACCTACACGCCCCCTGGGTGGGGGTAAGTTGTTTACAATGTAGGGGAGAAAAGGAGGCTGCTTGCAACCATTCCTCCCTTTTGCTCTGGTGGTTTTTGCTGTGCTCTGCTGCCCTGAACAGTTTGCCCTCTGCTTTGTGCCTCTCTGCCTCTGAACCAGCCAAGTATGGACTGAAACCTCCACAAACTGTAAGCTAAATAAACCTTTCCTTCCTTCATTTTGGGTGTTGGGTATTTTGTCTCAGCAACGAGAGAAAAGTAACCAGGACACTGCTGTTCTTCCCCTGTACTTGCTGACCAGCTGCCATGAAGTGAGTGGCTCTGCCCCACCACGCTCTTCTGCAATGATACCCCTGTCTTGCCGCCATCCAGCTATGGACTGAAATGGAACCTCTGCAACTGTGAGCCAAAGAAAATCTGCTCTCCTTTAAGATCCAGGTGTCAAGTGTTTGGTCCTAGTGAGAAGAAAACTGACCAGCACAACCTGCTTCCCAGTAACTAAATTGCATTTAAGAACAGAGCTCAAAATGTTTTTGAAAAACACAATGATATTGTATTAGCCAGCTCTTTATTGCTGCGTCCAAATACCTGACATATACAACTCATAGGAGAAAGACTCTAGGTGTTCTCAGAATTTCAGAATTCGGTCTATAGTTGGCCGGCTCCAAAGCAGAAACACCCCAGGGGAAGGACTTGGAAGACGGATGCTGTTCTTATGGCCACTGGAAGCAGAGCCCCAGGGGAAAGCATCAGAGAGAAGGGAGCAGGGATCAGATATAGTCCACAAAGTGACCCACCTAGTAGTGGGCAGCTATTCAGCCAATCAAGTTGACAATCCAGCCTAAGTGTCATACAAATATAGCTCTGAGCAACAAAGGATCACAATATCTAGCATCCCTTCCCCAGTACTGTGTGGTCAGCTACTGTAGGGAACTGTGGCCCCCTGAAATATCTAAATCCAAATTCTGGAAACTTATGATTGTTACCTTGTCTGGCAAAAGGGCCTTTGTAGATCTGATTAAGCCAAAGAGTTGAGTTGGGGAGACTATCCTTGATTATTTGAGTGGGCCATAAGTGTACTCACAAATTTCTTTAAAAGAGAGAGGAAGAGGGAGATTTGATTACACAGGAAGAAGGCAATGGCATACTGACACAAGATGTTACACTCCTGGCTTTGAGGGTGGCTGAAGGAGCCAGGAGCCAAGGAGTACAGTTCTAGAAGCTTGAAAAGACAGAGCCTTCGGAACGAGTGTATCCCTGTGTAGACTCTTGGACTTGGGCACAGTGAAACTTGTTGAGGGCTTCTGACCTCCAGAGCAATTAGAGAACAAATATGTATTGTTTAAGTCACCAAGTAGAGGCAGTTGTTGCAGTACTGATAGGAAATTAATAAAGATTTTGGTATCAAGAGTGGGATACTGGGGTCGGGGATTTAGCTCATGGCACAGAGGCTGCCTGGAGATTGTCCCAAATGAAGTAATGAAGATGTAGCTTAGTTTCTTCCACTCAATTGGAGTAAAATGAGAGAAATAAGTGGTAAACTGAAGGAAGAACTTTTAAGAAAAAAAATCAAAATTTGATGATTTGGAAAATTTTTGGCCTATATAGCCAAAAATTGCTAAGATTCAAAGAATCACTGCCAGGAAACCGTGCTCTAAAGAGAAAGACAAGAATACTGCTGGCCAACCTTTTGCTAGTGCTTTTGAAGAATCACAACATTTGCCTATTCATTCACACAGAGGTTTATTTGAAGAGATTAAGTACATAACTTACAGATCTCCTCAACCATCTAAGAAGTCAGGAATAGAGATGTAATTGTTCAGAAAACATCTGTGGAGAAACCTCTTGTTTGATGGTATAAATTCCCATGATATACACAGAAGACATTCTCTTTTTGAGAATGTTGTACCAGCAGAAACAGTGCTATCTTGGGTGGTAAGTGACACAGACAGGATGAAATTAAATGGCAGAGGTTGTAAATATACCTACTTTCCAGAGGCAAGAAAAAGGCTGATGTAGCTACTCAGCTGCAGACATGCTCCGGCCTTTAAGCAAAAAGGGAAGAATGACTGAAAGGGTAGAACTTCAGGGCCAGTAGGGCAGCCAGGAGCCACAGAGGTCTATTCTCAAGTCTTGGAACAGAATGTGTGTGGTTTGCCCCTGGATTATAAAATTGCTTAGGACCAGTGACTCTTTTTCTTTCTTTTATTTTATCCCTTCTGGAATATTAGTAACTGTTATGTTTGTCCCGACACCATACTGTGTTAGCAGATAACCTGCTTTGTAGTCTTACAGGTCCCCAGATGGATGGGAATTTTACTGCAAGATGGGTGACACCCATTGTCTCACCTTACCTGATTTAGATGAGAAGGTATGGGATGTGTGAACTGATTATCTTCTATTAAAATCTGGACCTGTAACGGGTTGAGACTCTGAGAATGTTGGGATAGGGTGGAGCAGCATCTCCCCTGACCGAACTAGTAGTCGCTCTTCCTTTGCTTGAGAGCCAGTAATTGTCTTCCCTGAAACAGTTGTTTTGCAGGAGAGCACTGACTGCTTTAGGGCCCATGATCATTAATCATGATATGTTGGGAGCCGGTGTGAGGGCTTGCTGTTAGTCTCCTTGGAATCAGCCCCTCCCACCGTGTTACCAACATGGCGCCTATATCCTGTTTTCTGGTTCTTGTTGCTGACTCTGTGTATACCATATATAGAGAGGTACCTGCTTACTCCGCCTTAAAACCAATCCTGGAGGCCCACGTGGCGTAGTATGATTTGCTAACCATTCTTATATAAGTCGCTGTGACAGTAAGCAAAAGCAGCAGCAGCCTGGAAGGAGCCACGCGGAGTGGACTCCTGTGGGGTTTGTGCTGTGTCCAATAAAGAAACACGTTACAGAACCCGATTGTCTGCGTGCTGCTTTCTGCGGGTCGGGAGCGGCGCCGGACAATGATATGTCAAGATGACTGGATCAAGACACACTGAGCAGTTGAGTGAAGCACGCTTCTGGGTGTGTCTGCGGAGATGACTGACATGTAGGCTAGCGAGCTGAGGGGAGACGACCCACCTGATTGTGGGTGGCACCCACCAACCAGGCTGCTAGCCGGGATGGAATGAAAGAGAAAGGAGGAAGTTGGCTTTTGTTGGAAAGCTCCATTCTGTTTGAATGGTTGCATCTCTTCTTACTGCCATCCGCTGTGGACAGTGGATACTTTCTTCATTCTCTCCTCAGACACTCATAACCAACAACTTTCTGGGGAGCTTCCACACCTTCAGTTCAGGTTGGTCCTGCATCTTTGATCTCTGCTGTTCTACAACTTCCAGCTTCTGAAACTGAGCAGCTACAGGATCTGCCGGCTCACCTGTGTGCAGACGGCTGCTGTAGATTCTCCTGCCTCTGATCCTGGAAGCCTACTTAATAAATCCCCTTGAAATATATATATATATATATATATATATATATATATATATATATATATATATACTGCTTCTCTAGAGAACTCTGACCAACACAGTACCTATCTCCACCTCGCCTTGCTTCTAGCCCTACTTAACCAGACATGAGACCCACTACACAACAGACAGCACTGTATGGTGGGCCAGACATGAGACCCACTACACAACAGACAGCACTGTATGGTGGGCCATGCAGAGACAACATAGACACCAACATGGTTGCAACATAAACCTTGAGAATATTTAAGGGTTCTGTGTCAGGTTTCATATGTCTTCAAATTCTAATTACTTCCTTCCCTTATGTACAATCTCCTTGGTACATGACATCAGGTTTCTTTGGGACTCTAAGGCAGATTTATATATGATTTTGGGGAGGTCAGCCCTTCCTAAAGTGAACACCACCCTCCCCTTCGTTTGCAGTTCTCTGTGTCTGGGAGTTGACTGAGGGGCCACAATTCTCCATAGTTATTCAAGTCAGACTTCTTTCATTAAATTTAGAGCTTTTCCACTTACACAAATCAAGTAAAACTTTGATGCACTGTCCATCTATTTCAGTCCTAAGGGCACTGTGATCAATTAGCCAACACTGAAGATTTCTGCAAGTCTAAGCTTTCTGATGATGACGTTGGCTCTGCTTGCATTACAGTCACCGAAACTGCCTTGGCCTGACAATCAAGTGCTGTCACCTTCCCCCTCTCATGCCACTCTGGCGTCCCCTCATCTTCACTGAATTCGTGGAGCCCAGTTAGCCAGTGTCTTTCTCCATGGTGGCCTGCAACAGAATGGCCACCACAGAGCTCTTCCAAGGCCCAGCCTCATGTCACCACAGGATGTCTTGGAGAAGGGACTGTATCTGTGTCTGTCTCTTCTCTAAATTCCCAAGAGTTTACCTTTTTTTTTTTCTTCTAAAAATTATACTTCTGGTTTTATTGATAGTTACTGAAACTGATAGGTACTAAAACTTTTAATTTTAATTATGATGTTGCATTTACTCATTCCTTCCTTTGAACTTCTCTGAACTGAATTCATCAGTTTTCTTAATCCTACAGCTATAATTTTAGCTTTTTTGTTTTCAACCTTTCTTAGTTTTAACAAATTCTTTTAAGGCTATAATTATTCTTTATTTCTTGCTTCAGATACCATATTAAAATGTACCACATAGACTTTGATAAGTAATTTTCTTTGTCATTAATTTTTTCATAATGTATAACTTTTGTTTTAATATCTTTAAACCAAAAATTACTTAAAGCAGTACACTGAAGTTGCAGCATGTGTGCATGTGTGTGTATATAATTCCACTATTTTTAAAGCCTATTTTATTATAGTTGTTAAAAGATGTGTTTTTTTCTTTTGAATTTCTTGACAGTTCATGTATAGCCTAATACATGAACAACATTTATAAGAGTCCCTTGTGTGTTTGAGGAACAAACGCATCCTTTACTTTCGGGGGACCAAGAAGGTCTAATATCGTCGTGTTCTTCCTATGTCCATGGTCTTCGTCATTCCTGCTCCCATTCTCAACACCAATTTCAAAAGTTTGCTCATGGGCTCATTTTTAACACTTCAAAATTAAAGTAGAAAAATGGCCTCTAGCACCCTATTTCACTGCTTCCTCATTCTTCTCCCTACTCCTTGCCCATCTTCTAATAAGCTTTTATTTCAAAATTTCTCTCTCCAAAACTGAGATGGGGGAATGGAGAAAAGAAGGAAGGGAAAAGCAATATATATATATACACACATGGATAGTTATGTTACTAATTTCTCTTGGTTCATTGGGGAGAGGACTTTGTGCTATTATTGTTTGGACAGTTAAATGTCGATGTCTTGGACTCTGAGTAACTAATCTGAAGATAACAATATGCAATGTATTAACCATTGTTACCCTCCTATCATCTTGTTTTGCAAACTCAAAATTTCTCTTTCCGTAAGCACAACATCTAGATACTTTTGAAGTTTTGATTCTGAACTATTTTTTGCTATTACTTGAGCTTCCTTTTTGTGTCTTATGTGCATTTATTTTACTCCAAAAATTGTACTATCATCATATTTTGACTTTAACAACTTTTTTAAAGCTAAGATTTTTTCCTCACTATTTTTTTTTGTATGTGCAATCTTTTGCTAACTTGAGGTATTTGTCCCGAATTACTTTCTTCCTTGCTTTATGCTTTCTCAGAAAGGACACACTGTTAATGTATTTTGTGATCATGTAAGATTTATTATTTCATCCTTTCATAGGGATGATGTCTGGGCTGGTGAAGATTTCTTGGACCTACTTCTTGTCTCTGGAAAGCATGTGACTATATTTTCTCTTGTTTTCTAGAGTTACAGGGAGAAATTCATTGTTTTTTTCTTTCCTGTGTAGGGTGTGTGTGTGTGTGTGTGTGTGTGTGTGTGTGTGTGTGCCCATGCATGTGTTAATGCCTGCAAGCATAAATGTTTTTCATAATACTTATCTAATTTTGTCAAAATGTGCGCCATGTACATCAGTTACGCCTGGCGTATTTGAACCAGAAAGGTAGGATATTCGTTCTGCTATCTTTTGGCCTCACTGTCGCTTAGTTTGCTATTTAATCTTTGACAATTTAAATTTTGCTTTCAGGAGCGTCTATTTTATTCTGGCATTCCTGTAATGAAGTTTCACATTTGACTTCTATGGTTTAAATTTTTTTCAAATAAATAGTTTTGTTTTTCAGATTCTTCATTTACCGTGATTCTCTCACATCCCATGAATTTCCATTCTTTTCTACGTTGTCTTCTCTCCAATGTTAACCCTCAGTAGGAGCTGGCTCTTTTCCCTGATCTTTCCTGTTCAAGCTTACTGAACCCATTTTAGAAAATAACGGAGGGTCCCTTTTTGCTCTCTCATAACTCTACCTGTGTAAGTCAAGCTGATAGGGTCTTTGACTTGGTGGTGGATGGGTAAGACACGGAGTTTAAAAAGCAACTTTTCTGGGGAGGCAGCAGTGAGTAGAAACTTGATACACTGGTCCCTCCAGCAGCTTTCTTCGGTCTGAGTGTGAGTTGGGCACATGGGGAGTGTGGAGCCCAGCCTTCTTTCCAGTGAACCTGTAAGGGGCAGTTTAACCTAACGGTGCAGCTCCTCCTGAGAGTGAGCCACATGGTGGAACTAGGGTTTCTGTGTCAGAGCATCTAGTCAGCTGAAACAGCCAGTCTTGTTGAGGCAGATGCAAAATCAATAGACTTCATTTCAGTTTCCACGAGAGAGGTCAGCCTTCTCCTCAGATGCCTGGCCTTTGAGCCTTTCAGCTTTGTAAATGATGCTGTGCAGAAACTACCCAACCAGGTCAAGCAAAGTGTCTCCATAGGACACTGATCCTCAGTAGGCCGCTTTCTCCCTCTCCCTCTCCCTCTCCCTCTCCCTCTCCATTCTCCGGGGCCTCTCCTTCTTCAGGCTTGTCCCACAGGAGGTGGAAAGCAGAAGAAGATGTGCTCATGACCCCATCTTTCCAGCATGAACTGCTATTTTTAAAAATTTCTTTGTTTATAGTTTGTCTATTTCTTCCAGTAAGGAAAGCACTTACATTTGTGGCTGCTTGTTTTTTTTTTTTTTAAATCCTACTAGCCAGTGCTTATTTAATAGAAATGTTGTCCTTCCAAATACCTCTGAAGATACAAATTCAATCTTTTCCAAAATTTTTTTTTTGGCTTTTACTCTGAGATCAGTTATGTAATTTGTTCATCTTTACATTTTTATTTCATGCTAAGGTCCTTAAATGCATTTTGATTATGGTCATCTGTTTGGGAAAGGACTAGGCTGACTAGTGTGGTGGCTGATGTGCATTTCTCCAGCAGTACTAAACTATAATTGCATCTTCCCTGAGTGGGTGCGTTTCTGGGGATGCCAGAGGCAGGTGAGGTGAGGAGTTCTAGAGGTAAATGCACACAGGCAGGTTTCCTTATAACCTCATGGGCACTGTTAGGATTTATGTCCCCCAGAGCCTCATCCCCCAGTCAGCTGGGGCTATAGCGGACTTGCTGATAGGAGGTGAGGTCTGGTCAGAAGAGGTGGGTGCCTGGAGGCGTGGCCTGCAACTAGGTCTCCCCATTTCTCCCTTCAGCGCTCTCACTCTCTGCTCCCCACTGTCATGCCGTGACACTGTGCCGTACCGCCCTGCCTTGGAGCCAGCCGACTATGGACTGAAACCTCTACAAACGGTGAGCCAGAATAAACCTCTCCTCTTTGGACTGGTGCGTGTCAGGTACTCTGTCTCAGCCATGAGGAAGAAGCTAGGATGGGTGCTGGCAAGCAAGCTAGCTAGGGAATCATGCAATTGTTCAAGTTAGAGAGACTTGACTCTGGGTAGAGTGCTTTCTTTAAAAATGTATTTTTTGATTGATTCACCATAATTGTACATATATCAGAAGTACACTGTAATATTTTAATACAGGTATACAATGTGTAATGATCAAGTCAGGTAATTATCCATCACTGCAAGCATTTATCATTTCTTTGTGTTAGGAACATTCAAAGTCCTCTCTTCTACCTATTTGGAAGTGTACCATAAATTACTGTTAACTATAGTCACCCTGCTGTGCTGTACAGCACTGGAACTCTCTCCTTCTACCTGTCACTCTACACTTGGTCACCAGTCTCTCTCTGCCCCTCTCCCTGCTGCCCTTCATAGACTCTGGTCACCGCTATCCTAGTCACTACATCTTTGAGATCATTTTTTTTAGCTTTGTGTACAGTGCTTCATGTTTTAAATCATATGAATTAATATGTTTGTCCCTCAATGTTATTTTTATTTTTCACTGATGTAGGCGGCCACTTATGGGATCCCTACTTTTATATTGGAAATGAAAACAATGGAAGTTATTTTTGGTGGCTACATAAAATACCGCCATATAAACAACTTTCCAGTTCAAAGCTTATACTAAATCTTTTAATATCTCCAGACTATAAGAGGATTTATAAGTACAGCTGTGGGTAAAAACAACTGCTTTCCTTTATTTAAAAGAAGGATGAAAAAAGTAACACAAGTATGAGAAATATGAGAAAAGCCCTGGAGGAGGGCTCCCAAGAAAATCCATACATTTTAACCATGCTAGGTCGTGTAGATACACACATGCATTAAATTTGTTTTCCCCAGGTATCTGCTAAACTGTGTTCTACCTTCATGCCTTTTATTGAGTGGGCTCGCCTCTTTTGAGAGCGCCACATGTGAATTAAGAAGCATTTATCTTTATATTTTATAAAAAGCTTTGGCCTTACTTCACTGCAAGCTAAACTGTCAATAATGCTGCCACATTCAATCCATTGCTGGTTCACATTCATGCCAGATTCGTGGGTGAGAAGACACTTCCCGGCAGATGCTGAGGGAGAATGTGGAAGCTGGTAAGAGCTGCCCACTCGGGAGCAGAAGCACCCCTGCTGTCTCCCAGGCACTCACTTCCAAGTTCTGTATATTTTTTGCTAAACAAGATGTGAAGGGACACAGGCTCCTGGATCTTCACTGTCTGCTCTCTCACCTTCTTTTTGTCTTGCACCCACAGGGGAAATATTTCTCAACTCTGTAGCCTCCTAAAAATGACAGCAAGTTTAGGTCTGCCTGTGTGCCAGGCAACTCCCAGGAGAGCCCAGGGCCAGTTTTTCCCTGTCATTTCAAAGTCCACAATCATTTTAAGATTGAATAGCTCCAGAGGCTCCAAAGCCAGATTGAATGCAACTCAGCTGTAACTAGATCTTCGTAGATTAAGAGAAAAATCGCAAAATTAGGACCTAATGAATTCATTGGAGCAAACATGCCAGACACACCTTGATCACAAATGCTGCAGCTTTGATTGTGCCACCACTAAAAATCCTTTAAAAAAGAAAGTGACCAAGGAGTAGACTTCTTGCATGGGTTAAAGGCTGAGATTACGTCCTTACTTCCTGCCTCTCATTCCAGGTTAAGGAAATGTTATGGTCATCATCGGTGCCATCATCGTCAGTTTTGATTGATCCTAATAGCTGGCTGAAATAGACCTCTGGGAGTATTTACACATCCAATTACAACAGGGTGATTATCATACCCTTAAAACTGCCTTGTACATAAAAATGCCTGGCGTAGCTGAAATTTCTTAATAATAGTGGTTTACATTTCTATAATGCTTTTAATGTTTCAAGAGGATTTCATATCCTCTTTCTTAAATTGGGCTGCAAAACAATACAGTATGATAAGTAGATCACAAGTGCTATTATCCTCCTTTTACAGATGAGGAGCTAGAAGATCTATTAATGATTTATCTGAAGTCAGTCAACCAGCTGGCCCTGGAACTCAGCTTGTATCCCAGATGTTCCCATGTGGGCTCAGTGAGATAACGCAGACTCTGTTTCCTAGATTTGTTGAAACCAGTATCTTTGGACTGCAGTGAAAATAACCTCAAAGTCTCATGTTTACTTCTGAGGAGATGGGATGTCGTAGATAGTGTATGTTGCCATTAGGATGGGGAGATCCAGGATACAATAGAAGGGTTACTTTCATTAATGGTGGTTCCTTGTTGAAATCAAGCTGGCTTCAGGAGCAAGCTGTACACTGTTCAGTTTCCTCTCATGGACAATTTACTATATTTGGCAATTAGTGCCTCATGAGTTCTTTGTTTTCTTCTGGGTATGTGACTAAAAACATGTTTTTAAATGATTGTTGCAGTTGTCTCTCCAACATCCATTACATTCCTCCATTTTCTTGCTACTAAATTTTCATTCTGCTCCTTGCCTTGTTTAGTGGAGTCCTTATTTACGTTTTTGTTATCCTAGTATAATTGTTAACAGCAGTCTCTGTTGCTCAAAAGCAAATCTTGGTCTTGACAATAAATTGGCCTTCCTAGCTTGTATAGATGTTAACTCTACTCTTCACTGTAGAAGTAGGGCAAGTCGTATAAGCTATTGTAAATGTGGTTGTTTTCATGATTTTTTTCCTGGCAGCTTCATTGTTAGTATACAGGAACTGTATTGCTTGTTTTTGGTACCGGTGATCAAACTCAGGGCTTCAAGCTTGCCAAGCAGGGGCAGGACCACTGAGCAATGTGGCTGGCCTCTGTTGCTTTTTCTGCATTGATTGTGTATCCTGCTACTGTACTGAATTTGTAGAATAGATCTAAGAGTTTTTTGGTGGAGTTTTTGGGCCTTCTGTGTAAAAGATCATGTCATCTGCAAATAAAGATAATTTGACTTCTTCCTGTTCTACTTGAGTTGCTTTTGTTTTCTTTTGCTTGGTTGCTCTGGCTAATGTTTCAAATACTGTATTGAAGATGAGTGTTGAGAATGGACAACCTCATCTTGTTCCCGATTTTAGAGAAAATACTTTTAGTTTTTTCCCTATTTAGTGTGATATTGGCAGTGGGTTTGTCATGAATGGCTTTTATCAGCTTGAGTTAAGGTCCTGCTTTACCTATTTTCTTCAAGGATTTTTATCATTAATGGATGTTGGGCTTGGTTTGGATGTATTACAATGATCATCCAATTTTTTTCCTTGCTTCTGTGAATGTATTTATGTTTATTGATGTACATGTGTTGAACCATCCTTGCATTCCTGTGATGAAGTCTACTTGACATATGACTTTTTATTTTTATTTATTTATTTATTTATTTAGGCGGTACTGGGGATCGAACTCAGGACCCTGCGCTTGCTAGGCAGGCACTTATTCCACTGAGCTATATCCCCAGCCCCTGACATATGACTTTTTAAAGGACATGACTTTTAAAAATTATTTGTTGCATCACGTCTGCAGTATTTGCATTTTGTTTGTTGAAGATTTTTGTATCTATGTTCATTAAAGAGAACTGTAGTTTTGGCCTGTAGTTTTCTTGTTTGTTAAGTCCTTGTCCTGTTTTGGTGTCAATGTAATTCTACCTTCCAAGAATGAATTTAGCAGTTCTCCCTTCCTTTTAAAGTCTTTGAGGAGCTTCAGGAATATTCCTGCAAGTTCTGCTAGAATTCTGTGGTGATTCCATCAGATCTTGTGCTTACCTTGGTAGAGTGGTGATTACAGTGTCTATTTTGTTGCCATTGTTGGTCTATTCAGGATTTTTATATCTTTTTAGTTAAGTTTTGGTAACTCATGTAGGTCTAGGAATTTCTCCATTTCTTTTAGATTCTCCTTTGCATTGTAACTTTTTGAAGTAGTTTCTCATAATTTTATGGATTTCAGTGATACTTTGATTTCATCTTTTTTATTTCTAATTGCATTGATATGGCTTTTTTATGTCCTTCCTTTGGTAAGGTTTTATCAATTTTGTTCACACTCAAAGAATCAACTCTGATTGATTGTTCCTTTGTGGTTTTTTTTTAAAATCTCAAATTCATTAATTTCTTCTTTGATCTTTATGATCTCTTCCCTTCTACTAGTTTTGGGTTTAAATTATTCTTGTTTTCCTGACTTTGAAATGCATCATTAGGTTATTTACTTGGGATTGCTCTATTCTTTTAATGTGTGTATTCGCAGCTGAATACTTCCCTCTTAGGACTGTTTTCACTGTGTTCCATACATTTTAGTATGTTTTGCTTCCATTATCATTTGACTCTAGGAAAATTTTAATTTCTTCTGTGACTCTTTGACTATGCAGTGTTGTATTATTTACCATGTGTTTGCTGTTTGTTTTGCTGTTGATTTTTTTGCTGTTTCATTCTGCTATAATCCAACACTATGTAAGGGGTTATTTCAATTTTTTATATCTTTATTTAAGCATGCTTTATGGTCTAAGAATGGTCTATTTTAGGAAAAGTTCTCAACAAACAGACTGAGAGAGAAATTAAGGAAACCATACCTTTCACAATAGCATCCAAAAAATTGAAATATTTAGGAACAACCTAACAAAAGAAGTAAAAGATCTATTCATTGAAAACTACAGTACTCTGAAAAAAGAGATTGAAGAGGACTTCAGTAAATGGAAAAATATTCCTTGCTCATGGAGAGGAAGAACCAACATTGTGAAAATGGCCATACTACCAAAATTGCTGTACAGATTCAATGCAATTCCCATCAAAACACAATTAGCATATCTCACAGATCTAGAGAAAACATTCCTTAAACTCATCTGGAACCAGATGAGACCCAGAATAGAAAAAGCAATCATGGGCAACAAAGATAAGTCAGGTGGAATCACAATCCCTGACTGGAAATTATACTACAAAGCTATGGTAATAAAATCAAATTGGCACTGGCTAAAAAACAGACCTGAGGATCAGTGGAACAGACTGGAAGATGCAGCCACAACCACAAACTCACCTAATCTTTGACAAAGGGGCAAAACAAGCTCATTGGAAGAAAGATAGCCTCTTTTATAAGTGGTGCTGGAAAAACTGGCTTGTCACTTGCCAAAGAATTAAAATAGACCCAAGTCTATGACCATGCACCAAACAAGTCAAAATGGATCACAGATCTCAATATTAAAACAGAAACAGTAAATCTATTGGAAGAGAAAGTAGGCAAAAATCTTGAAGACACAGGAGTAGGCAGAGAGTTCATGAGCAAAAATCAAACTACAAGGGAAATACTTCAAAGAATCAACAACTGAGACCTCATCTTACTGGAAGTTTTTGCACATCTAAGGAAATCACCAGCAGAGTAAAAAGAAAACCCACAAATTGGGAAAAAATCCTAGCTGGCTGTCCCCCGGACAAAGGTGTTCTAACTAGATCATACAAAGAATTAAAAAGCATGAACAAATTCAAAGACCCAATCCACAGATGGGCATGTGAGATGAATACACACTTCTCAGATAAAGAAATACGAATGGCAAATAAATACATGAGAAAATGTTCAACATCATTAGTCATTCAAGAAATGCAAATTAAAACAACACTGAGATTTCATCTCACCCCAGTAAGAATAGCCAGCATTAAGAAATCGACCAATAGCAAATGCTGGCGAGGCTGTGGAGAAATAGGAACTTTTCTCCACTGCTGGTGGGAATGCAGACTGGTGAAACCACTGTGGAAATTGGTTTGGAGATTCCTCAGCAAACTAGGTCTAGAGGTCCCATTGAACCCAGCTATTCCCCTTCTGGGTATTTCCCCAGAAGATCTGAAAACATCATATCACCGCGATATATGTGCACCCATGTTCATAGCAGCACATTTTGTAATTGGTAAATTGTGGAATCAACCCAAATGTCCATCCACTGAGGGCTGAACAAAAAAATTGTGGTACTTTTATATAATGGAGTATTACTTAGCTATAAAGAAAGATAAACTTGAGGTTTTTATAGGCAAATGACCACAATAGTGACCACAGTCATAAGTGAAATAAATCAGACCTGCATGTATAAGCAACGTATTGTCTCTCCAGTGTAAAAACCTAAAAGAGTGAACAAAAAAAACCTAAAAGAGTGAACAAAAACTTGGAGGCATGATAGACATTGTGAAATGAAAGTAAACTGCTCAAAAGTAAAGAGCAACTGGAATGAGAGGAAAGAGAAAAGTAAGAAAGACATAATTATGCATGTATGTATGTATATGTAGGATAGCTAACATAGTTGTACTACCGACTTATGTCACTTTATTGTAAGGAATAGTTAATAATTAGCTGTTTGATCAATCTTGTATGTCTATATTTGTCTTCCTGAGTATGCACTTTCAAGTTATCAGTATGTAATACAACAACCATTGTTAATTCCTTGTCACCTTGTCTGTAATTCAGTTTTAATTGTATTATTCCTGTTGGACTTTGTAAGTGGCTGTTTGTTAATATGTTTTTGTTCTTTTACTTTTAAAATAAAAAAGAGAAAAGTTTCTGTGTTGTTAAGAAAAATGAATATCCTCTTTTTGTTGGGTAAAATACTCCATAGATACCAGTGAAATCTTGTTCAGAGGTGTGGCTTAACTCTGATATTTCTTTTTGATATTTTGGGTAATTGACCTATCTATTTATGACAGTAGGATATTGAAGTCACCCATCATAATTGTATTATTGTGTACCTGTCTTTTTATGACCAGTAGCTTTTGTTCCGTGAAGTCACACTTCATGTAACAGTGTGTATATATTTCAAACTGTAATTTGTTCCTATTGAATTGTTGCCTTAGCAGTATGTAGTGGCTATCTTTGTATCTTTTGATCAATTTTGACTTAAAACCTGCTGTATTTGAAAACAAGGTAGCTACTCTTGCTTGCCTTTGGGCTCCGGCTGCATGAAGTATCATATTCCATCCACTCTTTTACAGTCTGTGTTTCCTTTTGAATGAGGTGTGTCTCTTGCAGGCAACATATGGTTGGATTTTGGAGGTTCTGTTAATACAATATGCTAGTCTGTGTCTTTTAATTGGGGTAATAATTTTTTTTTTGAGACAGGGTCTCAGTACACAGTTCAGGCTGGTCTTGAACTCACTCTGTAGCCCAGGCTGGCCTCAAACTGACAATGATCCTCTTGCCTCAGCCTTCTGAGTGCTGGGATTACAGGCATGTACCACCACACCCAGCTGGCATATTAATTATTTTTACACTGTTGATTTATTTTCTTCCATTTTGTTTCACCACCCCCTCAGTTAGATATATATTTTCCTTTGGGCTTTTTGGTATTGGTGGCCTCCTTGTCTCTGTCTAAGATTCCCTTAAGTATTTTCTGCAATGATTGTTTGGAGATCATGTGTTTCTTTATGATTTTTTTGTCATAGAAAACCTTTACTTGTCCATCAATTTTGAAGGCTAATTTTGTAGGATATAGGAATATGGGTTGACAGTGGTTTTCCTTTAGGGATTGAGAAACTTTACTCCAATCTCTCCTAGCCTTTAACGTTTTTGCTGAGAAATCCAGTTACTCTGATAGGCTTGCCTTTGTTAGGTACTTGGTATTGTTCTATAATAGCATTTTGTATCCTCTCCTTTTGTTAAAGCTCTGGAATTTTGATTATGGTCTGTCACGGAGAGCATCTTTTTTTGGCCTTTGCCGTTTTGTATGCCTGTAGCATGTGAATATTGAATGCTTTCTCTAGATTTGGAAATTTTCTGCTATGATTTCAGTGAATAAAGGTTTTACACCTCTGAGTCATCTTATATTTTCTTTTTTCCTACAATTATGAAGTTTATTTCTGAGTCACCTTCCAGGTGTTGGATGCAGCTTGCATGATGTGTTGTTTTTAGGTTATCACTGAGTTTATAATCTATTACACTCATATTATCTTCAGTTTCTCATACTTTTTCATCTCACTGGTCAAATCTCTCTCTCTCTCTTCCTCTCTCTCTCTCTCTTTCCCTCCCCTCTCTCTCAAAATGTCTCATTATGTAGTATAGGCTGGCCTTGAACTCACTTATGTATCCGAGGCTGGCCTTGAACTTGTGGTGATCCTCCTGCTTTAGCCTCCTGGGTGCGGGGATTACAGGCATGCACCACAACATCTGGCTCATCAAATCTCTTAAACATGCTTTCTCTTGAATTTTTCATATCTTATATTTCTACTTGCTTTCCTTCCATAATTGCTAAGTCTTTACCAAAATGATTATTGACATTTTATATTGTCTTCTTTAATTCAATTAGCTTGCTTGTTTCTTCAAGGCCATCAAATATTTTAGTAGTAAAATTCTTTATTTGTTTAAACCATCTTTAATTTCACACCTTATTCCATTTATTGTGAGCAAAGCAAATTATGAATCTGCTTTTATGTACTCCATTTTATGAAGGTCTTGCATCTGTATTATAGGTTATTCAGAATGTTTCACTGTATGGGGCAAGGGCAGAAGTAGCATCTATTTTGGTATATCTTGTTACTTAAGCAAAATCGAAGAGTATTTGGAAATCTTGTTGTGCTAGCTTTCTGGCACTATGACCAAATAGATGAGAAAATCAATTTAAAAGGAATAAAGAGCTGGTTATGGTACTGCACGCCTGTATTCCCAGATACTCAGTTTGAGACAAGAAAATAAATTCAAGGACAGCCTGGGCAACTTACCAAGCTGCTATATCAAAATAAAACAAACAAAAAAGGGCTGGAGATATAGCTCGGTACTCCCTGGGGTTGCCACAGAGACAAACAAATAAACAAGTAAAGAAGAAAAGAGGGAAGGTTTATTTTGTCTCATGATGTCAGAGGTTTCAGTCTTCTGCTTCACTTCTGAAGTGAAGCAGAAGATCACAGCAGTGAACATGATGGAGAAAATCTGCTCACCTCATGGAGGCCAAGAGGCAAAGAGAGGAAAAGGAAGGGGCCTTGGTCTAAACACCCCTCCTGAGACACACCTCAAAGACCCAATGTCCTTTAACTAAGTCCCACCTCCTTTACTTCACCACATCTGCATCAGCTGGAAACCGAGCCACCAACACACAGGCTTTGGGGGCCATTTAAGTTCTAAACTGTAGCATTCTGTCTACAAAGGCTCATGTCTTGTTGTCGAAAGCAAAATGCATTCAGTCCATCTCAAAGAGCTCCTAAGTCTCACCACTTCTAGCACTGTCCAGAAGTCAAAGTCCAAAGTCTCCCCTGAGACTCAAGGCAAACTCTTAGCTCTAAACCCCTATAAATTTTTTTTTCTTTTAGAATTACGTATTTGCAGGGTACAAGGGAACATAGTAAACATTCCCACTCCAAAATGGAAGAATAGAGACACAAAAAGGAAATATTAGGATGAAACAAGACAATAATGCAGCAGGGTAAACGTTAAACCCTGTAGCGCCGTGTCTATCACCCACTGGATTTGGTACTGTCCCTATGCCTATGTCCTTTCTTCCAGGCCTTCCTTTGAAACTTGACTGCACAGCTCTGACATTCTGCATGCCTGAACAACCAACATACATGTCCAACATGAAGGTCACTGGGAGCAGTACTGAGGCCCCATTGGGCCACGGTGGCCTCTGAGTGCCTGTATGGATGAGCAAGGTGAAGTGAATCCTGGGGAGCTAACCCCCTAAGATACTCTTCTCTAACAGGGGGCCCAGGGTCTCTCTTCTCAGATGAAAGGCTGTCACTTTTGTACCTTTCATCATGCAAAGGGTGGGGTCTTTCAGATTTCAGAGATGCCTTTAATTCTCATCCCTGTACAGTGTACTTGATTTCTTTTTAATGGCACAAATTTCATCAGCAACTACACTTCCTTTGACTTCACTTTATACATTTTTCCTTTGAGGAAAACATTTTTAACATTTCAAATTTTTCTGCTCTGCTTTGCGCCTTTCAGTTCTCACTAATATGATGTGATAAAAATACTATGAATAAGTAAGATTTCATTACATTAAGAGATACACTGCCATTAATCTCCACCCAAGTAATCCTCCTTACTTCAAAACTACTTATCATTCTCTTTATCCTATAATCTCTTGCCAGTTTCTGAAGCTTTTCTGGAAGTCTTCTTTCCTGAGTGTCTCTAGTTACAGAGTTGTGACTGCTGCAATGTCCCAAATTAATTCAAAACATTTACCTCTCATGGTTATTTTGACTTTGGGGAAAGAGCCAAAAGTCACAAAGAACCAATGTGGGTGAGGACACACCATAATGTTTTATGAGCCTGCCTTTCTGTTGGATGGATCTTGGCAGGAGCATGCACTGTAATTTTTTATCACACCTCACAAAGATACTAACTAGGACTTTCAGAAAGGCTTCAGAAAGAGGCAAGAACAATGGGATAAGTGTGCTCGAGGCAAGGAGGAGGGCTGAGAGGAGGATGACTTGTAATGTATCTTTTTATTTAAAATAAAGTTTATTGAAAAGCATCCGTACTTCTACTTCATGGTGATAAATAAAAACAAGACAGTGTTTATAAGAATATTAAAATATGAAATAGTGATAAATCTCACCACAACATATACAAGACCTATATGCAGAAAACTAGAAAACATTACAGAGAAATTGAAGATTTCAAGAAACATTTTAAGGCACTTGAAGATAACAATTTTCCTAAAACTGACCTAATAATCTAATGCTAATGAAAATACCAATTTTTTAATTGGCAGACTTTTCTAAAATTGATACGAAAATCCAAAAGTCTCAAAATCATTAAAACAATTTTGAAAAGGAAGAAAAGCTTTGGAAGGCTAACATGACATTATTTCCAGAATTAATATACATTTATAACATGTTATTTAGTCTTTCAGCCTCTCATGCTAGGAAAAGCAAGATGATGCTTACACGTAAGTACTATTTATTTCACTTATGAGTATGGACTTGAATAGCACCTATTTACCAATAAAAGTTTCCAGTCTATCCTTTTTATGGCTGAGTAATACTCTACTGTATAAAAAGACCACATCTTTTTTATCCTTTCCTTGGTTGATGGGCATTTGGATTGTTTCCAGGATTTTGCTATTACAAATTGTGCTGCTATAAACATGGGTGCACATATATTGTTGTAGTATGATGTTTTTAATTCTTCTGGGAAAATACCCAGAAGTGGAATAGCTTAAAATACCCAAAAGTGGGATCTCTAATTCTACTTTTTAAAGAAATCTCCACACTGATTTCTACAGTGGTTGCACCAGTCTACATTCCTACCAACAGTGGAGAAGGGTTCCTTTTTCCCCACAACTCCTCCAGCATTTTTTATTGGTTGATTTCTTGATAGTCATTCTTTCTTGGGTGAGTTAGAATCTCAGTGTTGTTTTAATTTGTCTCTCTTGAATAACCAGTGATATTGAACATTTCTTCATATATTTGTTTGCTGTTTGTATTTCTTCATCTGAGAAGTGTGTATTCATCTCAATTTCCTTTTGTGGACTGGATCTCTAAATATGGGAGGTTTGATTTTTTTGAGTTTTCTTTTCACTCTGTGTGTGGCGGGGGAGGGTTTTTTTTTTTTTTTGGACTGGGACTTGAACTCAAGACCTCAGGCTTTCCAGGCAAGCGCTTATGCTGATGAACTATATCCCCGGCCTATTTGTGGCTTCTCTTGCTATGCAAAAGCTTTATAATAAGATAAAATCCTAGTTGTTGATTCTTTGTGATAGTTCCTCTGTAATTAGGATTTTATTCATAAATTCTTTGCAATGTGTCTTTTACTGTGATTGTTTAAAAATTTTAAAATGTCACCATACATTTTGATCATCCCTTATGAAACTGGCTAGAAGAAGCCATCAGTATACATGCCATAGTCTGAGTACTGTGCTATCTTAAAATCTCCTTTGCTAGATTAAGGGACAAAATGGAGATACATTTTCTGCCACAGTGTAAACACACGTGACCTTTAGTCCAACAGCCAGTGAAGTCCTCACTAACCACTGATACCTTCTGAGACTGACCCTTTTTGTCTATATTCCTATGAGCATTTGGGTCTTCTGAGTTTTGATCAGAATTACCCACTAGGCTCTGCTTATAGAATTCTAAGTCTTACGTAGCCCACATTTCCAATCCTTTCCAAACTCCCCCAAAGCCGTTCTAAAGGTCTCTAAACCACACGGTCAGGTAGTTACAAGAATGACACCACTTCTTGTAACAACTTTCTCTATGCTTCAGCTTTCCCATTCCTAAGACATAATACTCAACACCCAGAACTTAAAGGAGGAGAGTTTTGATTTGGCTCATCATTTCAGAGGATCCAGTTCGTGGCTAGCAGGTTGCAATGCAGAAACATCATGGCAGAAGAATGTGGCATGGCATAAAAGAGCTCCTCAGTTTGTGCCAACCAGGAAGCAGAGCCGAGCAACACTGACGAAGAGCAGGGGCCAGGGACCAGATATAGTATCCAAGGTTATATGTCTATGACCCGCTGGATACACCCAGAAATGTGCTTTACTAACTCCTAGGCAGTTCCCAAGTCAGTCAAATTGAGAACTAAGTTTAGTCTCCACAGCAGGTATCACTGTGGTGTACTCACTTTAATTCCTTCGGGCATATACCAAGGAATTGTACAGCTGTGCCATATTGTAGTTCTATTCTTAGTGTTTTGAGGAACATCTACACTGATTTCCATAGTGGCTGTACTAATTTGCATTCCCACTAACAGGGTGGCTTATTCATCTTTGAAACTTTTTCAACAGTTATGTTCATTTTTTTCCTTTATTCTTGATGATAGCCTTTCTGATCAGGGTGAGATGAAATCTCAGTGTAATTTTGATTTGCATTTCCCTAATGGCTAAATATGTCAAATAGTTTTTCATCTATTTAATACCACCTTTTCTTTTGAGAAGTATGTATTCCAGTGGTGGTGAACCTATGGCACATGTACCGCAGCAGCTGTTTGTTATCATTGGAAGCTCTAAAACATTCTCCATCACTGGCCTATTCATTTGTCCATTTATTGATTGGGTTATTTTCTTACATTCTGTAGACAATGTCTTTATTCTGTTGATCTCCTTTGATATGCAAAAGCTTTTTAATTTAATGTAGTCCCGTTTGTTGATTCTTGGTGTCATATTTTGTGTTACTTACATCGTATTCACAAAGTCTTAGCTGGAGCTGCCTTTTTTAGCACGTATCTGTAACCCCAGCACTCTGGGATGCTGAGGCAGGAGCATCACAATTTCGGGCCCAGCACAGGCCATTTGGCACCTAGCAGCGTATCAAGATTCACATTCTCTCTTTCTCTTTTGGGGGAGGAGGGGCTGGAGATGTAGCTTAGCACAAAAGTCCTGGGTTCAGTCCTCAGTGGAGACAAACTGACAAAGGTCTTTGCTTGTGGCTGTAACTTCATATCCTTTCCCCATGGGTTTTGGTTGGCTTTGTTTTTGTTCTTCTGAGAGAGGGCCTCCTTCTGTCGTTCAGGCTGTCCTTGCACTATGTAGCCCAGCCCCTGTGTTTGTCTCCAGCAGCTCCAAAGTTTCAGGTCTTATACCTGGGTCTCTCATCAATTTTGAATTAACTTTTGTACAGATTGAGAGACAGGGATCAAGTTTCAATCTTCTATAAGTGGGTATCCAGTTTTTCTGTACCGTTTGTTAAAGAGGCTGTCTTTTCTCCAAGGCGTGGTTTTGGCTTTGTCCTGAATTATATAGCTGTAGTTGGGCAGTTTTATTCCTGTGCCTTCTATTCTATGCCATTGTCCTCTATTCTGTTGGCTGCTTTTGTTACTATGGTTTGCAATATAATTTGATATAGATATTGTGAGGTCTCCAAACTTGCTATTTTGTTCAGGATTGCTTTGGCTATTCTGGATCTTTTATGTTTACATATGAGCTTTATTTTTTTTTCTAGTTCTGTAAAGAATGCCATTGGAATTTGATGGGAGTTTCATGGAATGTGTAGGTTCTTTTGGTAATATGATCATTTTAACAATATTAATTCTACCAATCCATGAACGGGGGAATCTTTCTGTCTTCCAGTGTTTTCTTCAATTTCTTTATTTGGTTTATGTAATGTTCATTGTAGAGGTCTCTTACCTACTTGGTTAGATTGAGTCATATGTATTTTGATGTTTTGGCAAGCTGTCGTGAATATTTTTTTCCTAATTTCTTTCTCAGCTTGTTCATTATGTGTGTTGAAATAGCATAGGCTTTTAAATGCTAATTTTATATCCTGATATGGTTTTTATTGCCAAAATTATCTTGCCTTCATACTTGTAGTGATCAGGTATATAGGTTATTTAGCATGTTCTCTGTGTGATTACAAGATAATTGGTTATACAGAGAACAACACATAAAGTTTAAAAATCTGTCACAGTAAAGTGCAGGCTTATAGGGGTTTTATTTAAGAACCAAAAGCAGTGTACTCTACCTAGGAAAGAAAGTGATTAACTGTGTCAAGATGATCTATCTGCTTTTCCTGTATTGGCTGCTGTGACACTTGGCATTTTTGTGACCTCTGATGCTTGGCTTTCTGCTACCTGGCCATGGCAGCACAAGGATGATATTAAAAGTGTTTCATGACAGATAAGGACAGGGCAGCAGCCAATGAGGACAGATGCCATGCTGAGACAGCTGCTGTGACAGGACCAAGGTGCAAGTGTTGGTACCTTCCAACACTTCCATAAGGGAACTGAAATAAGGAAACACATTTTCAAAACTTGGGGTTTTTCCAGGGAAAAATTCATAGGCATAAAGCCTTTTTTTCCTTGTTTTTTAATCATGCATGTGTGTCCAGTGACACTGCTGAGGAAACTTATTTTGCACAAAACAGGAAATCATTAATTCCTCTCTGTAAAATATTACCTAAATTCATAGAAAAGGACTAATGTACTAACTCTATGAAGAAATGTAAATATTATACGTTGAAAGGAGTATATAAACAGCCACTCAGGTAACTGCAAGGAAATGCAATTAAATATAAGGTGTTTCATGTCACCAATGAGCAAAAAAATGCAAATTCATAAGACATCTGTATTTTATTTGCTAACAAGTTCAATGTATAACTTGAGTATGTTACTTTTATCTTATTTAATGCAAAGAAAAGTCTTATAAGGTAAGGTAAACATTATCATAATATGCACTTAATAGACGGAGAAACTGAGCCTCAGGATTAATATGCCCAAGGACACAGCTAATAAGTGGTGTTGAGCAAAGAGTTTTATCACCTTTTGAGATTTGCAGACTAAACGCTACATAGCAAGATGAACTGGGTGATACACATGCGAAGCACTTTTTAAAATGTGTACATTTTATTAATAATGGCAGAAGAGAAACAACCTATGTCTCCAAAAGAGATGGGCAAATTATCTAAGGATATAGCCATGCAATGTAAACCTACATGGCTCTTAAAAACACTGAGTTTGATCAATATGATTTGGCCTCATGACATCATCATACTATTGAATGGGAGGAAAATTCAGATTACAAAATATCACCCAAGCTATTACCTTAACTTTGCAAAGAGAACTACCTTTAGTTAAGCAGACAAAAAGATTGAATGTAAATGCTGTGGTTATCCTTGTGGAGAAATTAGATTATAGCAGAGCCTATCGATTTATACTCATATATTATTTGAATATTCTTTTGTAAAATGTAACAATTTGAAGCCCCCAAAAGCAACAAATGTTGTCACAGCTGCAACTGACAAGGCAGAAGAATGTATATAAATTGCAAGATGGTTAGAGAAGGCAGGTCCATGAGACAGGTGATAGAAGGTTCTGCACGCAGAGTGGGGATACACAGAGAGAAGACACAGCCAGAAGAGGAGAATGGAGGGGAAAAGGAAAAGAGAGTGAAGTGGAAAGGCAGGAAAACAAAGTAAGATAGACTACAGAACCGGTAGTGCAATGTAGCAAAGGTCATCAAAACCTGAACGGTAGCAAGAGAAAGTTCCAGTTGGCGTTTTGCTGATACTGTAGCTTAGGACAGGTAAGACAAGAGCATGCGCTTTGGACTGAGGTAGAGCTCACTAAATATCCACTTGTTTCCCTGTGTGTCCTGTCCTCCCTTGTTGTAGGGTAAGGCCACATGACTCCTTCTTGTCTCTGGACTATGAGAAGAATGGCTAAGGCCCATGGGGGTTGCCAGGCCTTCTTTATTACCCTCAGGCAGAAGTAGTAGATACCATAAGTTTCATGATGGGCTAGGTGTAAGAGTCACCAGTGCCCAGAGGCCAACGAGCTGGGGCCATCAGTGCCCAGGAGCTAGGATGTGACTGGGAATATACTTGTGTTAAAATGCTGTAATTGGGGTTTCGCCTATTATAGCAGCTAGAGGTGCTTGTTTTTTATATTTTTAGTTTTTAAGGCAGGTTCTCACTCTACAGTCTAGGATGGCCTCAGATTTGTGACTTTGCTTTCTCAGCCTCCCAAGGGCTGGGACCACAGGTGGTGCCCCTGCACCCGTCTCAGTTGCTTCCTCTTAATGTGCTGTCATGTATTTGTTGTCTGACTTTGGAAAATTTAACCTGCTGATCATCAGTTATTTTACTGGACAATGCAAATAATAATAGTATCTATCTCCCAGAATTCCTGGAGGATTATGTGGGAAAGTGTGTAGGGTTAGGCACAAGGTATTCACCATTATCATTAACGGAGAGGTCTATAAATAAATCCCACAATGTGAACAGCAACAAGACGAAGTACACATGAAGAAAGCAGAGCAGGGCTGATCTGAGGAGTTGTTGTGGGGCACGCTAATGGAGTTGTAGAATCTGCACGTGAGGAAATAGGACTGAGGACATAGACCCAAACATGTCTGGGTAATAAACTACCGCTCCCTGTTGGAAAAAGCATTGTTTGTTTGAATGAAACACCCATTTGTAAAGGTTAACTTGTACAGATAAGCTATTGGTGAATATTTGCTGTATTAATCAGGGTTCCCTACAGGAATGGAATCAATAGAAAATATATGTCTAATTGTGCATGAGGATTTATTAGGTAGGCTTATAAGATCAGAGCCTGGAGAGTCCACCATAGCTGTGTAGGATCAGAGGTAGAAGAATCAGCAGTGGCGGTCTGCAGCCTGATCCTGAAGCTCAGCTCAAGATGATGGAAGACGCAGAACAAGCGAGATCAAGGGTGCAGCACCAGTCAAACTCTCTGTAGAGTTGCTGGTGGACGACTTCACTGGAAGGCTGAAGAAGCTGGAGACTGATGTCCCGAAGTGATGGTGAAGACTGAAGCTCTCCCAAAATGGGAGCACTTCTTTTATGCCTTCCAGGCTACAAGCCTATTGGCTGGTGCCACCCCTATCCTGGGTGGGTCTTTCCTCTTCGTTTGTTGGCCTAGATGTCAGTCACTCACAGACATGCCCAGAACTGTGGTCCACTAATCGCCTAGGCATGTTTTAGTTCATTCAGGTTGACCTGCCATCATAACAGTCGTATTTGCACATCCACAACAATGCTTATACTAAATTATGCTAATATAATTTCTTGTTTTTTGAACATTTTAGTTTCAGTGACCATAGGTACTAGATACAGGTCACCCAAGTGATCTTGGGCAGTATTCCCTGGGACTGTCTGCTCTCTCACCTAAGTGATGTAGAGGACAGCTGGCCAGGGGCTCCTGCGGTGGGCTGGTGGTGGGGGAGGGGTGCTGCATGTCTGTCCAGCAAGTACAGTGTTGCTGCATTCAGGGTAGCTTGGTAGTGCTCTTCTCCTTCCTTCTTCCATCACTTCCTTTTCAAACGGTAGCCCATGTGCACTTCTCAGGTCTGACAGACGTCTTACTGAAACCCTCTTGGGTGCCATAGTTGTATGAAATTTTAGAAATAAAACCGAAGTATGGATTCTGACGAGAATAAATCACTTTACATTACTCCTAGTCAGTAGTGGCTCCTGTGTAGGAGGGGGTGGGCAGCAATCTGGTCATCAGTGTATGCTGCAAGCTGAGTTTGCACAGCACTTTACACAGGCCTGCAAAAATGTCCACTTTTTTATTTTAAAGAGAAAAAACTAAAATTTCAAAACAAGATAAAAGGAGGGTAACAATGGTTAATACATTGTGTATTGTTATCTTTAAATTAGTTATCAGAGTACAATCTCGTGGCATTTAATTGTCCAAACAATATTAGCACAAACCTTTCTTTTCAAAGAACTAAGAGAAACTAGTAGTACATATATCTTAACTATCTTTCATATATATATTCCTTTTTGCTTCTCTATTCCCCTACCCTAGTTTCTCTGTCCTTTTGCAGTTTCTTCCCTTTTTACAGTACCTATTGTACATTTTGGACCTTACTTTGTCCACTTTCTAAGAAATGAGAAGGGCCTTATTTAGGAGCGAGTTGAGGTTCCCAGCCCATCTTGTTGTGGTTGCTTCCCCGAGTGACTTACTCTTTGTTGAACAAACGTGTAACAGAGCCCTACCTGTGTTGGAGACAGAGATGAGAAAGTCCCCGTCCTTAGGATCACCATACCCCAGTGGGGAGGCTGAGGGTCTCTGGTTGTAGGATTCCTGGGTCTCCCAAACACTCAAGAATTATAGACAGTTTGTCAGAGAGTCCCTGTTGGTTCTGGCTAAATGGTAATACTCACAAGGACCTGACAGTTTCAATTCAGTCGGAAAAGCAAATCCTTCCAAGGGGCTTCCACATGCTCTAGAACTTGGGCCTGTTTTCTCTTGGTCGTGGGCACCAGGTACCACAGAAGTCTTCAGGTGATCAAGGCTACTACAAACTCTGCTCTGACAGTCTGGCCCATCTCCACTGGAGAAAACCAGACATCTCTTCGCTGGGCCATTCAGTCCTCAACCAGCATCTCTCTGACGCGATCTTTCTCATTTTATAAAAATTTTATAAAAATGTTTAAACCTGGCCCAGCGTGTGCGTGTGCGTGTGCGTGTGCGTGTGTTGGTTCTAGAAAAATAGCTGCTGTTTGTCATTACTGCCTGGGAATCCGGGCCTCTACTTTCCAAGGGTGTGCCCTGGTCTTTGGCGTTGGGGGGCGCAGTCGGGCCCACCCAGATCGCGTGGTGTCTGCTCCAGTGCAGAGTCTCAGAGGTAAAGGTGCCTCCGCGGTGGGAAGGTTCCCCCTAGTACGCACACAACCGCATCCCCCCAGGCTGCGGGTAAAACCGCAGAAGGGTCCCACGGTGAGAAAGGAGGATCCTGCAGCAGTGGCAGGCGATCCGGGCGTAGCGCTAAGGTACTGATGGGGACACCCCCGTCCCCTAATCAGCTCGTCCCGAGAGACGGGTGCGGACCCAGGTCGCGAGCCCTCCCTCTGCTGTGCCTGGTTGAGGACCTCGCCACCTACCTCCACTTCTCTCCCCCTCCAAGGTGTGACCGCCTTGGGTCCCGCCCCAGACCAAGCCAATCTGAACTCCAGCCCCAGGAATAAGGGGATCAGGTTGCTCTCCCGGCCTCCGCTCCCCCTCCCCGCGTCTCTCTTACCCACGTGACTCTGGAGTCTTTGCGCGGAGTGCCTGGGTCCATTTTCACGCCGCGCACGAGAGAGGAAGGCGGCCAGGAGGCGTAGGAAGGCGGGGCGTGCGTCCTTTAAATGCGGGGATCCAGACGCGGACTTCAGTGCGTTTCCAGGCTCTCTTGCCGGGACAGCGCTGAGTTCGGGGGTCCTTTCCAGCCTCTCGCCTTCTGCGGTGCAGGTCACGTTGCGGCTGCTCCTCAAGCCCGGTAATCCCACCTCCGCTCTGCAGAGCAGCTCCGGTGTGCGCAGGGTGCGGTGGGCCGGGCCGCGCCCCCGCAGCCTCCTCTTCCCGCCCCAGTCTGCTGCAGAGAGCTCGGGCGAGGCGCGGAGCCACCGCGGCGCGGCGCAAAGTTTCCAGCCCGCGGCTGAGGAGCGTGAGGTGGCCTGCCGAAGAGTGAGTGCGGGAGGCTCTTCGCCGGCGACAAGTCTCCGCCGAGGCTGTGCGGACCCGGTAGGTCCCGCCAACTTCAGAGCGCGCCTCCGAGGACCGGCGCGGGGGGTTGTGCGCGGCTGGGGAGCCGAGAGCGTGTAGTGCACGCGGCCACCAGCAACTTTCCGACGAGACTTGGGCACGAAGATCGCCTTGCCGGCGCCTCGCCCCCAGCCCGGCCACACCGTCCTGCGGAAGCAGAGCTGGTGTCTGCAGAAGCTGCTGAGCGCCGTCCGTCAGGAGCGCGCCAATCCCCGCGGCGGGTACGCCCGGCCCGCGCAGCGCCTCGCCTCGCCTCTCCTCCCCTCCGCCCAGTCCCCGCGCGCTGCGCCCGGATCGCGGCGCCGGAGCCCGCGCTTTGGCCGAGGTCGGATCCGTGGATGCGGAAGGCCGCGCGCCGGCCGCGCGAGCGCAGAGGCAGCGATGGAGGTGCTCAGACTGTGGCTCGGGGTGGCCCTCGCGCTGGCGGAATTGGCGGTGCTGCCTCTTCTTTCCGAAGGTAAAGAGCGGCGCTGTGCGCGCGAGCGCGCGTGTGTGCGTGTGTCCCTGCAGTTTAACCTGCGCAGCGGGCTTACGGTGCGGGGCTTCGGGTGGAAGTTTTTGCTTTTGTTTGGGGCGGAGGCGAGCGTTTCCTGTGGGAGGGGGTGCTCGGGAGAGCGCGCTCCTGACTGACGGGCGCTGAGAGCGCGGCGCCGGGGCCTCCCTTTGCCCTGGGGTTCGGGCGGGCGGCCCGGAAGGGGGCACGCCCGAGGCTGGCTTCCCTTTCTTTCCACCTCCCCTGTCGCCGGCGGAAAATCCTCTGCTGGGAGGGAAGCTGTGGAGCGAGCCCTTGCTCCTACCTGCGTGAAAATACTTCTGCTCCCGTGGACCGTGAAATTCCGCACCCGGTTCTCGCGCCCTCCCGCCCGCCTCGCCCCCAAAGTCCGGTTAGGGTTTCATCTTTCGCTGCCCAGCGGCTTCTGGCTGTGGGCATTGCGCTAAAATAAACCTCCCTGCGGAGGAGCGCGAGCCTGCCTGCTCTCGGTAAAGTGGCTCGGGAGAACTGGGGTTCATCGTCTGACTTCTGCCGCCAGGTTTCCTGCCGGACTCCAGCCTCCTGGTGAAACCCGGGAGCTGAGCCCGGGGAGGGAAGTGGGCGGGTGAGAGGCTTCGCCGCTGTACCAAACACAAGTTAGGCGCAGGCAGGTGCACACACCCAATGGGAGACGGAGAGCCTGGGGTCATCGGATGCCTGCGGGCCATGGGGCGCCGGGAGCCTCCGGCTGCCGGGAGGAGCGGGGAAGGCGGCCCAGTCGGTGCTTAGGGAGGGCAGGGAGTGGAGGTGCTGGAGAGACGGCTTCGCCTCCGGCTCCACCCACTCACCCAGCTGCGGGGAGGTTCACCTGCGCGGGCCAGGGGCGGGGGAGGTCGCGGGACGGAGCCCAATCCCGGGTCGCCCTCCAGTCCCCTGAGCGGCGCCTCTTCTTCCCTCTCCTCGAGGGAAAGGGCCCTGGCGGTGGAAGCGCGCGCACAGCAGCAGTCCTTCCCCCTGGTGAAGTTGTGGCTTCCTGCACCGTGCCGGGCAGGGGACGCCTGTGTGCTGTCCTCGGGAAAGCGCGCCTGGGCTGCGCCCTTCTCCCAGCAGTGCATCACCTGTGGAGGTGCTGGTCTTGTGTGAGTGTGTATAAACACTTAAAAAAAAAACTTGCAAGGTTAGATTATAATTAACCAGAGAGGAGAGTGAGCTCAGGGCATCCAGACCTCAGGTTGGGGCTTGGATAAATTTAGCTTCTTATTTAGAATCTTAGCCCAGAAAATGTGCTACACTCCTGCATTGCTCACCAGGGGGCTGTTGCAATGATTCAGTTTGTTAGAACCCAGACTCTTGAAACGACAAAAACCGTTATTACCAAGAGCCTACAGGGTGCGGTTTCTGAAAGATGGGTTAATACAATGGGCAAAGTTTAAGAACTGCCAGAGTCTGCTGATGGGCTATGTGGGGTTAGCGATATTCCTTTAAAGATTCTTCCACCCCCCCAAGCATTCTGTTGTTTTATAAATTGGATTGCTAGATGTCTGAGAGTTTCCACCTGTTAGTATGATGTTTATCTCATAATGAATGAAGACATTTACTGAACACATATGAGGTCTGATAAAAAAGTGTTTAAATTTTTAAAAGTTTTACAGTAAAAGACACATGACCATGACTCCCCCTTGCCTCCCAGACCCTTACACACAACATTTGCATTGTTCTTGCCCCTTCCTGAAGCAGGCCTGGAAGTCTTCTTTCATGCGTGTCTTTAGTTCCACAATGGCCGCCTGGATGTTCTGAATCTATTCAAAATATTTATCTTTCAAGGTCATTTTGACGTTGAGAAGAGCCAGAGGTTGCGTACTGCAGATCTAATGAGTAAGGTGGATGAAGGCATCATAAGTTTTTACAAGCCTGCCTTTCTGTTGTCTAGCATTTGGGGTTAACATTTCCTGTATATTTGAATACACCTTATAAAGACACAAAAGAGGACTTTCAGCACTGGTTTGGAAAGTGTCAAGAATAATAGGATAAGTGTGTTGGAATCCACGAGGAATAATTTGGTGGGAATTAATTAATCACAATATCACCTTCACTGTAATATATTTGTGGAAAATTTTTTAAGCATTCACCATATTTTTTATCAACCCCTGTATTATTTGCCTGGCATTATATTAAGCACTTTACATGTTGTATCTCCATTTAAGTAAATGATATCAGTCCCACAGAAAAAATATCAGTTGTCACTTGGTGAGATCTTTGGTTTCATTCTTCTTTTAAAATTAACAGCACTGAGGTCAATGATAGAAAACATAAAGATCTTAGAGAGTTCCTTAAGTTTTTATTAACCTAAGGAATGGTTTTTAAAACTAGAAAAGAAACATTCAAGTGTCCTTCTTTTGATAAAGTACATTCTGACACTCTTATCTGGTGGCTCATGGAAGAATTAATTTTCCCCCAATGCTCAGAGAACATGTCCTGCATGTTTCCAGTATCTCCCACCGCTAACACCTTCCCTAGTTATAGCTGAAACAGGTACATCCTTCCTGATTTTGCTGTGTACTTAACTAAGGAATTAGGATGGTGTCTTAGTCACTTTGCTCATCACTGGAGCAAAATACCGACGCCAACAAATTAAAGGAAGGGAAGGTTATTGAGGCTCACGTTTTCTACCCATAGGTGGCTGCTCCAAGGCAAGAAGGGCATGCTGGGAGATCTGGTGAGGGAGAGCTGCTCACATCATGGTGGCCATGTTCACAGCATGGCAGCCATGTTCACAGCATGGTGGCTGTGAAGGGGGGCATGATGGAGGAAGATAATGTATGGTCTTCTGGGTCACACCTTCAGTGTTTTTTTCTGACCAGGCCCCATGTCCTCCCAGCTGCACACTCAGCCACTGAGCTTATCACTGGATGAATCTACCCATGAGCATGGCACCCTCATGATTCAACCATCCCTACACATGTGAGACTTGGGGAGACATTTTAGACCCAAATCATAACATGTGGTTCCTGGTTATTCTTATATCTCCAGCTCAGCCCCTAGTACATAGCAAGTGCTCAAAAATATTGATCAGATAAACAAGTGTTACCAAATCACATTCCTTTGAAGTTAAGCTTAACTAGTGGGCTAGCTCCTATAAGTAGTAGTGAACTTAACAGGTAGATCAGCCTCTATGACTGACTGACCTTGAATGAACTACTTAACTTCTTTGGGTGTTACTTTGTCATTTTTAAAATGAGAAAGTCACCTGATAGCTGTAAAATACCTTCACTTGCACAGACAAAGAAAGATATCACTTTCTTTGTGATCAGTTGCAACTTTCAGGCTCAATATTTTAATTATAAGAAGAAAATGAATTTTTATAAGCAAATTGTTGGCATTGTTACTTTACATTGTTCTACACTACCAAACTGATAAACTATTATGGTTGAGGACTTAATAAAATCAAGAAGTTACATGGAAACTTCTACCGTAGCTGCATCCTGAATGAGAGAAGCCTGATGGCACTTTATGGAGCAACCTTGAGATTTTTTATATGTGCAGTCCTGTGAGGTAGCATGAGATAGACTTGGGTTAGTGAAGTATCATTAGATAATTGAGCTCTAGTCAGTGTCCTGTCATTCCTCTTGTGATTGCAGCCAATCCCACAATCTCCCAGGCTTTTCCTATAAATGCCATTAGCAGTTTACACCGGAAAGGATCACTTTATAGACAGTGTGTTTTATTTATAAGTAGGTCAGCATTTTGTTTCTGCTCTAGGCTGGTGAGGTGCTCAATGCTTAAAACTGAATATTAAAGAGAAGACATTGGCCAATTTCATTCTCCAAGCATTTATCAAAGGCTTATGTGTCTGGTGCATGGCTGCTGGTGGTGGGGGATGCAGAAGACATCAAAAACAAACAAACACAAAGAAACTTGTCCTACTTGCCTAGTTGACAAATACATAAAAAAACCCGAGCAGAGTAGAGATATGAGAGTGTTTAGTCCTTGTTGAGTTTTCCAAGATTGAATTGTTCAGATTCCAGTTGATTGATATGGATTGCAGCTCTGTAGTTCTTGGCTTTTTAAATTACTTGTTAATAGAAGTAAAGAGGGAAAGTATTGTCAAAAGCTCTTGTTTCTGATATATTGTATTCCGTTCCCCTCTGAGGTTTCAATTCGGAGCACGGCCATCCACACAGGCGATGCGCAGAGCTCAAAGGATGGACACACTTATCCATACAAACTGCTCTGGACTTGGGTGGCCCTACCACTCAGTTGGCTCAGAAACCAGTAGTCATAAAATACCACATGGCCCAGAAGAGGGGAGGATCCACCACATGGCAAAGTTGGAGCCTCGTGCCAAGCACAACAGTTTAAAAACAGCTCATTTTCCCTTCAACTACCTCATTAATTGATCTGAGTCCTAGCTGACAGTAATGTTAACAGAGATGTCCGGTTGGTCCAGAAATGATTCTCTTTTAACTGTTCCACAGTGTATACAACCATATGCTGAATTACAACACAGCATAAAGCTTGAACATTAAATGCCAACTGATGGCTGCTTGTTCCTAATGAGTCATGCTTCCAGGATACCCTGCTCTCCAAATCTCTTCACATCCCAGTGGTTCTGTTTGCCACTTTTTTCAACTCACAGACCTGACATTTTGTGGCTCTTGAATTTAACTTCTCTAACTCAATCAATTCACTAGTTACAGTTTCTATAGTGACCAGTTTCAGGACAGAAGTACTGGTACAAATTATACCTCAAAATTTCCCTGCAAACACTAACATTTTTACAGGTGTCTCATGAAGGAGTACATTATAATCTACAAAAAGGCTTCAAAAGAGACATCTTCTTGTTTTAATTTTGTACCTAAACATTTGCGGATGTGACCTGTCAGAAATGAACCCAGCACGCAGGGAGGAGAGCAGTCGGCTCTCAGCACCGCAGCTTCCGTCTTGGTACTGTGTAATCGTTTCACACCTCAGAGCTGTGCCCACCTCCTCACAGCCCATGGGGTGCAGGACTTAAATCAGCTGACACTTTGGCTGTGTTCCATGCCCCCAAACTGGCAATGTTCTTGCTTTGAAAACTCTTCTCATCTCTTTTTTTTCTTTACTTTGCCTTCTTGAGAGCAACTGTATCACTCCCACCGAGAGTGCGTCTCAGTGGTAGAGCATTAGCCCATCATCCACAAGGCCCTGAGTTCAACCTGCAGCACTCCCATAGAAAGAAAAGCTTACATTGAGGTGGAATTTCCTTTACAGTTCAACCACAGCCATAAATGTAAACCTTCTGTAGACCTGTAGTTGTTCTGGTACACCCTAAGGAACAGATGAGTGGAGGGAGTAGCTTTGTTTGCCAAATGATGTGAGTGATATTAGTAAAAAGGCCCCTGCCCTCATCTGAACCAGGAGCGGCACCCAGCACCCTAGGCCGACAAACTCCCGACTTTGTCTGCTGGTGGGTGTGCAGCCTTCCATGGTGTGGGAGAAATATGCTTGCTCTGGACGACTGCATCTGGCTTTGGTGGTGATAGATGTTTGTCTTTTTTTTTTTTTTTTTTGCGGTACTGGGGATCGAACTCAGGACCCTGCGCTTGCTAGGCAAGCACTTATTCCACTGAGCTATATCCCCAGCCCGGTGATAGATGTTTGATAGCACTGGGCATCACACTGGAATGCTTTATTTTCTCAAGAGAACAGAAATGAGGTTTTGGAAAACCATGTTGATGGAGACTCGTTTGTGCAGCTGCCTTCGGGGCAGAAGTGTTCTGTTTTAGGAAAGCCCTCAGAGAGGAAAGCTTAGTTCTTTTGGACTTGTACATCATAGAGCAACCCAAATTGAGTTATTTCCTTCCCTAATAATAGAATTTATCAGCAGCTACACACTGTTTGGCTTGAGTTTGTAGCAGATGTTTCACGTAACCAAGTATGGATGTGATGTCACTCTCCATGAGGCTTTATGCTTTCCTGTGGCAGGGAGACTTTTTGATGTCCATCTCAACTTCCAGAATGGGGTTTGATGCGGTTTCCTCTTCGGGTGCCTGGTTTCCTTGGGTGCTTTGAGAAGATACTGACTTGGAAGGTGACACTATGGAGAAGAGAAGTAAAGTTAGGTACATGCTGCGTAGTGATGCTTTGGTCAACAACCAGCCAAGTAGAAAACCTCCATCCTGGAGATCTTATCGCCCTGTAATGCAGAGGCCCCTCAGTTGGTGGAGTGTGCTCTGTGCTGCTCTAGAGGCTGTGGGATTGCCCAGTGATGCGCATCTCAGAAAGCTTCTTCATCATTTACCCTTCGCATTCTGAAGGGTATGTATGATGTTAGATTTTCCTTGTTCTAAAGATTGTATATGCAGAAAATGCCATGTTGTATATGGTAAATACATAAAATTTTATATCAATTAAAAACTAATGTGTGGCAAAGGTTTTTCATGGTGTAGCCATTAAAAGAGTAGTGATCTGAAAAATAGACTTGTGTAAAGTATACCTAGGTGATGGTGATCTTATTATAAGCTTTAAACATTAGAACTAATTAAATGTCCATTTAAGTGATTTAGAAAGTGAACTGTGTGGATACATGTGCTGATTTGAGGTGTATAGGATTACTTTATATCTACACGTATCCTTTTTTCTTATGACACAGTAGAGAGTATGGAACAAAATTTTTTAAGGAAAAATAAGTCAATTAAGAAAGATTTCCCCTCAAGGCCTTATCTCAAATTATTCTTATTTGAATGTCAGTGCCATCCAAGTCATTTTAGTAAATCTGCCCACAGAGATGTTTGGTTCAATCCAGGTATAAATAATTGCTTTCTGTGGAGTATTCTTAATTCCATTATTGGTGGGGAAAGTAGATCATTTTGTCTGGAGAGTTAATTTTTGAGACTTCATGAAGAATCTGTGAGGGGCAAGCACTGTAGTAAATTTAAAAAATAAAATAAATGTAAAATTTATAAAATATAAGTAAAATATATATAAAATATGTTCTTTCATCTGAAACCAACTGTGGCCCGTTGTCAGGGTGTGTTGTCTTGGTCTGTGTGCAGCTTCAGCCTGGTTTGTGGCTCTCACTTGGAGAGGCGATGGTAGCACACCACACACTGTGTCCAGGTGGAATCAAAACAGCAGTTGGTTATGAGTGGGCGTGTATTTTTTAAAGTCAGGATTGCAATTTTATGTTGTTTTAAAATACAAAAGTTAAAGATTTACTGTATATGTTACTTATTCAGAATCTGTAAGCTGTCCAGTCAGATTCAACCTTCTTTTCCATTTAGAAACAGATCATCTGTTTTGTTTTTTTTTTCATTTGGTACCTAATGACTGGAAATATAAAGATGTATCACCTCATGAGCGGAAAAACACGGAGTGAGAAAAGTGTTAGAGGTCGGAAGCTCAATAGAAGAGTTTGCGAATAACTGCCATTTATATTGCCCTAATAAATGGCTTAATCTAGCCAGGTGTGGTGGGGTACGCCTGTAATCCCAGTACTCTGGGAGGCTGAGGCAGGAGGATCACAACTTTGAGCCCAGTCTGAGCAATTTAGGGATTTAGCAAGACCTTTCCTTAAAATAGAAAGTAACAAAGAGCTGGGGATATAGTTCAGTGTGAAGGCTCTGGGTTCATTCCTCAGTGAGCACACGCACATGCACACGCACAAATACACACACAAATACAGACACACATAAATGCACACAAATGCGCACACAAGATGCACACACACACACACACACACACAAAACGAAAAGGGGAATATATTGTGTTAAAGGCAGGAAATAGGTATTTGGTGTTAACTAGATTCCTAAGTGAACACATACTATGTGAAGACACGAGGAATGCAGAGGAGAAGTTCTCCCTTTTCTAAGAGAATCACTACAGAGTAGTGGAGTAGGTACAACATTTCCACAGAGATCTTAGCAAGATGCCACAAGGAAGTGTGCAAGTGTGAATTCACAGATAAATGATTTAGACTCAAAATGTTAAGAGATCAAAGGAGGAAGAACATAACCTTGTGTCCTGTAAGCATTTCACAAAGGAGATAGGGTCAAGTTCAAGCTCTTCAAGCTCCTTGAATAGACCAAATGTGTCCTCTGTAGGAAATGAACAAACACCATTTAGCCATGAAATTTTATCATGGATTTTATCATGGATTCTAGGTTGACAAACTGAGTTGGACTGGAGAATTTGTAGAAGCAAAGAGTAAGAGAGTTGCTTGGACAAGTAAATTGGGACTGCATGATAGAAGTTTTCCTGACCTATTGCAAAGGAAAATAAGCTTTGTGTTTATAGCATACTATCATCAATGTGTTTATTTTAAAATTTAAATAGTAAGTTTTAATGATGCCTTCTCTCATGTGTGTCTAGGAGATATTGTTTTGGTGTATGGGGTTATTTCCCCCTGGGGATGAATGCTCAAGCTTTGTAGGATTTTGGAGAAAACTCTTTGCTGGTGCTGGTGCATGGGGAGGAAGGTTTAGCAGGGAGCCTGCTGGGGCAGCACCTTGTTGGTTTATTACGCATCACTTTTAATTCTTGTTTTGTCTTTCTCCACAGGTGCTTGTGTCTATCAGGGCTCTTTGCTGGCGGTAGGTCATTCTTAATATATTTGGTTTATTTCTTTGGAATGTAAAATGCTTGATTGAAGTTATTGAACAAGGGAGGTGATCCTATCATCATAAAATTTCTTTATTTTTCTTCACAGTTTGAGGATTATCCCTTATCCTGGCACAATCAGCCTCAATTACTTAACACCTTTTCTAGAGTAAATTAGTTCCATTTGGGTATTGGAGAAGTCAGATACCCAGCACACGATCTGCCTGCTCTGGCGGTCCTTTGTGTTCTTTCATTCAGAGAAAATTAGATCCCATCCCCTTGTCACATATAAACTAGAGCACAGTTTGTTTATATTCCTGTTGCAGTTGCTTTCTCTCTTGATCCCCACACCAAAATAAATAAATAAATAAATGCAAATATTAAATTCAGTAGAACAGGGAAGATTCCTGATGGTTTTTTAGAATTATAAACTTCAGTTTTGGTAAATTGACATTTTTATCCCTGACCCTCTGCCATCTAGGGGGAAATTGATTTTGAATTTAATGTCAGGATAACTTGGGGGAAAAGCCGATGCAAGTCTCGTGCATTTCTTTTCATTAATAATGTACGATGGTGCATAACAGTGTGTTAAAGCCTTATTGAAAAGACTGTCTACACTCCATCAACTCTAATAAATGGTGTGACAAGTCATTCTGCACCACTTTTTTATTTTGGTTTAATAAATGCTATAATAAAACAGAGCCGAGATGGTGGAAAGGGTTTGCTCATTTACATCACAACCTGCCATTGACATGTGTGATATTAATAAGTCGCCCTGGATTGTTCTCGTGGTGTTGAAATAGGTGAGGGATATTGGAGCTATCCAGGAGTCTGGATAACAGGAGATGCTCGCAGTAACGTTCTTAAATGTGGTCTTTATAGACTAGTGTTCCTTCTTTATATTTTTCTCTTAAAGAATCAGAAAGAAACCGTTTTCCCTCATTTTCTCATCCCATCCCCTTAAAACCAGATATTTATCTCTGTTCATTATTTAATACATTTTAGGAATCATGAGATCATCCGTTTTGGGGGGTGAGGGTAAATACGAGAGACAAGTCACTCATCTATGTTAATGCAAAGGGAATTGCTTATGGTACAGAGTGCTTCGTGGTTTTGCAGTATATTTTGTTGATGCTTCCGATACCTGTAATAAGCCAGGGGAGTAGGCTGGCCAGGAATTATTTTATACCCTCCCCCATTTTAGTGGAGAGCCACAGATGGGAAAGAGAGGGGGAGCTTGATTGATTGATTGATTGATTTACTAAATACCATGAGCTGTGCAGGGGGGACCAGTGCAAGACAACCTATCTGCTTTCTATTCCTTCTCTATCAGAAGGAAAGAAGCTAGATCATCTGCTCTACTTGACTTGCTATGTGTTCTTGTGCATTTGAGTACGAAGACAACAGGTGGTTGGATTGAATGTAAAGGACAGAGAGCTTGGCCAGCTCGCATTTAGCAGAGGACCCTGCTCCACCGTTTCCTGCCCTCGCTGGTGCCAGGGCTTGGGGCTGCTCACAGCTAGTGGGGACACTGCCTCTCCTCTACACTTGTGACCTGTCTAGTGACTTCACTGCCACTAAGGCTGTGCTACCTTTGCTCCTAACCCTCCTCAAGCCTGAGTCACTTCATATGCTACTTTTGCAGTTCAGCTTGAGGGAGAATACATTTATTACAATAACAAAGATTATTATTAGCTTCTTTATTGAGTGACAACTAATGATCTTTTATTCTAGCTACTGGAGTGTTTTGGCAAACATAAAATTCCTGTCCTCCTGAAGCTCAAATTTTACTGAGTAAAATATGCAGAATGTCAGATAGGTATGCTATTAAAAACACCAGTGTAGTGGTGGGAGGGAGAAAAGACTCAGTGGGGGTCCGGGGAATTCTTTAACTGGGGTGACAGGAAGACTTCACTGAGGTGACATTTGAACAAACACCTGGAACAGGTAATTCTAAGAGCTTGTCCAGTGGGTATCTGAGGCAAAAGGATTCCAAAAGAGGCACAGCAAGTGTTAATCTGAAGTAGGAGCTTGATTAGTCATTTGAGGGTGTCTGGAGGTCAAGTAGCAAAAACGTGTGACCTGTTGGGGGGGTTGGCAGAAGAAGAGGTCAGAGGTGTTGGCAGGGGACAAACCTGAGCTTGTCCTTTCAGTAGGGTGGATGAGCCATTCAAAGCTCCAGAGAAGAGAAATGACAAGGTCTGACTTATTGTTTAATTAAACTGCTGAAATGGGAATATAAAAAGAAATAACGTTCTTGTTTCTAGGGAAACTATGTTGAATACGCTAAAAAGATTCTGTAGAGGTGAGTCACTAAAAAGTTGCTGTCGGATTAAGTGTAGGAGAAGCAGCTATAAAAGATTGAGGGAAAACTTGGAAATCTAGAGAGACTCTGCATTTGGATTTATTTGTAACCATTTTAAATTCTCTTTCCATTTTAAGGACATTAAAATTAGAAGTAGGGATGGGGGAATGCAACTCAGTAGGGCATTTGCCTGGCATGCATGCAAAAAGCAATAGGAAATGGTAGGTGATGCACTGAGGACATAGTTTTAGTTATATATTCCTCACTGCTCTCTCTCTCTCCCTGACCTCATACTGAAGAAAGGCATTGTACCCACCTCACTGGAACTAGATATATCAGTGCTTGCTAGAGAAACAGATTTATGCTAGGTATACAAATATATAGGAATTTGCAAGATTGGCTTACAGTGGCCACCCAGGGCCAGGTGCGAATGAGTGTAAAAGGTCTGGCTGCACAATGGAGATCCAAAGGATCCAGTCGGAGGCCTGAAATCCGTGTGGTGTCCTACTCAAATCTCAGTCAGGAGGCCAAAGGATTTTCACTGGAATCCAGGAGATGACATCCAAGGTGAGGGCAAAGACCAGAGCTCCTCTAAAGAAACACAAGCCAGCCTTCCTCATTTCCTTTATTCAGGATGCAAGCCAAGGGTGGGCTTTCAATCTTCAGTTGTAAATTCCCTTAGCCACACTCAGAACTGTACTGATCAAATTTAGTTGGGCACTTCTTACCCAGGTGGACACTATCAGTTAACTGTCACAATGGACAATGACCATACGTTTATATCTTTTGAATTAGAGTTTGAAAATGTTGTACTGTTATCGGACTTCTACTGTAAAAGGCATCACACTCCAGAGACAGTGCTGAGAACGGTGATTTGTTGTCCTTGTCCCCAAGCCTTATGATTTTGCCCCCACACTCACCATCTTAGAGCCAGAAGTGACTTCAGAGAGCATGTGGTTCAGAATCTCCATTTTACGGGCAAGGAAACTGGAGCAGGGATGTGCATTTCTTCATATTCATTTAGTTCTCAGGTGAGTGACCAGAAGGAGAGGGTTGGTCAGCTTGAAAATGGCAGTGTCAGTTTTACCCAGAAGAATTCCATAAAACACATCAAGCAAATGATGTGGATTTAGGTGCCTGGTGCTGGTCGCTAACTCTCAATCTGTCTTGCGAAGATCCCTCTTGATCGCTTTTCAGTCTTGTCACTTGTCTCTTTGGAAGCTGCGGACCACGGCTCTGGCAGTCTGATGGACTGGCTAGAGTTAACCCCCCTCCGCTGCAAAGCAGCTCTGTGACCTAGGGGGGGTTCTGGAACCTTCTGGAACCTCTATTGCCTGGATGTGAAGTGGGGACGAGAATAAAGCCTCCACCAGTGGGATTTTATAGACTAAAGAAGACAATGGGGAAGACACCAACACGCAATGCCTGGCATCTGCTTTTCTGTTATCACAAAATTCATCTCCATTAGTAAGAACAAGAGGAAGACATTGATTAAGCCCCTACTAGTTTTGAATACTCTCATTAATCCTAGGAAATAGTTATTGTCTGTGCAAATATGGAAGCTGAGGCTCAGAAAGTGTAAACCACTTGTGCAAAGATACATAACCAGGAAGTGCTACTGGAAGAGAGGACTCAACCCTGCTTCTGACTCTCAAGCTGTTCTGTTTCTCACAGCCAGGCCAGCCTGCTTGCTGTCTCCCAGCACCACTCGCTAATTTCACTTCAGTCCCATATGCCCACCCTCCCCCCTGACCCACTTGCCATGCAGTTGTCCCTGCCAGTCTTGTCCCCATCTCCGGCAAAAGCCAGCTGTCCCTAGCTAACCCTTTCCCATTTAGCTGAGGCTCTCCTGTACTGGTGCACATGCATTAAATTCACCACATGCTTCAATAAGCATGTGTTAGAGGATCACTCCATCTTAACAAATAAATAATATTGTGTGCTGTGTATGTGTATGCACTTATGTGTATCCCCCTGGTGTGTTGTGTTCTCCAGCCTTGACAGCTTTATGACTTACAGAGAGTGACGTTCTGCAATGATTTAGTCACAAGCCACATCTCTTAGTTATGTGCTGGCATCAGCTTTCTCCTGCCTCCTTTCTTTAATGCTGTCTTCTCATTCTCTTCTTTCTATTGGTCCAGTCAGAAATTGCCAGAAAGGACCAAAAATACCATGAGAACCATTAAATAATCTATTTTAGGTATGTTTCTTATTCCACAATATGCATGCATGTTCAGGCACCCAAGACTTTCTCCGAGGCAGCCCTGGAGGGAGACAGTGTGAATTTCTTAGAGGACTGCATCCAAGGGAAGCAGCTAATAGGCTTAACTGTTGCAGGGATATCCAGTGTGGAAATGCCATTTTTGTTTCATAGTCTACGCAGATCTCAGGTTCTTTCCCATCTATGCAAATGAAAGGAAATCATCTATCCTTCTGCTTCCCATCACACAAGCAAACATTTCTGTATTAAACTCCTTCTGGGGATGGATGGTCTGCCCCTTTACCTCAGTGTTTTTATCTGTGAGATGGAGATGAACGATTTCCTCCACAGAACTGCTGCGAAGGTAAAAAGAGATCAGCATGAAGCTCTTAGCCCATGCTCAGTAAACAACACTAGCTCAGTGTTAGTGTGGTGAAAATGCAGTTATGATCACACAGGTGGACAAAACTACCCTTTTCCCTAGACCAAAAGAGTTAAGCACTGAAATATTTCTACCTGGGCTACCTTTGTTGACCTTTGTTGACTAGATGTATCAGGAAACCGTCAATGTTTTGCAAAAGTGAAAGAAAATTTCAAGGATAATGAAAGTGTGCATGTTTGCTGTATATAATGCACCACAGCAGAAAGAGCCAGGTCTGGAATTTGAATCCTGGTACCACAGCACACCTGCTGTGTGCTCTCACACGTGACACTTTCTCCGGAGGAGGCCCTGTTTTCTCACCTGTGTGGGGGGATGCTGCCCTGTGGGAACAGCCCCTGCCTCAAGGGGGCCGCTGTACCTTGGGTACCGCATGGTGCGATCTGGCCAGGAAGTCCGTGGATGGTTCCTTTCTCCTTGCTGGAGTCTTTGCAGTCCTGTCATCGTCCTCAGTCATCAGTCAGATGTGCTGCTTTCCTTTCGGGAAATTTCTACCCTCTTCAAATAATTGAGGGAGAGGAGTGATACAAGAGATTTTGTGTTCTATCTGATGCCTGTATGATGAATAATCCATATGCCTTTCACTGTCACTCCTATCCTTGTGGTAGGAACAGATGTTTTAAGTTAACAAACACATTTCTTAGGCTTTGTTTTGAATTTAGAAGATGCAGCTGAGCTTGGAAGTCATATTTATTTGCTTAGATGATGCTGTGTGCAATCGTATTTCTCAGTTTTCTGATCAGGCCATACATTCCTCTCACCATTTTTTTAACATTTGTGCCTTTTTTGCTCCAAACTGCCTTATAGCCTAATACTTCATTTTGTCCCTATTTCTCTGTATGTGATTACAAAATATGTACAGAAACATGTTTATTTTATACACAGCACATTTACGTATGCATATGTATATATTCATTAGAGCAGATCTGCCACTCACTTTTGACAGCCAATGGTATTATCTTATTATAATTTACTTTTCTAAGTCCTTTGCTTACTAAGGGAAAGATAATATATGAATATCAAATGACAACTGAGTTAAGCTATCTTGTTTTCTGGAATTTGAATTATAAATGTCCAAAGAAAAGTTGGCTTTAAAATTTTATATGGGTGGTATTTTGCTTCTGCAACAGGAGGGGACATTTAAATATAAAGTTGGCACAAAATAACTTCTAAAATATCACCGAGCAGTTTTATGTGAAATGAGTGCATAGCTTCTGGTGTCCTGGCTATGTTGTTTTAGCCATGATTTTATTTTTAGGCTCCCAGCACTTATAAACTGAGCAAAAGAGGAAGGAAAAGGAAAAGCTTTCAATGCAAGGAACAGGTTATTGTTAGTACACAGGAGGCCCTTGAGTTTGGGCCGTGACCTGAGAGTGCTTTCCTGACAGCTCCTGAGATTGGATATTTATTAAATTTATGCTATTCCTTTCCTCCACAGGGAACTTGAGTGGGCGTGGGAGGGCACGGGAAGGGAGAGCGTCCACACTGCAGTGAGTCTCCTTGTTCTTTGTACCTCACATTCTCTGAATAGTTTAGTAATAGCGAGCAGGGGAGTATTCTTAACAAGGAGGGGAGAATTCTTATAATCTTACTCCTTGGTGCACTTCTTGAATTGACTTCCCCTAGGAGAAGCTTGGTCCAGGGAATGGGGCATCAGAAGTAGAAGGAACTGGACTGGATGGAAGAAGCCACTCCCTGTCACATTTGCTCTGGCTGTTGGAGCAGTAGTGATGATCAGCTGGACTCTGAAGACACTGACAGATTCCATGTGCTGGACCTGTGCTGGGGTCTGTGGAGAGGACAAAGAGCAATAAGGCTCAGTTTGCACTTGGGGCCCGGAGCAGGAGACCGTTGGCTGCCTGCCCAGCTGCCTCGTCCCCCTTTCTCTGCTGGCAGAGACCTGGAGTTCACATCCAGTCCCCATCACTCTCCAGGGGACTGGATGTTTCTGTTCCCTCTCCAGGGGTTGGCTGCAACCTGGTGAGTGGGTGTGGGACCTCATAGGGCCAATGAAAAGTCTGTTAAGAAGGTTGCTGGATGTTTGACAGAAGCCCTATAAGTAGCACCTCTCTTCCCTGGTTATGAACAAATTGACAGCTAGACTAAAACAAAATACAGACATCAAAATATTACCCTTTTACTTTTTAATCAATGAAGCTAAGTTGGGTGATACACTTTAGTTCTCTCAGCCAAGTGGGTTGCTGGCTCTGAACCTCAGAATCAGGCAAACAGACTTTTGCAGAGAGCTCTGATTGAGCAGCAGAGAGCTCTGATTGAGCAGTTTGCCTACTTAGAAGGATGTGCAGACAGGAATTAACTACTCTAAGAAGCAGAGAGGAAACACGGTTTGGGTTGATAGTTTTGCTCCTTAGAAGAGGAAGATAGATTGCGCTAAACATATCTAGCTATTCTTTTACATAATAACGTTAGATAAATCGTGCCTCCTGTATAGGAATAAGAAAGGAATTGAATTATATGTTGCTAACCCTTCACAGAAAGGAAATCTGAATTGTGGAACAGAAGAATTACCTATTAACAGGAGCTTTTAAAGTTCAGCATTTGAACATTGGCACATGAAGATGTCATTTCTGGAGCTGCTGCAACCATTCTGCAACCATTAGGCTACCTAGATAAGGCACCAGGATGTTGCAGGAGAAAGATGGGAGAGGGATTCCTTGAGGAATTTGCCCTTTGATTTACTGATTTAAGCAGCGCTGGATCCAACCTTTCTGGGGAATTACAATATGTGCTAGTAAATTCACTCATAAGACTGGATTCTGTATTTTGCAGTCCAGGTAATTTGAACCAATACCTTATAAGTAGATAAAGAACACAGCCCAAAGCACTGTGATATGTGTCAGTAAGTGAGAGCGTAGCTCGGTAGTTAAGGGTGTGAGCTCTGGATTCTAAGGTTGTGCTCTCTCCTGCTCTGCGACCTTGGATAAGTTACTGGTCTTCAGAAAGGAGAGAATAGTTGCACCTTTATTACAGAGCCGTCGGGCAGATAAGTAAAACAATACCTGAAAGTACTAGGGGTTTGCTAAGCACATGCTATCCTGGTATTTGGGAGGAAACCGCTTTTGATCTTAGTCTTGAAGTAGAGGTCTGTATAGATTTGCAAGAGACTTCTAAAATAAAGGATCAGTATGAGTACCAGCCTATGTGGCAAAGGGAGACCAGTCTGCTTGAAGTGTGAGAAGTAATGCATAAAATAAAATATTGAGAAAGGTTTTTGAAAACTCCAACTCGCGCAGGGCCTGGAATAAGGCATCAGAACTGCACTCAGGAGGCAGTGGGCCCTTTTGAAATGGAACTCATTTGTGCTTGCAGCTGACTCTGGCCTACAGACTGCTGCCTGTACTGCTGGGGATGAGCTCTCATAGCCCTGTCCTCTGCTCTGCCCCTTCCTCTTCTCCTTTGCATCACTGTCCAGATGTGGTCGTCTGCAGAGCTTCAGAAGGGGTGTGGTGACAATGTGTCACTGATCCACACCTTGGAAAAGAGGTTAATTAGCAGATACATTATATTCCAACAGCAAGTCTGTACTGCTGAGTTCAGGATCAGTTTGACAAAAGCAGGCTCAGCTGGTGTCAGGTCAGGTGGAGTCTCTGCTAATGAGCACCAGTGCCATCGGCATTGTGGATGGCCATCGCGGCCATTTCCCTGGGGGGGGGGTCATCTTTTCCCTTCCTCTTTAGTGAGCGTTTCTCATTTCTTTCTCACAACTAGCAGCCATAAATTACATTCCAGTAGTATTAAGGTAAAATACATTTTGTTGTGTTCAAATTTCTCTCTGAAATGAAAGATACTGATGTTATGCCTCAGAGGTTGGAGAGAAGGTTTGTTTTCCTCACGTTGGGCCACAGAACTAAGTGCATTATTGTGTGCTTCTAGAATTTTATCCAATTTATCAATTCCTACATCTAAAATGTGTGTTTTCAAAAGACAGCTCCAGCGTGGCTTTAGGGTAGCAGGGCCACTTGAAAGATAGGAATTGTTGGAAAAGCTTGTTAATAATCTGGGGACATAGGAGGAGCAAGGAACAAGATTTAATAGGAACCAACCAACAACTCAAGTGCATGTGGAGAGGAGGGAAATTCACGTTACACTGCTGTTTGGTGCCCACTTCAGAAGAATCAGTTGGGCTATTGGAGGAAAAAAGTGTGCTTTTATGTTTCTTTGTCTGTTTCACTTATGATTAGAAAAAAATATTATCATTAATTCCAGTCAAGAGATAAATGTAAAGTGTAACAAGAGAAATGCTGTGAGCACTAAAATATGTATATTCCTGTCAAATGTTTTCAGCAAATTTATTAAGGTCAAGGATACTTTATAAGGGAGATTGTGTCTTTAAAACTAGAAATTCAGTTTTTGGTATTGCTGATACATTATCAATAAAGAGCAAGCAATTTAAAAAAGTAAACAATAGTATTCTTTAAAAACCAAACCACCCAATGTAGAATATTGTCTCAATTTTTGAGGGTTGGAAGCTATCATTTTTGTTTTTCTAGGTAAAAAATGATTGTATTGCTTCATTTGTCATATAACATATAATACAGGCTGTTTTAGAAGAAAAGAAACCAGACAAACAAAATATGAAAAAGAGAAATCATACCCCATTAATTCTAGCAACTCCACAAACACAAGTAACTAATGTTAGATTAATTTATCGCCTAATCCTTTCGATGAGTGTGTATGTGATGTGCTGTGTGTATTCAACAATAGGCAGACAATATGCATGCGTTTGGCTGTCTGCTTTTTAAACTTAATGCTGTGTAATGGATATCTTTCTATGTCAGACAGATAGACCTGCATTATCCATCATGGATGCACTGTAAGTTTCCTAATTATCCCTACTGATTGGTATTTATGCTAATGTAATATTTTGGGGGTTGAAAGCAACACTGTGATGAACATTCTTGCATAAAGTTATCTTATAAAGAATTCATGCTAATGTTTAAGAAGACTGTAACCAAACTTAAGAAACTAAACTAAGAATACAGATTTAATATAAGGGAAAAACAAGTAGCAAACAAATACATTAAGAAGAATCATTATTAGTAACCAAGTCAGACCTAAATCTATAATGGGCTATCGCTGTACACCTACTAGGAGAAAAAAATTTGATGATTAAAGTCAGTATTTATTCAACTTCTGGCAATTTCCCCAAAGGAATTAATTTAGAAGAACAAAAGGTTATATGTACAGAAGTGGTCTTTCTGGTATTATTTACATTATAAATTAAGCAGTTGGCTAAATGTCCGTAGTAGAAGAGTGATTAAGTTAATCAGCATAAATTAACTTGACCCAGGACATTATCTGGTCATTAAAATAATGGATATGAAGAAAATCTAGCCACATGGACATACTTATGAGTTAAGTGAAACAGTGCTAAATTCAAACTGTGTTTAAAACTATTTTTCAAAATGTACCTCTCTGTGATTGGAGTCTGCTGCAGGGAAAGCCATTTTTGGTCAACAGGAGAGAGAGCGTGCAAGCAGAGGGTCCCAAAGCAGTGATGAGAGGGGGCAGGTGTTAAAAAGGTGAAGAGGCAATGGACAGAAAAGATGGATGGGGAGGAGCCAAATCATTACTGGCAGGGACCACACAGACAGGCTTCTTCAAAGACAGAGCAAAGTAGGAAAAATGTATGAAAATTAAATATTTAAGACTTAGCGTGAGTAATGGAAACTCAACTCAAACCAGCTATTGCAAAGTCTTTAACTGATTGCTTCCTTAGCCTGAAGTGCAAAGCTTATGAAGTTAGCTTCAGACCTGGCTGCATTTGTGTGTTGTCATGATGACATCAGCTTGCTTTTCTTTCTCGCTTTGGTACTGGGAATCGAACTCAGGACCTTGCGCTTGCCAGGCAGGCACTTGTGCCTCTGAGCTACATCCCCAGCACCTAGCTCTTCCCTGCCATCCCTCTTGACTGCTGTGCACTTATCCTGGGTCAGTGTCATGCTCAGACAGCCTCTTTGTGATGGTACTGTTGCTGTTTTACACAGTTCCTGTAGCTATATCCATATCCCAGAAAAAAAGGAGCCCTTTTTGGGAGTGACATCAGGAACAAATGCTCTAGGAAAAGTTGTGGTTGATCTGGCTGAGTCAAGATCGTACCCTCAGGTAGAATCATACCCGCCACGGGGAAAAGGAAACCTTAGGATTCATCACATCCCTGGGTGCAGGAGGGCAGTTCTAAAACAAAGCATGCTAGAGAGAGAGAAAGCGGCAGATGTTCGGACAAGGATAAGCAGACATTTGGAGGCAGTGTGGCCTGTTCCTGATCTTATATGAGAGCCACCATCTGCTTTATTGGCCTTACCGACACTGCTGAGAAGGAATCAGAAGGCCAGCTCTTCTGGCTCTTTAGTCTCTTGTTGGTCCCTGACCAGAACTTGGCCATTGCATTTTAGGTTTCTGACTGTAATGTGGAGCGGCTCTGCCAACCTCTGTGTACGGATACCTTGCCATGTGCCCACCTGATCACGGTTCCTGTATTCCTGCTGCAGCCATTGTACCTCTAGGCTGACGCCCACATCTGCTTGCTTTTCTGCAGTGGAGGAGGGAAGTTTGCTGGGTATATTTTACTCTATAATAAACTTTGCTTGCTTGAAAATAATGGTCAGCCAAGTGTGGACATATTTGATAAATTAGGGCCACACTGACATCCTTTCTGGTCGTTTAGAAGAAGGTACAGTGGAATAAATGGTGGCAGGTTAGATGTTAATATGTTTTGAAATAGAATGTTTTATTGTTTTCTTGAAATGCTTGCTTAGAACATTTCTCGGGTACTTAGTTCCTTGTTTCATTTATTTTCCGTTGATAAATGACAAGTAGGAACAGAAAACTGTCTGCAATGGAGACTGAAATGTATTGACCGGAAAGATGGAGCTCCAAGCGTGCAGGGCCAGCATTTCTGTGGTCCCTGCGGGGAGCAGCTACCTTGATGTGCGGCTTGCCCAGCCAAATCATTGCTCCATCGAGAGGAGGGAGCGGAATAACTTGAACCAGGGCACTTGAGGTGTTTAAAAGCTTTAGATTATTATCTGAAAGAAATAGAATCATTTCTACCTTTTCTGGGGTCATAGCTTCTTTTTCTGCTTTGGCTCCTAAAAGTATACAAGAAAGATAGTTTTATAACCTTGGAAATAGGAAGTTTGGTCATTTCTCTATCCTTAATTAGTAACCCTTGGTGATGGTGAACTAATTTTCTCTTTCCCATTGTAAAGAAAGCTTTCTTTGGGATATTTCATTTGCCTCTCTTGTTCATTGAGACCCTTGAAGAATGCTCTTAGGAAAGGGAAATCAAAGCTCAGCCTGTTTGTCATTAGGCAATAGAGTTTAGAGCTGAGGTGCGTTGCGTGTCATCCAGTACTGAAATATCACATTGTAGGTTTTCTGTGGTTGAAGACATTTGTTTTTATGGCTCAGGGATTATACAGGCCACCAGGCCACCAGCATGCAAAGAAAATAGAAGTAAATGGGTTTGATATGTCAGGCAAAATTGTATGTGGTGGGACTGGGTGAGAAGGAACTGTGTTGAGGATGTGCGGGGCGGAAGGGCCCATGCAGCTTCTGTCTGTGAGTCCAGCTTACTTGGGAGCATTTACGTGAGAGAATCGTATGGGAACTCTGGGGAGATGCTGGGGGAAAAGAACAAAGAGACAGAATGGGAAGTTAGAGTGACCTTTATGAAAAGAACTTTGGAGCCCACTGCCACAGCTGGTCTTTTACTAGCTAAGATGGTTCTTAGAAAATGTGGCATTGAGGCTTGTTTCCTTTTCTGTGGTTGTTTTAGCTCACTTTAAGAATTTTGTGTTTACATGTTAGAGGAAGCGTGAGTGCTAGTGTAGAGACATGATCACAACTCTGCTTTTTGTAGTTGTGCTTTTGCTGTGTTACTTAGGCTGGTCTTGAGCTCGTGGGTTCAAGAAGGCCTCCTGTCTCAGCTTCCCAAGTAGCTGGGACTATATGCTTGTGCCACTGTGCCTGGCTTTACTTTGTGCTATGTTGTCTAAACTCAGCGCTTTTCATTTTTGTATATGCCTCGGTTTTCTTCTCTGTGTCTTTCTTTATAATATCTGAGTTTCACTTTGAAGTGATAAAACATGGACGCCAGCAAGGAGCCATAGCCTTCATTTTCAATACGTACGGCCTTCTCCTCATCGCATTACGGTGCCCTGTGTGTGCACAACAGTGCAAACTATTCTGCCATTTGTTCTGCCTTGAACACTGCTGTCATTCGGCTGTCTGAGTGGGCCCCCGCCGCAGTGGGTGAGATATTATGTACAGCTTACACCACACAAATGGAATGACACCTCACCTCTTGGTAACCCAGCTCTCTGGCAGACTCACCTCATTGGAACACAGCTAAGAAACAGGAACTAACAACAAAAGGACTGGAAGGAGCCAAAATAGATACCACAGAGTCTTTGCCTCAGAGGGCCTGATTGATTTATTCCCCTGGGTTTGCAGAGAGCTGCTCGTGGAGGGCTGGAGAAGAGGCATAATTGTGGTATTGAGCGGTGGTGGGAGGGAGTGCTGGTGTGCTCTGCCATTTAGCAGAAAGAGCCGCCTGTACAGAGGAGCACTTGGGGCAAAGGATTTGAATCTTGTGTCTTTGTAATTATATGTATTTGGAACCATTTTAGCATAGACAGGCAGTGAATAAAAAATAGAAATTTCCCCAGTGGAATAGGTTTTCTATCTTAATAAGATAATGTTCTGTGGTCCAAAGTTTGTGGACAGCTGGTATGCATCTGCTTTGGGACACATTGTATAAAGTCAGACTGCCCATGCTCGCTCTGCTTGTGTGCGAACACAGAGTTTAAATGCACATATGTGCCGTGCAAGCAGATCCGTGGCAGCCTGCTGCAGGTGCATACTGACATGCATTAACTTTGGGCTCAGAATCATTTTACCACCTAAAATTCCTTTGTAGTTACACAATATTTATTTTTACTTCTAATCTTCCATTTATGTGGCAAGACTATCTTCCTTTTTATTCTGCCTAGTTACAATACCTTTTAAATCTGTCCCAAGGCACTTGCTGGATTAGACCCGAGCAGATAGAGGTGGGATGCACTTCACTAAGATCCATCCTCTTTCCTGTGCTGGAGAAACACAGTCTCTCTACCTGATGCTGGAAGTAGGGGTAAATATTGAATTGTGCACAGCAGCATACACAGACTTGTTTGGGATCTTGGCTACCCATAGGAGAGAACTTCAACTCTAAAAATAATGGAATTCAGACATGTCATGGCAGGGTTCTGACAGTGGGAGTGGCAGAGGGCTTGAAAATAAGAAATCCAGGCTTAAAAGGGTCAGCAAGGTCCCTGAGAAGCAGATTCTTTCAAGTGAAAACACTGGCGTGATTGCCATCTAGACCAGTGCCTTCTAATAGGACTTTCTTCAATGGAGAAAAATGTTCTGTGTCTGTGGTACTAGCCACTCACCACAATGTGGCTCTTGAGCATTTGAAATATTGCAAAGAGGAACTAGACTGTCAAGTTATTTTATTTTAATTAAATGTAAATAGCATCGTGTAGCAGAACTGCGGTGCCCAGAGAAAGCATCACTCTCGCTACATTTGTTCTACACATGAACTGCTCCTACCCAGTCCCACAGAATCATTTTGCCTCTGGAAAGAAGCTTGGGCCATAAAACTGACAGAAACACATGAACTAGGATTCAGATGCCTTGCAAATTGCACAAGAAACTGGTGAGAACCTTCCAGTGGGCTTTCCCAGCCGCACCCTCCCTCCTGGGTCTTCCACCTACCTGCTCTTGCCAGCCAAGACTGGGCCTTGGAAGCTGCTTCAGGACACTGTAGGTCAAAGTGGAGGGACAGAACCTCTGGTTACCTTCATTCCCTTATCCCTTTTCCTCAGCGGGGCCTGACGCTTCAGACGTACTCCCTACTCATGGCTGTGTTTAAAAGGTATGAAGCCCTTCTGTAGGCTCACGGGTACATTTTCTTTGGTTTGTCAGAGCTCTGCTTTCCTTTTAATTTTTTCCTTCACTTTTATTCAGATACCCCCAGTAACTTTGGAAGCCATGCAGCTCTTTTATATTTAAAATGTTATAGCTGAAGGTTTTTTGAAATCAGGAGGTGCATGAGGTGCGATCTGTGTGACTTTTGGCATATGAGAACCATTCTCATTCCCGTCCTGTGGAACCTCTCAGGGTATCCAGGAGCATCTCCATGCCAGCATTTGATTCCCGCTGGTGCCCATAACAAATGCGCAAACATTTTTTCTTTCATTTCTTATGCAGTGCGTTTTCTCTCACAGAATTTATCCTACTGTAATTTATTTTTATGCGTGAAAGTCTTTTATTGATCACTTTATGATATCTTTGCAACAAAATATGCATATGAATTTAAATAAAAAATATTTGTAGTATTTCCTGTGAACATAAGGCTGCAAGTGCTAAGTAATTTCTTTTGGATTGAGTTATCATGGTTCAGCAAAGCAACATAAATACATTAAAATTTTTGATAAATACTTGTTAAATTTTGGAAAATACAGCTTCATTGGAAACGCATCTCTTAATGTGATGGATGGGGCTTTTTTCTTCAATTAGTTCATGCAGGATGCATATTATTTATCGTCAGAGGAGACAAGATTCAGCATCAGTTCTGTTTTTCACTTGTCTAGATGTAAACTTGGTGAAATTTGTTCAAATAGTAAGTATCTGGGAAAGGAAATAATTTGTAATAGTTTCTCCAAACTCCTTTTGAGTTATAGGCCAAAAATCAGTGGTGATGGATCATTAAAAATTATCTTTAACTATCAGCTGAAAACTTAAATCTCTCATCAATTTTATGAAAAGCCAAGGATTGGCAACCACCTGATTTGCAGGAAGATTAATTGCAAGTTATTAATTTGCTTTCTCAGTACCCACTCTGATACTTCAGAATGAGCTCATTTTTAGGAAAGAATAAACATGGTAATAGGGGTCTGAATTAGTTTAAATTACCTATTCTCTCTGTACCCTTGAAACTTCCTGTACAGTAGTGCGCTGGAACACTAAATCAGAGGCCCTGGCTTCCGTCCTCTGGCCTGTGACTGGCCATAGTAGGGACTTGGAAGTAGTGCTGGACAGGGAGATTGGAGAGAGCTGTTGCAAGACTGTCAGCGAACTTTCTCTTGTTCTCAAAAAGAGATCCCAGATAAAATCAGTCTCCTATTCCACTGGGTGTGATCGTGGAACGAATGCAGAACTGCTTTGAGCATCATGGGGCCTGACTTAGAGACAAAATGCCACCCTCGGCATCTCAGAATAGGAAAAACGAATGAAACTCAGTGTTTTTCCTTTTGGGGGTGGGGACAACAGGACCTTGTGTGTGCCTGGCAAGTGCTCGACCACTGCAGTAGACTCACAGCCCAGAATGAAGGTCTGTGACGCTGCCATTGGCCCAGTGAACCGACCAAGCCAAGCCACCCCTTCTGTGCCGCTTAGTAAAGAAATGTTTCTTTATTGTTTAAACCAATTAGTTTTTGGCCTGTGCCTCATCATCATCGTCATCATCAGTCATCATCGTCATGTTTTGTGGCAGGAGTAATGTCCCACCATGCAACTGACCAATTTAAAGTTTATAACCCAGTGGTTTTTAATATAATCAGCCACAGAGTTGTGCAGCCATCTTCACTGTGCAGTTTAGAAATTTTCTTCCCCTTCAAAAGCAAGCCCATTCCATTTAGCAGTGAACCCCACTTCCATCTCCCAGCCTTACAAAGCCACTGCTCGGCTTTCTGTCCTATAGATTGGCTTGTTCTGCACATTTCGAATAAATGCAGTAGTTCAATGGTGAAGTATGGCTGGGTTCTTTCGCTTGGTGCAGTTGCTGTGGATAGACACATTTTACTTACCTCTTGTTGATACACATTTGGGCTGCTTTTACTCCTTCACCCTTGCTACTATGAGCAATGCTACTACAAACGTGTGTGTACAAGTTTGTGTGTGAATATGTACAAGTGTATGTGTGAGTATAGGAGATGTGATAAAAAATACCAAGAATGTTAAATAAAATATTACTCCATTAAGCACACATTGTCATTAGGCCCCCTCAAAGTACGCTCTTTCCTCATCCCATCATGCTTGGCACTTTCTGAAGCAGTTCTGGGTCTTCCGTGAATATCTTTAGTTGCGCTGTCATGACTGGCTTGATGTCCTGAATCTGTTCAAAACATTACCTTTCATGATCACTTTCACCTTGAGTAGGAGCCAGAAGCCATGTGACGGCAGAGCAGGTGAACGAGGGAAGTGAGGACCCCCGGGATGTTTCCGTGAGGCTGCTTTTCTATTGGCTGGCGCTAGGCAGCAGCGTTCTCTGTATTTTTGATTCCACCACATAAAGAACTGAAAAAGGACTTCCAGAACTGCTTCTGAAAATGGCAAGCACAATTGGGAAAGTGTGATTGGAGTGAGTGGGACCATTTTGAGGGGGATTAATGGAAATATGACTTTAACATTGATAAATTTTTTAAAAATTTAAGTATTTGCTGAGTATTTTACTCATCCCTGATATACCTACAAGGAGATTACTGGGTATATGGTAAGTTTATGTTTAATCAGATTGTTTTCCAAAGTGCCTGCACCACTTCACAGTGCCACCTAAAGTGTGTGACAGTTCCACTTTCCACGCCCTTATCTGTGCTTGTTATTTTTGACCTTTTTGATTAGAACCGTCTTAGAGGATGTAAACTGGGATCTTACAGTGATTTCATTTGCATTTCTCTGATACCTAGTGATACTGAGCATTAGCTCATGGGTTTACTTGGCCATTACATAGTTTGGACATTGCCTAAATTTCAAACACATATAAATGAGAAAGAATAGTGCACTACTCACCCATCTTATCAATTCATGGCTGTTTGTCTTATTTAAAACTGTCCTTTCTCTTGTTCTCTCATCCACTGTATCACTGAATTTACAAATATGCTCTTAGTATGTATTACTGATGACAAATGCTTTAGACATGTAACTTCAGTGATATTATGCTTAAAAACTTGATATATGTGTATATATCTACATATATCTATATAGAGAGATATATATATAGGACATTACATATATATTTAATAGGGGGTATATAAATGCAATGGGAACAATCTATCATCTCCCTATCTAAATATCCATCATCTATCTGTCTATCTCTGGAGATACCTGGAGCATGTGCCCGGCCCTGGGGATTGAACCCAGGACCTTGTGCATACTAGGCAAGTGCTCTACACTGAGCTATGTGTCCGGCCCTGGGGATTGAACCCAGGACCTTGTGCATACTAGGCAAGTGCTCTACACTGAGCTATGTGTCCAGCCTGACAGTGTGGTTTCAACTCTGTCTCCTTTCCTGTTGGTGTTGAAAGTTTCCTATTTCCTGATGGATTACATTTATATTTGGGTTAAAACATGACATGAATATAATCACACATGTCTTTTAATCTTTAAATTTTCCCCACTTTTTATTGCTTTTTTGGTTCTGTTTGTCTTTTTGAAGCAGGGTCTCACTATGCAGTTCAGGCTGGCATTGAACTCACTCTCTACATAATGCAGGCTGGCCTCAAACTTATGCCGATCAAATTTTGAGTGCTGAGATTATAGGCATGGGCCACCATTCCTGGCTTATTGCTTTTTTTTTTTTTTTGGTGGGGAGGTGGTACTGGGAATCAAACTGAGGACCTTGTACTTGCCAGGCAGGTGCTTGTGCCACTGAACTATATATCCCTGGCCTGCATTTTTTTTTTAATTGAGGATACTTGCTCACTTGCCCAGTAGGGTTGCTGACATGGGATTACATGATTGATCCCCATAGTGTCACTTTTCTACTCTTTTGCCCTTGGTATTTTCTGTAAACTGGTGGTCAGAAGCTTCATGAGGCTGAAGTTTAATTTTGTGGGGCATGAACTCATCATGTATCACAAAGCTTGATCAGGAGGAATGTGGTGCTCTCTCTTTTTAATGATATTAAGAGTGACAGCAAGTTCAGGTCTTAGCAGTCTGAGACTTACATTATGGAGTTACCCATCAGCTTTCACCTAGTAGTGTTAACACCATCAATGAGCATTACCTGGATCCCTGGTTTTATTAGAAGTGGGCAAAATGTTGATGTTTCCAATTCTGTCATGCTTTCCCCCCTTCTGCCATCTTCTACCACCTTTCCCTCCTCCTCCTCTTACTCCTCTTACATCTCTTTCTTCTGGGTGTGGTACTGGGGGTGGGACCCAGGGCCTTCATGCTGCACTATGTCCTAAGTCCTTTTTCATTTTTGATTTGAGATGGGATTTTGCTAAGTCACTAAGTTGCCAGGCTGGGCTCAAGCTTGTGATCCTCCTGTCTCAGCCTCCCAGAGTACTAGAATTACAGATGTATACCAGCACACCAGCTCCTTCATTTTTGAGGTTGAATTCATCTAAAGGATAAAAGTTTCCCTTATCAGTTATCTGACTAGCCTAGGGCAATAATTTAATAATTTGCATAGGCAAAGTACCATAAATTCTTGGTTGATATTTTTCTGCCTTTTTTTTTTTTTTTTTTTTGGCTCTGGGTGATGAACTCAGGGCCTCGTGCTTGCTAAGTGCTCCGCCACTGAGCCAAGTCCCCATCTTCAATTTACTACTTTTCAAAACAGTGATCTCGTTTCCTAGCACTTACCAAAGTGATCAGTGAGGTTTTCTCATTTTACTTTTAAAACAGTGTTACAGATTCATGAATGTTAACTATTTGAGGTGTATCAATTCATTTCTATTAATATTTCTTTAGCTATAGATTTGTCCTATGTTTGTATAGTGAGAACCTCTCTAGTTTGCTGCGGATGGTTAGACTCTGATAGATTCCTTGCTTTCTAGAGTAAGAGTAATTTTGTCTTCCTCTTGTACATTTCCAGCCCCATTTCTAGTCAGTCAGTTTTTCAGTGAGCTCTGGCCCTTCTTAGTGGGGCAGGAGATTCAGTACTAAGGTCCACGTCCTTAAAGCTGAGTGTTGTTACTGGAGTGCTTGTTTCTTGGCCCTTTGCATGCACAGAGCTAGAGGTACAAACTGCCTTTTAAAGAAAAGGTAAAGCATGAATGTATAATTATATTTCCATTTCAAATTTAGGATGATTTTTGTTTTAATTATATTTTCTTTCATTCTACAAAACTTATGTTCCAGTGACACTAATACAATTGCATATGTAGATTGAGCTGTGATGTATATTTGCGATTAATTTCAGATGAACATAACTGATGTTGAATTCATCAGTATGATTACTGAAAATACTTGTTTTTAGAATGTCCTCTACCTAGTAAGTTAATCACCTGAATTTGTGTGCTTTAATGCCACTTGAAATGCTATGGTGACGCATACTGTCAAACTTTCAATTTGGTAGGGATTGGTGTCTCAGAGGGGCTGTAAGTGGGTTTCTCTGGGAGCTCAGGGGACGCACCCCCAAGGGCGGCACTTTGGCGGGCTGAGTCTTTGAAGAGAAGGACACTAGAAAAGCCTCAGGAACAAAGACTCTTTCTGATCTCTCTGTGCCCTTCTCCTGACCCTGTTTCTCCTCCCAGGCAGGCCATAAAATCTAGAAATTCCTCTTCTCCAAGGAAGGTCATAGAAACTAGACGCTTTTCTCTCAAAACTGGCCATAAAATCTAGAAATACCTCTATAACCTTTCCCCTCCTCCTGCCTTTCTGTGTTAAAACTGGTCCTAAAAATTTCTCTGACCTGCCTTGTCTGGCAGTAGATCATCAGGCCCTAATCCCAGAGAAGGTGTTGCCCTACCCCAGGAGGAGGAGATATTGCAGGCCAGGAAGAACCTAGATAGGCAGGCCGTGCGGGGTTTCTGCCTTCTGTCTCACATCAGCTCCGATCTTTTGTGTCCCATCCTGCGTCCGCATAGCCATCCTTTTTTGTTAACCTGAGCATACATGCACAGCCATCCCTGCACCTTCAGGCGTTTACTCCGAAAGCTGCCTGCCACGCGACACTTGGATTAAGCAGATATGTTATGCTTTTCTCTTGTTAACCTGTCTTTTCATATAGGGGTGTTGTGTGACACTGATGGTGGCTGATGAAAGGAATCTCCAGCCCGTATGTTTAAGGGCCGTTTACCTTTCCTGCATGCAGAATTTATTCTCTGTTTTTAGGAAAGCTTCAATCACTTTTACATGATTGTCTTGTTATTTATAGCTGAAGACAACCTGACAAATAAGTTGAAATCAACTTGTAGGCCTAAGAAATCCATAGTAGATTTAAACCTAGAGGCAGTCAGAAAGTGAAGAGGAGCTGTTGGTAGCAGTGATGTGGGGAGACTTCTTATGTGTCCCCACCCTGCCTGCGACTGTGCAGTGTGAGGGGAAGGAGACGCACCTGGATAGGTCAGGTGAGAACTGTTGATCCTGTGTTTTGGTGGGACCTTTGTGTGATGCTTGGGTTACAGATGAGTCTTTTATTTTGAGTACCTTTAACTTTGCTTTTTGCAAATTTCAAGTTTAAAATTTGTCTCTGTCTTTGGAATTTAAACTCTGATCATTTTGACTCCTCATTGTTGTGTACCTGAAGAACTCATAGTGCAAAACTTGCCAGTTGTTCAGACTCATTTTCAAAGAGCAGAAATAAATAGGAGGAAAATGGAGGTAGCTCTTCAAACTGGACTTTTTCAAAGTTTATTTGAAATCAGTTATGTCACAGTGTGTAATAAATGTCAGTGACGATCATGACCCTGCAAACTGTGACTCAGAGTCAGTTGACCCTAACGCAGTGCTTTCCTCACTAATCCTGAGTGGTCACAGGCGTGGCAGAGTTTGTGGGTCAGAGGACAGCTTCATAATCGAGACCAGTGATGGTGAACCGTTTGGTTGCCAAAGTGCAACCCCCAACCCATGTATTTATCGCAGAGCGCCAGTGCTGCAGTTAAACCTGAATGCTGAGGATTCAGTTTAGAAAAAAACAACTCTGTGTTAACATCTTTTGTTTCAAAAGAGAAACACAACAACATACATGCCATGGATTCACCACCACTGCTCTGGAGAAATACAAAAATAGTGCATTTATGACCATGCAGGGAGCATGAGCCTCAGGTTCCAAACTGGAAGAAAGCTGTTTTACTTGGTGTAGAGAAAATGTTAACCATATTGAACAGTTTCTGATCCTGAACAATATGATCATGTAGCAAGTGTCAAACACCTCTGGGCTTTGGGAGCCAGCTGATTGCTCAAGACTACTAACAAGGTAGAAATGTTTAATTTCAAAATTATACCAAATTCGAAGTTATTTTTCTACTGAAACAATTTTCCCCTTGCTTTTAGAACCTGACTTACAAATGACCATGGCAGATAGTCAGGTCTGGTGAGGTGCAAAACTCTGTCGTGTTTTAACTTCATCTTTGAGTTTGCTTAATGCTGTTTCTGTGGCCCCAAGACCATTAACTCATCTTTGCTTGGGATAATTGAAGCTGTGAATCCACACTCTTCCTAAAGCGTGGCTGTGTGTTTTGAAAAGTGATTTTCCCATCATCTTTCTGAAGAGAACAAATGCCACAGGAAGGTTTTTTTTGTGTGTGTGTGTGTGTAGAATTTAACAACTGAAGAAAGGCTTCCCCCTTGGTTAATGTAAAGGCTTTCATTGCATGGAATGGTCTCTCTTGTCCTTTTGTGCATTAACTGAGCATAATTTTCAAATATAAAACTTCCAAAAGGAGCATAATTCTAGAAATGGCAGGATTATAATTATGTGCAGCATAAAAGATAAATTTGTAGTTTATAAATCACAGATATTAATATTCAGCCTGAGCGCAATTCACAGTAAAACTTGAAATAACTACATTGTTAAAAAATAATTGAATTTGAATTTTAGAAAAAATTTTAGCAGTTAAAGATTATATTTGTAGAGAGTGCTTTGGGCCTTCTGGGGCTTAAATTTGCATATGGGTGGGGTTATTCTCTCTTTGAAACAGGCAAACATTTCAATTAGTTTAGACTTAATTTTTCTCATTCCTGTTACTGGCCCCTCCCCCACCTACTTGGTCACAAAGCTTGGTCTTACTTGCGTGTAAGTTTGGATGTCTCTTTCCCGCGACTTACACATTCCCCTGTGTGGGGCAGGCTGCTGTTGCTGTTGGCTGTTTCTGCGGGGCCTCCAGCCCTCCCACCATTCCTGTGCCCCCAGGTCCATGTTCCACAGCATTGAGAGAAGCAGCATTAATAGATGACCTCCTGTCTCCTCTGCATGGGAATTCACTGGGTTCTGAAGGGTCCTGGTTGTTCTAGAGCAGAACGAAAGGGCCAAGATGTATTTTATTTTATACTAGCGTCATCCTGAGCTTTTTCAGTGGCCCTAGATTGTTGCTGATTTTCCTAAAGGCATTTCTTTAAAACCTTTTTGATTTGGTTTGCCTTTTGAGAGAAGGTTTAGCTACATAGTTCAGGCCGGCCTTGAGCTACTGTGAAGCCTAGGCTGGACTTGAACTTGTGATGATCCTTCTGGCCCAGGCTCCCTGGTGCTGGGAAACAGGTGTGTGCCATCCTGCCCAGCCCTAAACCAATATATTTTTAACAATAACAAAACACTTCGATTCTGGGACTCTACAGGTTGGGTGTCTGGGTGGTGAGCACCTCTGCAGCTGTGACTGCTGGTACTTTAGGTTCTTCACATTCTTTCAGTGTTTGGGGAGCAAGAACTACAGAGGGCTGGAGAGGAGAGTTTGGGGTACATGCAAATTCAAATCCCACACCATGGCCTTTTGCGTTTGTTTTTGTTTTTTGAGAGGGTCTTGCTATGTAGTTCAGGCTGGTCTTGAACTCACTATGTAGCCAGACTGACCTTGAACTTGCCGCAATCCTCCTGCCTCAGCTGGGACTACCAGCTTGTGCCATCCCATCTGGAATGCATTGCCTTCTTAAGAAATTTTATACACTCTCTACTGTGCATAAGCCACAGGGCGGCTGGCTGTAGGCTGGTGACAGCGAGGCGGGGAATGTGGGGTGCAGTTGATGCTTGCAGCAGTGCTGTTCCTTGAGCTTTTTAGGGGCCCTTCCAGGAGTGAGTGCCCCCTCCCTCACCGCAGAGACTCACCATAGGGAGTAAGCTACTCCCTGCAGCTTGGCGATGTTGGCCCCATGCTCGCTCGTGAATGGGTGGAATGTGGGTAAAAGGTATCCGGAGACTGGAGAACACTGCCCGCAGCCTGCACACAGCCGGCAGCAGCGTGGAGGCTGCAGAGGGGAGCAAGGCCCTGGGCTCTGAGTGATGGTCTAAGGGGAAAGCTCAGTAGCTTTGCCCTTTCCTGTCTGTGTGGCTGGGTGTCCACAGAAGAGCACAGGAAGCTCAGTGTGATTTTCACCAGGCACCTTTTGCAGGGGAATTCTGAGCCCAGGCTGCGCCGCACATCTGCAGGAACAGCCCAAAGGAGGCAGCACTCGTGAAGCCGGAATAATGTAACATGCCTTTAGAGGCATTCGAGATACAACAGCGGTGTCCTGAAAGGAAAAGTACAGGTACCAGCCTAAACCCCAGATGCCTGTGCGGGAGCCATGAAGAGATAAACACACAGCTAGTGCAGGGAGTTAACCAGGTTTCCAGGAGCCAAGATAGGAGGAGCTAAGTATAAATGGAAGTGAATCCCTATTTTTACAGCTGTTGTGACTAAGGCATGATGCTTATCTTGAAACAGAAAAGCTGAATTCACACCCTATGACAACTGATTATATTTAATATCCATTGCTATAAAAGCCTTATTAATATTTCAGAACAGATGATTAAATTACTGGGATTAAAATTATTTTTATCTGAACAAAAATAACAGGTATTTAAAATCTGAACTAGCAGATCCGATATATTTGGCCAGATGCTCTCCAACTTTTTATTTTTATTTTTTTAGAAGGAACCATCTGCTCTAAGTGGAGGTACCTATTCACTTTTCTAGTAGAAAAAGAAATTAGAATCTGAAGACACAAAGCCGGTGAGTTGTAAAAGAACACAGTTATGAAGACAAAATAAAAAAATGCTTTGACACCCTGTGGACCAATTTAAGAGTTCTAGTTAGAGAAATTCTGTTTGCAAAGCATATATTTTCCATTATTTCTGTTAAGGTTACTACAGGCAGCAGTTTGAGAAGTGTTTCTAATAGATTCAGCTTTCCATTGCCCTTAATGAGAAGGAACTCTGGATTGGGGAGCCCACCCCCTGGCGTGCCCATCCCTCAGGTCTTGGGGGCTGGTCTGGAGTCCCACAGCAGCCTCCCCGAAAGTCACTGAGCCATTCTAAACATCACATCCGGGTGACAGGGCTAGGTGAAATCACTCATGGAGAGCCAAGTGTTTTTGTTTTGCACATAAAACTGAAATTAGAAAAGCATGTAGTGCTCTATGCATATGTAGTCTACAGCTTGCTTATTTCCAGAGAACTCTGGGTCACATAGTGTCTCTCATGTTGGGGAGGAGATGCAAGGTGAGGTCAGTGGAATTTGAATGACTTTCTAAAAAAAAATGGCAGCTGCTTTGATTTAAATACGTAGGTTGTTTGAAGTAGCATGGCTTTTAAAAAAATCTATGTTTTTGAATTTTTTTTACTAGTATATGTATGCATAAATAATAATGACATTTATCTTGGGGGATTGGTACATATATGTCACATCTTAATTTTACTTCCGCTTCCCTCCTTGGTGTCTCCAACACCCTGCCCCTCATAACTTTTTCTTGAGGTGAACTGCGTTAAAATCATAGGCAATATTCCTTTCCCCCTCTACATTGTACTAACTACATCTTTAAATCTTTACTTTAAAAAGTTTTAAATTAGATTTTTTCTGACTTCTATCTATAATAGAATCTTAATAATGTGGTGTGTTCTAATATATACTATATCATAGAAATTCCCCTTTGTGAAAATTTTCCTGAGTTTAGATTTGACTTTGCACTGAAATGAAATGTGTAATTACTGCATAGTCAGTGCTTAACTTACTAAAATAGATCATTTTGAAGAACTCTCATATACTTTCAAGTGGTTGCTTGATTTGGTAGGAAGTACTGTTTGGAGTACCTTGTGCTGTGGAACTATGAAGTCGAAATTCAGATCCTGCTGCTTCCATTTAGTAGCTGTTGGATGCTGAGCAAGTTATCGATGCCTATGTCCTGATTCCCTCACCATTCCACTGAGGGTAATAATAGTACTGACCCACGGGGCAGTTTTATTTTTAATTTTATTATTTATTTATTTATTTATTATGTTTTACCATGGGACAGTTGTGGGGAATCCAATAAGCTAATATGTTTAGTGTAGTATTTGGTACAGAAATTATTTCATGGAGTTAATATATGGACTATAAAACAAGACTAATTTGAAATTATTCTACCACCTGTACCATTCACTAATTCTTTTTAAAGACATCATTTAGAATATCTTTAGAATATCTTTGTTTCTTACTAAACAATGATAAATTGCAAGATAAAGCCTGAGCAATAAAAGTAGTTATTTGTGTGTGTGCATGTGTGTTGTGTGTATGTGTGTATGTGTGTGAGAGAGAGAAAGATGCTAAAGACCAGACCAGAACCATGTGCATACTAAACAAGTATTGTACCAAATGAGCTACATGCCCAACCTAAAAAATAGTCACTATTCTTCATATTTTTCAAATTAAAAACTTTAATTGTAACCAAATAGTGTTTCTTGAAATCTTGTAGTTTTGCAAGAACACATTGAATAATATCACCTTTGGGTAACATTTGCCTTTATTTGAAAAGTTTGTTTTCAATCCAAAATTGGGTATAATTAAATGCAAGTCTAAAAATGCAGTTGCTAGTAATAAAAATGCAAACCTATATGAAAGAGGTCCCTGTAATACTTATTAGTCTGTGTTGGTTATAGTCTAGACCTGTTATAGGCCATGAATAATTTACATATGTATTCATATTAACTGGATGCTGGAACTAAACTTAGATATGAGAACTAGTAAAAAGAGGCAAAATATAGTACATGCCAATTTACTTTATTTTGAAGGCATTTTATCAGTACTTGTGATGTATTTTGGTTTAAGGATCTGGAGCTACAGGGTGTTCTCTATTGGTTGTTTGAGTTTAAGCAAGTGATGACTTCTCTGAGCCTTAGTTTGCTTATTTTGCAAGTAGAGGTGATGGACACACCTACTTCCCAGGGTTGTGAGGAAGCCCACCTGGTACTACCAATAACTGTAACTCCAAGGCACTGCCCCTGTGTGCCCATGTGTACCGACTTTTGTGTTCAGTGGGAATAATTCAATATAAGGTCAATCCACCCTCCCCATGACTGGCCCCTTCCCCAGCACACACTTTTAACTAACAATCATAATCAGAAAGCAGTACAATGTCTGTCTACAAAGGAATACTTAAAACTTGCCTTATGGATCCAAAATGTCTTTATTTTTAATTTTAAAATCTTGAAACTGGGCTGGGGATATAGCTCAGGGACATAAGTGCCTGCCTGGCAAGCACAAGGTCCTGAGTTCGATTTCAGGTACCAAAAAGCATGTTGAAACTTTCCCAAGAGAAGAAATTCTGTACTTAAGTAGTTAGATCCTGATAGGTTAAGTTTTATTCAAATGTAGGAAGTTCATTCATTTCTGAAAGTAGGAAAAAATATTATTTATAGAGGACCTGTTTTATGGATAACTTTAAATGTCTCTTTTTAATTTGCTTATTTGGAACTCGGAGTGCAGTTGCCCCACAGCGTAGTTCACAAGCGATGGTGGGGCCTATTCAAGGCTCGGCGGAGTCTCATTCTGTGTCAGATTGGCTCTGATCTTCGCAGCAGAGGATTGTTATGGGATGAAGTCCGAACCCCTGGGGCCTCAGAGTGTGCTTGTGGAGACAGGGCATTTAAGGCGATTCAGGTGCAGGTCTACACAGACGCAATTCCGTGTGAAGACGCTGGAAGAAGTTGGTCATCCAGGAGCCAAAGAGAGGCTCTCAGGAGAAAGCAACCTGCTAACACCTTAATCATGGATTTCCTACCTCCAGAATTGTGAGAAAATGAATCTCTGTAGTTTAAGCTATGCAGTCTGTGACCTTTGATGTGGCAGCCCTAGAAGACAAATAGTGGGAGCGTGTGGTGTGGAAATGGGCCTGGGTTTATGCTAGAAATACGAAGGCAGCAGAAGTTTGTCCTGAGTCTTCCTGTACCGTTTGCTTTATCTCTCTTTCCATTGGCTTCTTGCCACTCAGAGTTCCCATGGGTGAGGATGGGTCTGGATTATCTTTAGGGGGCTCCCTGCTCCTCATGCTCCAGGTAACGTTAGAGATTGTGCAGTGTCACTGGCTGTGACTGTGAGTGATCAATGCTCCCTTAATTCCCTTAACGGGAGCCTCATGAATGGATGGACTTTGTCTGGTGACCACCATGTTCTCAAACCAAGAACACAGTCTGACACATGGTCATTACTTTAATAGTACCGAGGATCCTGGTTTAAAAGCCAGAGTTAAATCCAAATGAGTGGGTTCCTGTAGGAACTGCAGACAGAATGAGCATGTAGAGCGAGGCACTCCAGCACCTGGGAATGTGCCCCTCTGTGTGGTTTGCTGTGTGTGGGGGGAGGTCACAGTGGGATCCTGACAGCCCACTCCTAGGGTCAGACAGGTCCCTTTTTCACAACTCCCTCTACTGCCACTTCTGCATCTATGATTTAATATCCCATTGATGTAGTTTATAAAGGCTCCCAGGCTCTGGAAACCCAGGTTTCCTCCTTTGAGGAGCCAAGGAGGCTGCGGGAAGAGGTAGATAATGTTGAGGCATTGAGCTTATTTGTGAGTTGAGCTTATTTTTGAGTTGAAAGTTATTTCTACCCCATCACATGCCTATGCGGTACTTGAAGTGAGTAGTGTGAAATGTGGGAAGACGAATGACAGAACCTGGAAAACCTCTACAACGGGGCCTTCCAGCAGCAGTAATGGCTGTGCTGGGGACGTGCTCCGGCGGAATGACAGCAGGCTTCTTCTTCTCGTCCCTGCCTCCTGCTCCAGCCAAGCCTCCACTGGTGGAGTCCTTCCTGGTCAAACATTTAAAAGATGGGATAAAGGCGTATATGAAGCGGGGCTAAAAGTTTTATTTGCTCCTTAAGTTTCTATATAGCACTTAGTATGCTCCTGGCACAGCTCCAAGTGTATTATTATCCATATTTGTTCATCCACGACCTGCACCGTAACCCTGCGAAGCAAACCTCCGCTCTGGGCCACACAGCCAGGCACGGCAGGGGGGCTCTGGAGCCCCAGAGAGTGCGGGCGGAGGTTGATTTTTATGGGGTGACCCAAAAAAGGGAATCCTAGGTTTGGGGGAGAGTTATTGAGCATAAATGATGTACAATTTGTTAGAAATTGAAGAAAATAGCCCTTTCTCGTGTTGCCTTGACCTCAGGCTGTTTTGTAGCTCCCCTGCCTTTTCTGCTGTTGTGACATTAATATTATGTCACCTTAGCAGGAGCTGTGCTTCTTAGGAACCAGACGAGCAGTGTGCTTGGAAAGAAACGTTTTCTAGAGGTGGCGGGGAGCAAACAGGTGCAGGGAGCGGGAGGGTGGCGCGCCTCAGGGAGCAGCTCTAGATAAGATGCCGACATTCTATGAGTCCTTTACAAATGAAGGTGATGCTATCTAGGCTACTCTCAAGGTTGTGGTGAAGGCAGAACAAGAAATGGAGCATGGAACTTAAAATCACGGTGCGGCAAGATGAACACATCGAGTTTTCCCGTATTTTTATGTGACTCATTTTCACATGAGGTTAAGTCGCTGTGTTCCAAATAGGAGTGGCCCGCTGGCCCATGCCCTGCTCAGCTGCCCTGTCCAGTCTTTGAGGGCGCTCCAAGGGCTTGTCAGGGCCGTAGTAAGAAAGCCAGCGCTCTGTTCTGAGTACGAGGGAATTGAGTCCAAGGGACATTCCATGGCTTTCCTGCACCTGCTCAGTGACGCTGCACTCTCTGAGGCTCGTGTCCCTCCTGGAAGAGCCACCAGTCCCTCTGAAGCCCTCTGAGATGTGGACAGCTCCTTTCAAAGTGGGCCTCGTTGCTTTAGTAATGCCACCTTCTACGGATTGGGTCAAATGCTCCCGGGCAGATTCCCAGTGTAACCGCTGCAGTTGCCCAGACCTGGCACTCCAAAGGCCCTGTTCCGGGCTTTGGCTCTGTTGCTCTCATGTGGAAATTCTCAGCTGCTTTTGGGCAAGGCTCCTTGAGCTTTCTTTTTTAAATGGATCTCATAAATTAAGTAACTGGTCGTGGCTTTTGCTGGTTGTGGTGCTGGCTGGTGATGTTGATGGTGAGGGTGGTGGTGGTAGTGATGTGTGTCTGTGTGTATATGTGTGTGTGTAATCAGTCAACTGATGTAAAACATTATAAAGTTATATGTACTGTACACATAGTAATTATGTATTTACTACTCACATCTGTCTTCAAGGAGTGGATATTGTTATCCCTGTTATACAGTGAAGAACAGTAAGACGAAGACAATCTCCCTGCTCAGCCCATGCTGGTCCGCAGTAAGACAGGCTGTGCCAGGCGGCCAGGGAAGGGGTGGGCTGTAGTCTTCGTCTTATAGGGAATGTGAGCGCTGAAGCACTTAACCCAGCTTCTGGCAGCCATTTAGTGTCACAGACACCTCTTAATTTTTCTGTTTATTTTTTTGTCTTTTTGAGACAGGGGCCCGCTGTGCAGTTCAGGCTGGTTTTGAGCTCACTTTGTAGCCCAGGCTGGCCTCAAACTCACAACAATCCTCTTGCCTCAGCCTCCCGAGTGCTGGGATTACAGGCATGTGCCACCACGCCCGGCTCACCTGTTAATTTTTAAAGATGGTTAACTTGATCTTTTTGTGTGTGTGGTATTGGGGATTGAACCCAGGGCCTTGTTGTATGCTGTGCAAGTACTGTACCTCTAGTACCTTGGTCTTTTTTTCATGCTTTTGAGACAGGGCCTGACTGTGTAGGCCAGGCTGGTCTTGCGTTTGCTATGAGGCTAAGCTAGCCTCAAACTGTGATCCTCCTGCTGCTGCCTTTCGAGTGTGCATCACCACACCCGGCAACCTGTGGTCCTTTTCCAAATGATAGTTTGGTATAAGACTGATTTATATAGGGCCTTTACTCCATGGAGCTGGTGGCTCACCCAACACGTGTGCTTTTATTTATATAAAACATATTGTATATAAAGAGAAGTTAAGAAACATATTTGCAAAAGAACATGTTTGAGTTGGGGCTGTGGATTGGAGGCAAGTTTATGATGAGAACTGCCTTATGCTTCCTTTCATTTCAACAAGCATTTTGTGTTTTCCTTTATTTTTTTACATATGGACATAAAGACATAACGGTTTTGAAATTGTTCTGATGATGAAAGCTGGAGGGGAAAATGCAATGACCCATATTTCTATGTTCACACCAGTAAGAACCTAAAACTTTATGCTTGATCTCCCCTAGCATTTTGCCAGCCATTTTGATGAGAGTTCAATTTTTAACATTTTTCATCTAAGTGTTTCGTAGGGAATTCTTTTTATGGTTGCCAAGCATAAGAAATAGAACTTTCTTATTTAGAGAGAATTCTTCACAAGCCGAGAATTTCTGATCCGGATATTTTTAAACAATATTAGGGTCTAAGTTCTAATAACATCTTATATTTAGGTAGAGTTTTTAGTCTGTAGTGTAATTGGGTATTTCTCATAGAAAGAAGGCAGTGGTGTATTGGGCAGAGAGAATGTTGGTCTAAGATTCTGAGCGAGCATGAAGAACACAAGAGAAAATTCTGTAACAAGACACAAAACAAGGATGTAGGGCAGAGTGTTGCACTGAATTCAGGAGTGAAATTTCTCTTTCTGTTTACTGTATTTATTTAGCACATATTCACTGAGGCTCTCACATACCAAATAAAATGTGCTCTTCCCTTAATTCCCATTGTAGTGGCCCCATCAAGACCTAAAACTGAAGCTTTATATCAATACAATATTATAATTGAATGACACATTTCCAAGATGTCATAATCAACTGAACTTTCTTAAGGTTAAATATGCTCATTTTTTTTTTCAGAAGAAGGGAAAAAAGGGACAAAAAGGTGCAACAACTTCCTTTTGTAACTGAACTGTTGAATAAACTTCCTTGGGGAATTCTCAGGAAAGCATCTTTTCCAAAGGGCCACAGGGAACACTCAGAGGAAACAAGAGCACAGAAAGCAGCCCCTTTCCCCTCCTCACCTGCGTCCTTGAAAACTCAATTAGTGAAGTGCAAGCCCAGAATCTGTCAGATAGGTTGTAACCGGAGAGTGCTAATGGCTTAATTCTTTAGTTATCAAAATGTCACTTCATATTAAATGAATGAACTCTAAGTACCCATATGCTAATTGGATTTATTCCTTACATATTGGCTGTGATCATTATTTCACTGAGTATGAACTTTACCAAATGATTTTACAAAATCCCCTTAATTCTCCAAGTTAAGATGGTATTGGGACCACCTTTCACAGGGACATTTTAACTTCTAACTAAATAGTATAAAGTTAAAAACTAAAAGTTGAGAAAAGCTGAAAGTTGAAGAATTTGTGCCATCCAAATCTATAAAATAGTAAGGGCTACTCTAAAGATTTTATCACCTTGGGACTGAAGCTGTCATATTACTAAGACTTTTTCTCCCTTAGACAGATCTGAATTTCTTGCATTATAAATGAGTACAGACTGGCTTCAGATCTGAGGGAAAAGGAACAAAGGGTAAAATGGCTTTGTCTAGAGTAGAAATGTAAGAGCAGAGGTTGGACACGATTCTTTAAACCAAGTGAAAACATAAACAGACTTGAAACCCATTCCTAGAATCCCAGTACACTTTGGGGAATGGTGTGGAGTGTGTGTGGCTTTCATCCACTTCCGAGACATGCTAGCAGCTACCTCCACTATTTCGGAACAGGAGTGGGTGGGGGGAGCAGAAGCAGCAGCTCTTCAGCCCCTAGTGACGTGTGTTTCCTGCTTCCCTCCTTAAGCATTGTGCAGGTGAGGACTTGGCCTATGGAAGTGGTTGTAGCGGTGTTCTGAGGAAAACTGCTGAATCCAGCCCCTAGACCATTATGGGCTATGTTTAGACTTCTGGTATTATCTTCAGTAGATACTGACTACTGGGTACACTGATAAAAGAGGACATTTATCAAATGATTTTAACTGTTAAAATGTTTTGTGCCATTAGTAATTTCCCCCCAATTTTTAAATATACCTGTAGTCATAAAAAGGACATGGATCTGTTTTCTGTCACCCTCTGAGGGGTCACCCATAATGGGTAGGTATCTTCCTAGGCCTTTGTGCGGATGTTACAGCCATTCCCCAGAGATATATCCTTCCTTCCTTAGAGATGGCAGTATGGTAGCAGTGGGGACTTGGGGGAAGGCTAAAAGATGGGCCTGTGAGGGATGGGTATTTCTGAAGAGTAAAGCGTTATTACAGTTTGCTATGATCTGAGTATTTGTGTCCATCCCAAATTTGTATGAAATCCTGATGCCGTGGTGATAGCATTAGCAGGTGAGACCTTTGGGAGGTGGTTAGGTTATAAGGGAAGAACCCTTGTGAGTGGGATTAGTTCCCTTATAAAAGAGACTAAGAGGACTAACCCACTCCTTCCATTTTGTGTGAACACAGCAAGAAAGGGTCATCTGTAAGAAAGCAGGCCCTCAGCACACACTGAGTCAGCTGGTGCCCTGATCTTGGCTAGCCAACCTCCAGAACTAGGAGGAATACATTTTGGTTGTTTATAAGCCATCGAGTCTAAGGGCCTTTACGATAGCCGTTCAAGTAGACAAAGATGCAATCCTTCACCTTGGCTCTGCGGGTTGGTGGTGCTGGTGGGCCTGAGCTGTGGACAGTGGGCCATAAAGCCGCATCTTCCTGAACCCCATATAGCAGGACCAGCTGGTCGGGAACACCTTCCTGTAGAATGTGGCCTCCTAGAAGCCTAAGGCTCTTCTGGCTGAATGCTTCCTTCTCCTGCCTTAGTAAGGAACCGTGCCTGTGTTTTATTTGATATTTTACTAGAATTTCTTCTAGGAGTTTTTGTGGCAACCTTGACATTATACAGAAGGCAAAAATGGAATGTTTAGGAAATAAATCTGGTGCTCCTGGAGGTGCTGCTGCTAATTTTACATGAGCTAAGTTACCTCCAGACACTCTACTCTTCTCCTGGCAATTATACTTTATAATATATTTCCTCCATAGTGCACAAATAATTTTAAGAATCTTTAGTAGAAATTTACCAAAGGACCCAAGATAGGGGATCTGCTGCTGTCCAAGACTTTTCCCCCTTGAACTCCTAGGTACAGACATGGTTGATCTTACCCGTGTGGGTCACATCATTGTCTTTATTCCTCTGGGGAACAGGTCTGATCTTGCCAGCAAGATTAAACGATCCACCAAATGCAGTTTTTGGCTTGCTTTCGTGTTGTTTATTAATTCATTCATTCTACTGTGCGTTCTTTCAGGAAAAGAGAAAAGTAGCTCTGAGGTTGTTCATTCATTCAGTCAATTCAGCAGATATTCATTGTACAACTGGTGGATTTACCATGCTGGGTGCCGGAGAGATAGAGATGAAAGACCAAACTCTTGTCTTCAAGGAATGCAGTTATGGAGGACTTTCTGACTCAAGCAGGAAAAAGCACACACTTAACGCACTAAAATGATAGCCTTTTAAAATTGTACCTTTAGTTTATATTTTAAGTCCTGTAATTTTTTTACTGAGATTATGGAATATTTTTAAATTGGGCAATGTGGTGCCCACCTATAACCCCACTACTCTGGGAGACTGAGACCATGTTGCAAGTTTGAGCCCAGCCTGGGCAATTGGGCAATTCAGCAACTTAACAAGACTCTGTCTTAAAATAAAAAATAAAAAGGGCTGTGCAGCAGCTCAGTGAAAAGGCCGTGAGAGTCAATCTTCAGCACCGTAACCACCACTTAAAAAATTATGGAATGTTTTATATTGCCACAGCTTTGTAATTGAGTCAAAATACTTCTGACTCCTAGAAAAGCATATAGCCTAACTTTGCTTTGCTTAGCCTTCCTCCATGAGTTGTGTTTTTGATTTAAATTGATCATATCCATTTGTTTTCTCAGAAGGGGTTTGGTTTCCTTTACTTTAGATCTAATTGTTTAGGAAGCCTGCTGTTGAACCAGTTGCTTCTCCTGGTATCATGTGGATTCCTGTGGTTAGCTCCCAATGGTATGAAAGAGTCCGAAGCCTGAAACTCAGTTTGGCTTGGCAGAGTGCTCTGAGGAGTAAATGTTTAATAGAAATATTTGTCTTCCTTATTGGTGCTGGACTATTGTTTTAACCTGACATGATAAGTTTTTATAGAGTTATATAACATTCACTTACAATTCTCATTTTGGAGGAGGCAAGAAGGATGGGTGGTTGATAGGCATCATGAAGTTCCAGTTGGATGTTCAAAACATCCTAGGTGTGCTTTGTTGTTGCTTCTTGCAATGTATCTAAAGGCCCAATGAAAGAAGACATACTGATGTCCTAAGCTATGAGCTCTTTTGAGGCCTATGATAGTGGGCTAGAGAAGAAATGAGGAAAGATAATGGGAACAATTAGACCTATACAAATACATCTTTTTGTGTATATTTGGCCTAAAATCATGGGAGAGACATATGCACTTCAACATTGCTTTCAATATATTGGTCTTAAGAACCCAGGAATGGAAATGCAACTCTTGCAAATTGGATAAATTAGGAAACCTGATACAGTACATCAAACCAGTAAATAAAGTGTGAAATGTGAGAAGAGGTAATGTCTGTTTTGCAGTAAAGATCATCATTAAGGTAGAAACTAAGCTCATGGAGAAACTGAGAGAGAAGACTTGGGATAGGTAGGTTTACAACTGCTGCATTTCCATCTCTGGGGAGCTTTGCTCCTGAGTGATAGGCTAGGATCCTGACTCAGAAAAACTTTTAAGAATATATATTCTTTTAAAAGCAATAATAAATTTTGGGACATTGGACATACTAGTTTTGTACTATACTGATGGTTTCTTTGATAATCTTCTTTAGTTTATATCTTCATTTCCTACTATGGCTTTGCTCTCAAGTGTGAAATGCTTGATCACCAGCCTGTGGTGCTGTTGGGAGTGGTGGGGTCTTCAGGAGGTAAGGCCTAGTGAAAGGAAGAGAAGTCATTGGTGACAACCCTTGAAGGGGATGTCTGATTCCTGACCCCACGAGGTGAATGTTTTTCCTGTGCCATCTGGCTGTCTTACTGTGATACACTCTACTGCCACAGGCCCAAAGCCACCAGGCCAAGAGCCTAACCATGGACTGAACCCTCGGGAACCATACGCCAAAATAAATCTGCTCTCCGTTCAAATTGTTTATCATGGGTATTTGTTAGAGTAACAGATAAGCCACTAACACCATACCTTATGTATATGTTTTTCACATTATGAATATAAGTTTTAGTTGAGTTAGGCATTCTCTGAAGCAGAATGAGCAAATGTCTAAGTGCATATGATCAGCATATTTTAATGCTTGATGAAAGCTATAATACAAACTCCAGGGTGGTGGTACATGCCTATAGTTACAGCACTCTAGGACACTGAGACAGAAGGTCCGCAAGTGTGAGCCTTGTGAGGTCAGTTTAGTGTGACCCTGACTAAACAGCAAACAAAATAAAATAAAGTGTGAAGGCCTTGGTGCTTGTCTTGACAGCACATACACTAAAAATATGTGACAGCCTTGGGTTTAATCCTCAGTGGAAAAAAGAGAAGATAACAAACAGAAGAGTATAATAAAAATGTCTTTGTTCATTTTTGCTTACTATTACAAAATACCTGAGGCTAGATATTCTTTAAAGAAAAGAGGCTTATTTGGCTTATAGTTCATCATAGTGCTGGCATCTGCTTGGCTTTGGGGAGGGCCGTGTGGCTGTGTCAGAACACGGCAGATGTCCTCCTGGTACAAGTACGTGCAAGAGAAAGAGAGATCACATGGTAAGACCGGAAGCCAGAGCATTCAGGGATGAGGCCCGCTCTTTTTATAACAACTTACTCCCATAGAAACTAATTAGGGGCCTGCAAGGCTACATGAATTCCTTCTGAGGGCAGCCTGTGAATGACCCAACCTTCTTTTACTGGATCTCTCCTGTTAGAGATTCCCCACCTTGCAGCATTATCATGGTGAGGACCAAGTTCCCAGACAAGTTCCCAGCACTTTATTCCCTGGGGACCCACTCACACCATCTCCAAACCACAGCAAATAGCATCTTCTAATAAAATATAGAAAAGAAGCTGAATAAATGATCAGTCAACAAATACATAGTAAGGATCTGGCTTTTAACATTATTTTCAAAGGAACCACACTCATTTCACACCCATATTTACCTTTAGACTTACCATCTGTGATCCATCGATTGGGAGATCATTAATCTACAATTCAGTTTATATTTTATACCTCCACAATGTGTGATGCAGCACTTCTGAGTCTGAATGCTAGAACATTGAAGGAGTTCCTAGACTTCTCTGAGGTAGTCCCAACTGACTACCTACACGTGGGGCTGGAAGTCTGGTTTGGGAACCACATCTGGTGTTGCGGTGTCGACGAAATTGGTGGGGTGATGGTGGTTTTGGTGTTGGCTTGATGGCCTTTGCTCCTTTGTGGGAAATTGAGCTGCATCTTATTAAACCCAACACAAATTCAAGAAGAGATCGAGTTGGGCGCAAGGGCTCCTGAGATGGTGCGGCCCTTGCAGGCATCAGCACCTTTCCTTCTGGCTACTTGGTCTTTCAGAATGCAGTGACAGTTCAGCAATGTCTCTGTTGGTGTGACCTCAGCTTGGCCTTCTCTGGAACCTCTCTACACCAGCGTGAGCCTAATGGGACCTTTTTCTTTGGAGCAATAAGCCATTTATGCAACTTCTCATATAAATTTTTTTTAAGAAGGAAGAGGTCTGGTTAAGATTCTTGCTCAGATATGCTAAAGTAAAGCAAATTCCTTTGAACAATTTGGTCCAATGCCTGATTAATTGTAAATACTTAATCCTATCTGAGGCTTAAATTTCTTGAAACAAACCACCCTCAGCCCCCATCTTGGGCGCATTCCTTGGCAGCAAGAGGGCCTCTAGTTGAGTGGGAACTCTGATTAGGGGAAGGGGCTTTGGCACAGCTCTGGCCTGCATTCCTACCTTTGAGGAGCCCAAAGCTCCTAATCAACAAGTCATGCAATCAGGCATCCTCTGCTTTCCATGCCTCTTGGCACACCCTGGGAAAGCACTTAAGACAGAGCAAGAATTAGCCAGCCCATCCTGTGAGATTTATCCCCTTGCTGGGGAGAACGCAAGGGGTGTTTTATCAGATTCTTTGCCACTCTTCGATTTATTATATGAACAAAGACTTCTTTGGTTGTGCTTGAACTGAGCATCAGAGTGTACTGTGTGTTTCACAGTGGAACAGGTTATTTTGTGCCTGTTTAAAGCAGCACAGAAGACTTGGCTGTTTCCTTTTCTATCACAGCACATGTGGTGGATATTATTCAGAATTGACATCTATTGGTCACTGGCATATGAGCAGCTCTTAGACAATAAAACTGGGAGTGCAAAAGGTATAGAGGTTGGCGTGGCCCAGTCTGTTGTTCATTTTAGATGCTGCACTCTATACCCTTAAAGGACAGGGACTGTACCTGTTCATGTGCATGTTCATGTTCAGCTGCCTCAGAAGCACCACAGGTGGGTGTATGAGGTGGGACATTCCTTGCACTGAGAGTTCTTGCTTTTGTCTGTCTGTGTTACACCAGCACACCTCCCCTTCCTCAGATCTCATTTGAATGCTTTTTTTTGGAATCCAGCAGGTTGTATAATTTTAGTATTAGTTCATATTTTAAATCATATCACATATCTAAGCATAGCTCATGGTGCAGTGAGATGGTCAGAGAGAAAAGGGGCAAGTGCTGACATAAACACTGTTCACCAACTTGGTGTGTGTGTGTATGCCTCTAGAATATATTTTGTCTTAGTTAAAGCTTTGTTCCAATTATAAGCACATTAATGGAACCTGGAAGTTATAGCCTGAGGATAATTAAAAGTCACTGGGAGAGAACTCTAGCCATTCATTCATTTGTTAACTCAGAAACAATTTATGTGCCCAGTGTTGTACTCAGCATGAGTATACAATGAACCAGACATACTCAATTTTGTGTTGCTGGGACCTAGAGTCATTATTATGGTATGTGACTAAAAAACAATTGTTAAAGAAAATGGGCATGGGATGAACTAGAGTTTCTAGCACAGAGAGCAATACACTGGAAAGCTTTGGAGCTGGGAGGAGAGCAGAATGAATAGCCTATCTGAGGAACTAGAAAGGTGTCAGAATGGCCCACATGTGAATTGGGAGGAGAGGGGTAGTGAAAGGTGAGCCTGGTGGAGAACTGGAAGCCCTTTTATGGGCTTCGGACTTTGTCCTAAGGCAGTGGCAATTGTAGGATTTTGACCTGGAGAGATGTGACCGGATTTGTAGTTGTAGAAAGGGGTCAGTATAATGGCCATGGGCTGGGGAGCAGATTGGATGGGTCAAAAGGGAAGGATGGTGGTGTTACCAGGATGATAGCCCTGGGGTAGAAAGAGAAAGGAATGGGGGAGATTGGGAAGTAAGATTTGTTAAGTGAAGAGTAATCAAAGGTGACTTCTGGGAATATAGGAACCATCAAGCAGATCCTTACATATTTATGGACTTGAGAGCACTGATTACGACTCACCACTCTGTATTTGTTGGTAGCAATAGTGATATACTTATCAGTCAAATCAGAATCTGCACACTTTTTCAACTCCACTGTTTGCAGAATTTTTGTGGTTTTTTTTTGTGAATGTGGTGCCCTGGATTGAGCCCAGGGGCCTTGCACGTGCTAGGCGAGCATTCTAGCATTGAGTTGCGCCCCTAGCTCTCCTGAATCACTTTGGTTCAGACCTTACCTTTACTTCTATATTTTCTGATCTCAAAATAGTGAAATTCTGAGAGTCATAACCAAGCACTCATAAGCCCCATTCTGAGAATCTGACAGTTGTTGCATGTCTTCTGCAGTCCAGGTTCTAGTGATACAGACACAGCCTTGGCCCCTCCTTGGGAGTCTCACAGCTTCCAGAGCTTGCTGGGGCCTTATGTGACAGTAGCCCTCACTTCCACCAGCCACGAAACCCCAATACCAAATAAAGTTCTTGGTTCTGATGCTTTCTGACTTCTTTTAGGTGTTACTAACCTGTGAACAAAAATTATATTTTTTCTCAAAATATACAGAATTTTAAAGATTCACTGAATTCTCATGTGCTTTCTTTGTGCCTTAGGTGAAAACTGTTTTCCCTCAGAAGGATAATATTTTCTGTCATTAAAATTCTGATTTTTATATATACATACCTATATCGGGATAGGTTTTGATAGGTCTGAATTTGTTGGAAATTTCTTGTCCAGATCTGTTTGGCTAAGTAGGCAGAGCTGTATTAGATTTTCCTTTTAGCACAACTTCCCCTGAGACTCCTCCACCCTACCCAGACTCTTATTTTTCTGTTTTATTCTCTCTCCCCATTTTGCTCCTTCTTACAGAGTTACATTGTGTCTTTTTTAAAAAACTGAGGAGCATGTTTGCGACTTCATGATTATAGAGAAATTATGGAGTCTGCTAGAAGGAATGACTATTGTGTTAGAAACGCTTGTGCTGTCTTCAGAAGAAAAGCAGCGTAGGCAGAAGCCAAAACTGCTCACCATTTCTGAAACCTCCATCTGTGCCACCGGCGGAGAGGATGGCGTGTGCCTGTCAGGAAGGAGGGCATGTCTCTGATACGCATCGCGCCCTGGAACCTACTGTGGTGCCAGGGAATGCAGGCACCCGGAGCATCCAGCCAGGTAGTCCAGTGGCGTGAGCAGCAGCATAGACTTAAGTGGGAAGAAAAAATAAATCAGTTGTTAATTACTCATTCAGGCATTTATCTTCCAGGACTGGGAAAATCTGAAATTATTTCATTAGTATTAACCAGAGTTTTAAATCAAAGACTGTGGAACAACTTCTGAGAAGACTTAAGTGGTTGGAAATAAACAGGTGCTTGGGGCCATCTCCGTGGGGATAGTTTGTTTTACTGAATGAACTCATGAAACGGGCTGTTGGAGCTGCCCTATTTTATTGTGGTGCCCCTTGGCCTGTAAATATTAGAATGCCTTTGCTCTCTTTCACTGTGTCAGACTCAGGTCTGTGAGGCCGGTGTCCTGGGAGCTTGTGTTTCTTGGTGCTTTTCCCTAGGTGTCCACTGTTAAGTGTTCGCTGATCCCCGAGAACGTAGCATCCAGGGGGGCAGCTAGGAACTGTTGACTTTTGCTTTCGATTTGGTTGAGAAACAGCCCCATCCCTATTTCAACTGGGAATTAGTTTAGTGTCTATTTAAGAAATCAGGTCTTTGTTTGCTGGTCCATTCTGTGCTCTTTGTTAAAGCAAAAAAACCCAGAGCTTCTCTGCCTCTTAAACCTCAGTTCTGCTTCCTGACAGTTCTTGTGTTTTCAGACTCAGCAGTTTGGCAAATAGTTTCTTGGTAAGAAACCTCTGACCCAACCCAGCCCTCAAAATCTCTGCTGTCACAACTTGGAACACGCAGTGCCTGCTCTTTTACTCTGTGGGCTGCGCTCAGACAAGGGAGCAGAACAAGAAGCAAGGAAGGGGGTAGTGACCGTGCTGCTGGGGGGAGCTCTGGGGCATGGCACCGGAATGGAGAGGACAAGGATATCGGCAGAACATCGCTCAAGTAACGTTCCAGGAGCTCCACAGTTGGCATAGAGAGCTGCCAGCAGCAGAGACCGATGGAGATGGGAGGAGGCACAAGATGACCAGGACGCCTGAAAAGCCTGGGACAGACGGGAGGTAGAACTGGGATTCTTAGACCCAATTTTATGTTTGTGTAAACGACTCTTCCGTCAATTCTCAACTTTCTTCACTTTTTAAGACTGTCAGGTATACTCTGAGGAGTCCCAGTCCTGTCAAAGTTTGGCTTAGATGGCTCAAAAGATGTTTCAAATCCATGATTCCATTATGCTGTGTAAGGGAGAAAGAACACGCCGCACTGACTGGCTGCCCTGAAGAACGGTGTCAGAAACACCACAGATCTTCAGACCAGGAGCGCTACGTTTGCCTCTCATCTGTTGTTTTCTTTTAACCGCGGTCATCATGTGTGCGCCTGTTTTAGTATTTGGCCTGGAGGCCTCATCACTTGCATCCCTGGGAGAGTCCGGCTGGCCACGCTCATGCACGTATTCAGGTTTCTTCTTTTCCTTTTGAATGAAGTCTTTTATAATTCTTTTCTCAGGAATAATTAGCTCAAAGTCATGATTTCCTCACAGGTATTCACACGATGAGGGCTCTTTGACAGGATCCTGCAGAGCATAACCAGCGAAGCTGTGTTTTAATCGTCCCGTTAGGCAGGTGCTGTGTGTGCATTGTTTAGAAACCACGCTTTTATGTGCCTTCGAGTTTCTCATCCTGCTTCCCCTGGGGGAGACTTTGGCCTTGGAGGTTTTCCCTTTCTCCGCTTCCCATTCACTCTGGTTTACTTTCCTGTCATTTGTCCCTCCTTCTCCTGCCAAAGGGATGTCACTGTGGCTTCTAAGTGCTGGGCCTGTGATCACATCATTTTTACTTGTAGGACTAGTTTTGGGCTCTGGGAAGTTGTTGATCCATGACTTGGCAGTGAGAGAAGAAAAATGGAGAGCCTCAAACTCGCAAGAAAATTGCTCTTCCGTTTCCTTCCTCCCGCCTGAGTCATTCCTTTCACAAGAGATAACTCCAAAGGTGCTTCTGTGAGATTTGGTTTGTGCGCCGGCTTTAGCTGCTGATTTAAAGCCCTTAAATCTGTGTGCGATTTACCAGTTATGATAATATATCCATAACATTGTAAACATCTCAGGTAGGATAATAGTTGTTTTATTTGCATTATATTATTTAACTGGGGAAGGATGCTGGGGACTGAACCCCGCTCTTCCTCATGCTAATGAGCACGTGCCCCACTACTGAGCCCCTCATTTAAGTTTTTGAAACAGCAGGAAGTACTGTTGCTGTCCCCACCTTACAAATGAGGACCCTAAGGTTTGAAAGTCAAACCACTTACTGGCAGTCGCTTAGCGAAGTGGTGCGAGTGAGATTTGAATCCTCATGTCTGAGTTCAATGTTTAGCAATAATGCTCTGTTTTAATCCTAATCTTGACAGCCTCAAGGGTTGATTGCTTATTGGTAGAGTTCATTGTCTGGAATTGTTGTACTGTCGGATGAAGTGGTACTGTACTGGCGTTATATGTACAGCAATACACCACATTGTAAAAGAAAACAAAAGCTAAAAATTTCTCCCCACTTGCAAATTTAAATAAATCTTGATCCACCTTGCAGACACCTTTCTGATAGGAGATTTATCTCTAAAAGTCTTGCTGTTCTGGTTCATCTTTCTTTTTCATTCTTGCCTTTTCCCTTTAGTTTTCCCTCTTACCTGCTCATGTGTTCCTTTTCCTTTCAAAAAATGCTCCAATGTATCTTCCTGGTAGGAGTTTCAGGTGCATGCTTGAATTATTTATTGTGACTGGCCTGTGTTTTGGCAGTGGGTTTGTAGAGAACATTCTCATGGGAACACTGTCTACAATTATTAATGATGGTTACCAGCTGATCTCAGGCGGAAGCTTAAAAACACTTGCACTGTTTCTTGCAAAATTCAGGATAGCCCCATAAACGTAAGAGAGATGAAGGGTAGATTTTCCTGGAGGAAACCATCCTGGTTTCCAGCAGGCTGCGGCCCATGTCAGAAGCTAGGTCACAGCAGTAATTTCATTATGAGCCCTAGGAGAGTTTTTTTTTTTTTAATTTTGGGTATGCTAGAGATAGAAATTTCTATGTTGTTTCTGTCACTATTGTTTATTCCAACTAGATCAACTCTAATGGCAGCACAGCTGCTTATGGTTAGGCAGGTCGGATACTGTACAACGATAGCGAATGCCACTTCCTGTTCTGTACAATTGCACTAGAGGTCTATATGGAGAGGAGACAGCTGAGTTTCATTATTTACATTAATTAGCAAATACTGAATGGTTGCTCCTGGGGGAAATACAGGCTTGGGATCCTTGAGACTCGGATGTCAACATTTTCTTCAGTTGATCATATAGCGCCTTGTCTTATGTGTGTTGTTGTGTAAACACGTGTAGTGTATATTGTTAACTGATTAACACTGTATGCACAGCCAGTGACACTGCTGCTTGCCTGAATGAAGTGTCTCTAATGTGCTTACTTCCTCAAACGACAGACAGATCATAACCTTTTGTACTCAGGGGCGCCACGCGGCATTCAGCATCATCCATGAGGGCCATAGAATAAGTAAAATCACCAACAAAAAACATCTTGAGACCAGACTGTTATGTGAAATAAATCAAATGCACAAGCTTAAACGTTGCATGGTTTCTCTTTTCTCATTTTCTTTTTACTTTTCCCTTCTTTCCTTCCCCTTTCCACGCTCTTTTGTCCCCCTCCCTATTTGAACATTTTCCTCCTATTTCAAAATGCATTTTCATCCTTATTTATACTTTTGATTTCTCACACCAGAGAAACAATGCAGTATTCACATGTATGTTCAATTTATTTCACTTAAGAATATGGACTGAAGGTGCATCCGTGTCCCTAGATATGTCTAGGGGTGTCCTTCTTTATGGCAGAGTAATACTCCATTGTAAAGAAATCCCACATCTTTTATCCACTCACCATTTGGTGAGCACTTGGGTTGTCTCCAAGGTTTGGCTATCACACACTGTGCCACTGTAAGCATGGCTGTGCTTATGTCACTGTGGTGTGATTATGTCACTGTGGTGTGATTGCATGACTTCTCTTATCTGAGAGACCCAAAATATAAATAAAGAGAAAACCAGAAGGTAGCTAGTAGGAATCAGCGAAAACAAATCTTTCCCCAGTGGGAAGGGGATCGAGAGTCTGAGGGAGGCGGTGGGGAGGAGAAGGAGGGGATGAGAAGAGGAATTAGGGTGAGTCAGGTACACATCGCAGTGCCACCAAAGGAGCATAAACACGACGCACTGCAAATATGCACCCGAAAGCACAAAAACGAAGAAACATGGCAGCACTAAGTAGACCGCACAGGGTCACCCGAGTACAGTACAGCAGCAGAAATAAGAAAGCAGACTGCTGCCCGGTGTGACCTCAGCTGGGAATGTGTGCGTCTGGGTGACTCAGAGTTGTCCTTGCTCCGGGCACACCCACCAGTGCTTGGGGAAGTCCTGCAAGTACTGGTTTGAGGGTGATCAGTACCTTTCAGACAGTAGGCAAACTTCCAAAGATGGAAGCCACAAGTAATATATGCTTTTTAAATTAAGACTGGGGGAACCTGAAAGAGGTGTGGGGCTGAGACTGATCTTAACGGAAAGAGGATTATAGCACTTCCTAGTTGGAAGTGATTTAGGACACCAAGCAGTGTCATCTCTTCAGTGCTTGAGTGAGAAGAGGCACAAAGAGATTGTGTGATTTGTTGATGGCCACAGTCAGTGGAAGGCTGGATGTTTGAGCTGGAGAGGTAGTTCACAAGAGCCCAAGTCTGAACACCACATGCCAATGCCGTCCCTCCCATGAGCCTCCAGGTCAGTCACCACAGGACTTGCTGTGCTGAAGAGAAGCACATGGAATGATGTGTGAGCGAGGGCTTCCTGCCCCACCTGTCCAGCTGCCTGTGTGAGGACCGCTCTGTGCTTATCAATGTTCTGTGCTTATAATACCAGCCTGAGCTCGACACCAGATTGTAGGGGTAAATGACACCATGAGAGGCCTTCATGGCGACATGGCCACAGTGTACACAGGGCCTGGGGCCCCAGCACTGTGCCATTTGGAAGTTCCATCCCTAAAGAAAAGCTCTCCCAAGGAGCTGGACTTCAGTCACTTCTCAGAGTCCTGCTGAGAAGGTGCTCATGTCACCACCTGCCTGTGTCTGTGTTTGTTCTGGACCTAAAGAGAGCAGGACTGTGCTGAAGTGGCTTCTCTGGCCCTTGGATTCACTGATTCCCCTGAAGTAAAGAAAAGATGTCATGCTTACATGACAGCCCAATGCCACTTCCTACGTGGCCAGCGTAAAAAGGCCAGAAGCCCTTTATTGGCCCTGCTGGTGTCAGGGACTTATTTGAATCAATAATTCTCACTGTTCAGTGGATGGACTTCTTTGTATATGTGTACCTGTGTGCTTGTGTGTGCATCTGGTTACACACTCATTTCTCTCAAGCATAAGGAAAGGAAGAAAGAATACTTGTGAAGTTTTACTTGTGGTAATTTTTAAAATTAACATTTTAATTACTAATAATGGTTTTGCTCCAGAGAGATGTAAGATTTCTGTTTAAGATGATTTATCTGTGAGTGGTAACAATATCCTCAGAAGGGGAAGTGGCTGACAAGGGAAACTTCAATGGGGGTTGGATTATGCCCCCGGGGACAGTGCCCTTTGAGTGTGTCATGCTGATATTGGTGGGTGTCTCTTCACTCCATGAATGGTCTTCAGCATCTGGATCATGGGGTGGGTGTGTGGCAACGTGTATAACAGTTAACAGCATGTGCTTTGTAACTAGGGTGAAGAACTGGGTTCTCAGTCAATCTCTATGTTACCAATGCTCTGGATGTTTCTGAATTGTTATCTGTTAAACAAGAATTGTGACATGGTCTTTAGTGTTTGGAGAATTAATAGAATGGGATAAAGTGCTAGTGTTGCAAGTGTGGTTATGCACACCTGTAACCTCAGCACTCAGGGAGGTGGAGGCAGGAGGATCACAAGTTTGAGCCCAGCCTGGCTACATAGCAAGGCCCCATCTCAAAATTTAAAAAGTTTTAAAGGTGGGGATGCAGCTCAAGTGTGAATGCCCTGGGTTCAATTCTGAGTATGGCAGTCAATCAGTCAATCAATCAGTCAAAGTGCTTCATGCAATGCCCAACACATATGGAAGGACTCAGGGAGGTATTTATTGATAGCTGCAAGTGGGCCATAGGTTCTAGGTTTTGGTGGTTGTGTGTATTTCCTGTGTGCTGATTCAGGGGAAGGAAGGGGCTTCCAGCCCTGGCCTCCCTGCCGAAAACTTGTCTGCTACCTGAGGTGGTCTCGGGCTAGTGGGTGGCTCTACTTCCCATCCTGTACCTGTTGATAGCTTCCCTTCAGTCACTGGCGGCTCTGGTGTCAAACTGCCTGTCCCCTGGCCTTGTCCTGCCTCTCATTCTTGTAGTAATGATGAGGACCCCAACCCAGGAACAACACTGCAGCCACATTGTAATTTTGTGTAAATGTGAACAAGAGGAAGGACGACCACTGAGAGCAGTTCAGGACGGGGGCCGAGATGCTGGTTGTTTCTGGAGGGCCTTGTGCCATTATACAGTGAGCATGTGTGCAGAAGTCAGGGAAAGTAACCCGGGGTTCCGCAGCAGTGCTTATGTGAGCCTCCGTTTCCGTCCAGGACATGTGTGGAGGAATACAGTACATCTGGAGGTGATCTGTTTCATTCAAGCAGTCTTACAGCCCGTTTTCATAACCCAGATTGAGTTTTCAGCCACGGTAAAATGATCTATATAATAATTTCCTACAACCTGCCGCTGACTGTCCCTGGATAAGTGGCTCAATCCCTCTAGTTCGGTTCCTCTAAAGGGGGCTTGCTTTGGTACCTCTTCTGTAACATTGTTCTGCAAATTAAACGAGACAAATATATATGTGTTGGTTTTCTGTCACTGAGACCAAACAGAGGACCTGAGAAAACACCCTAAGGAAATTGTGTAATTTGGATCATGGTTGCTGGGCTTTCAGTCCAGGGTAGTTGGCTCCTAGGGTGAAACGTCACGGCAGGACACGTGGAGAAAGAGAGAAAGAGAGAAAGAGAGGGGTCATCGTGACCCAGCCCCCCTCCGAAAGCTGCAACACATGACCAACCCTTCGACACAGGAGACTTCAGGGCACATTCGAAGTTTGAACCACAGCACTTAGTTGTGTATGAGTAAGAGCTGGGTACTGAGGGTCTGTCAGCTTCTGGTCCCCGGCGGCGTTTGCAAGCAACTACTGTGTGTCTCTTTGTGTGTGCATGCTGGAGTGTGTTAGGTCTGCGTATCTGTGTATGTAGAATAACCTAGCTTACTGAGAGTTCACTTCAGGGCCGCAGACTTGCCTAGTTCAAGAAAGCTGTACAGTGCGTCTTGGAGCTAAGTGGCCGTTCCCCTTCAGAATAATATGTGCCTTCTGCAGCAGTCACAGGGGCAGCCCCCACAGACACCAGGCTGGCGGCTGGGAGCAGGCCCTTGGGGTATGACAGGATAGCAAGCCAGGACATAGGGGAAGAAGAATGTGGGCCATTGCCCAAAGTGGGTGCTTAGTTGCCTATTGATTGGAGAGGGAAAATCTGATGGAGTGTATGTAAAGTCACTTCCCAAGTTTTCTTCCTATATTTTATATTTGCACTTTTCAGAGGTTATGACTTTCTAGGTATAATAAGGTAGGTACAATGTAATTTTACAAGACCTAAGAAAACATTAACTTGTTTTTACCTTTTTACCTGATACCGCTTCCACCATTTTGCCCTTTGCTCTCTCCTAACAGTTCCTTAGATTCTGAAATACCCACGCTGTAGCCAATCTTCCACGGCGGGGTGTGTGGTCAGTGGGGAGGAGTCTGGGTTGTAGACTGTTAAAGGTTAATCATGGAATATTACATTCCATAAAATAATTTCTTCCAGATTTTAAGAAAGTGTCTATGAACAACATCCTGGTATTTGTATAGTGGAATATAAAATAAAAAGGGTTTAGTTATGCTACATGTGTCATCTTCCTGCTTCTTGGTGAAAGTACTTAATTGACAGTTACTTTTTAAAACATTTAGGCCAGTGGCTGAGACTTCTTAGTTGGAGACACTTGTGACCTGTGCTTTATAACTAGATTTGACTTCCAGCTACCTTTAATTCACCGATTTGGTAACTTTGTTTTACAAAGGAAAATAAAAAACATAAATGAGTTTAACTTTTCGTGCATTATATTTCCATTTTTAAATTTTATTTTTACTTTTTATTATGGAGAGTCTCAAACAAATACAAAAAGAGTGGTGCAGTGTCCCTCCCTCCTGCATATCGTCATCATCTCTAAATTTACAGGTAGCTTATTTCATCTCTCCGCCCACCTACTTCTCATCTTGTACTGTGGCTTTTTACTAACTTTAACCATATCACTTCATCAGTAAATATTTTAGTGTATGTGTGTAAATAGCAGTGGCTTTATTACAAATATGTCCAAGGCAGTATTATCACACTTAAATAAGTGTGATCGTTCCAGAATAAACTCAGCTATTCGCTCATGCTCAAATTTTTCATTGTATTTTTTCATTTATTTTCAAGGATCCATTCCAGGTCCTGAGATTGTGACTGGTTACTATGTTCCATGTTACTTATTCATAAAATTATTTCAGTTGTGCTTTCTTTTCATCTGATATCTACTCAGTGTGTTTTGGCTCTTTCAGGAACCTGTTATAAGGCCATGTGCAAATTAATTTACCTCTCTGAGCCCCAGTTCCCTAATCTGTAAAATGATAATATTGAGCTAGAAGACAGATAAAGTCATCTGTTGTTCTCAGATTTTGAAATGGCACACATTACCAGCAAGCGTGAAAAAATGTTTTGACCCCTGTCCCTCCTCTCTTCTGCCTCCTCTGTCCCTTAGCTTTTCTCCTCCCCCTCCCCCCTCCCCTCTCCTGTCTCCCTCTTGTCTCTCTCTTCTTTCCTCGCAGTGGTTTTTAGAATGGTCAAAAATTACAACCGAAGGGTAAAAGTTGGATGACGATCTGGAAGATTTCTGGTTTCCTTGGAGAAATTCTACTTTTCATAGAGGTTTAAATTTGGCTCATTATCTCTAGGATACATTAATTGTCTTGTTGCCCTTATTTTAACCAAATATAGTTGAAGACCAAAAATGAAATAAAGTGTGAAAAAATGTTTGGGATTTCATCTAACAAACTTATTAGATGGGGAGTTTATTCTGGCAAAGGTGAACTGTGTTATTATGAAAAAATTGTCCCATTAAAAACAACTTGAGCTGGGTGTGGTGGCCCACGCCTGTAATCCTAGCACTCAGGAGGCTGAGGCAGGAGGATTGTTTGAAGTTTGAAACCAGCCTGGGTTACAAAGTGAGCTCAAGGCCAGTCTGAACTACACAGTGAGACCCTGTCTCAAAAAGAGAAAAAACAGGGCTGGGGATACAGCTCAGTGGAATAAGCGCTTGCCTAGCAAGCGCAGGGTCCTGAGTTCGATCCCCAGTACCGCAAAAAAAAAAAAAAAAAAAAGTTTCTTTAAAAAGAGAAAAAACAAAAGAACCCAACAACTTGAAAATATAGATGAAAAGCCATTTACTTAAAGGCATAGATGAACTATTAGGACAGTAAAGAAATAATGGTATCAAGATCCATGAGAAGGGTCCAAAAACAGTGGTCAGGAGACTCAGAAACTGAGCCCAGCTTTCAGTACTGAACATTGGCTCTACATGGGACCCAAAGGGGCCAAGACCTACCCTGGCGAGGGCTGTTGTATCCATTTAGGAACTTGAAGAGCTGCATGGTAGAAGTAATAGTGAGCAGGAAATAGCTGCACAAAAACTGAACCTGAGCCGGCAGTCAGCTGCACCCAGTGGATGAAGTGGTTTGGGATCCCTGGCCCTTAGAGAAGCTCTGGGAGAGAGCATCCAGAGCCTCCCAGAATCTACTGGTTTGTCACTGAAAGTCCTTTGTGCTTAAGTAGAACTAGCCAGGCATATGAAAGGAAATACATGTATCTGAACACCAGCAGGAAAAACACATGATAAAAGATGAGCCCCCAGGGTCACAGAAGATGGAGTTACCAGACATAGCCATTAAATTCAAGGAATTAAAGAAGAAGACCTAGAGTTACAATAGATAATTGAAAACTAAGAAAATAATTAAAGTATAATACAACTAAAAATAATTTCTTTGAATGACTTTATGGTTGATTTGACACAGTTGAAAACAGAAGTAGTGAACTGAAAGGGCAGAAAAAGTATTCAGTCTGAAAATGGAGAACGAAAAGAAAAGAAAACACAGAAAATCATGTCAGAGATGAGTGTGAGACCGGGTGTGAAGCTTAGCTTTGTGTAATGAGTGTCTGAAGGAGGGAGAGGCAGAGTGAGAGGGCGACAGCTGTCAGGGAATGGAATTCATCATGTACACACTTTGAACCCTAAGCAAGATAAGGGACAGAAGAAAACCCTCATATGAATGCTGAGAACCCAGACAGAGAAAAGTCATAGAATTATCCTGGAAGAAGAAGCAATGATTCTATGATTTTCCAGTAGGAACAATGAAAGCCAGACAACAATGGAACATACTGTCACCGCCGTGAAGGAAAACAGTGGCCACTGCAGATCACCTAACAAAGATGATCCTTTTCATGTCATAGTGAAAAAAACCTAAAAGAAATGAAAAGGGTAAGATTTATTGTCAGTTAGCCAGTAATAAGTGAAATACAAGGGTTTTCTTTAAGCAGTAAGATTATCCTACATGGAAGCTTGGAGATACAGCAAGAGATGAAGAATATTTTTTTCAGTTTTTAGTATATGTGTACATTATGTAATGATTCCCTTTATTATAGGAAGTTGGTATATGTACAGCAGCAATTTAAAAAGCAAATAGGTCCACAGTTTGAGAGAAGATTAAATGAAGAACTGTTCTATGGCTCTTATATTATTCAAAAATTAGAAAAAATAAAATTTAGATTGTGTTTTCATAAATCAAAAATGCATATAATTATCAAAAATTATAATCTTTAAAAGTAACAACTAAAAGAAGAGTTAAGAAATGCATAACTAACAAGCAAATGGGAGGAAAATAGAAGAAGAACAAGTTTCCATAAACCAAAATAAGGCAAAAAGGAAATAAAAAGAAAAAATGAAGCATGCACTAAAATGGAACTTTTTAAAAAAAATTTTATTTTAAAGAAGAAAAAACCAATAAAGTTACAGAATTTCAAAACAAGATAATAGGAGATTAACAATGGTTAATACGTTGTGTATTGTTATCTTCAAATTAGTTGCTCCAATTACAAGATGTAGGTATACGTAATTGATCAGACAATATAAGCACGAACCATTTTTTCACTGAACTAAAAGAAGTCAGTAATATAAGTGTCTTATTCCTATATCTATTTTCTTTTCCTTTCCTTCTTTTTTCTTTTCACCCATCCCAGTTGTTCTTTCTTTTTGAGCAGTTTCTTTCCCATCCACATTATCCCTTGTAGATTTTGGGTCTTATTTACTTTTTCAGTTTCTTACACTAGGGAGACAATATGAGAAACGGGAGATTTAAACATAAATATATCATTAATTCTATTAGATATAAAGTATTGAAGGCTTTCTTAAAAGACAGAGGCTATCAGATTAGAAAAGTAAAACTCAGCTATTTAATACATATAAGAAATAACATTTTAGAGCAATCTCAGCATGCAGGAGGCCAAGCCAGGAAGATCACACAAACTCAAAGTTTCAGGTCAGCCTGGGCAACACAGTAAGAACCTTTCTGAAGAAAGACACGTTTTAAGTGTAAAAAATTAGAAACATCAAAAATAAAAGGCTGGCAAATGCCCTGTAAACACCAACTAAAAGAAAGCCAATATTGCTATAATATCTTAAGGTCACAGAAATCACTAAGAGTAACATTTTATGATAATGAAAGGCTCAGTCTACCAAGAATATGTACTATTTTTACATTTGTATTCACCTAATAACACAGTTTCAAAATATGTAACAGAACCACAAGGAAAAGGAGACAAATCTACAACCATAACAGACTTCAACTCATTTTTGTGAGTAATTGATAGGTAAAAGGACAACAATTTTAGAGGCTATAGAACATTGAAAACAATCAGCTTGACTCATTAACATACAGTGTGTAGAACTGTGCACACAACAACTCCAAACCACACATTTTACACACAATATTTCACCAGAAGTGAGTGTATGCCAGGCATGAAGCAAGTACCCATTTCCAAAGAACTAAAATCTAAGAAGGATGCCTTTGAGCGCTGAGAAACTGAGTTAGAAATCAACAACAAAATGTACTTAAAAATCCCCAAGAATTTTGGAAAAAGTTTGGGATTTTTCTGCATAATTGGTCCAAGAAGAAATCCAGAGGAAAAACAGATTAAACACAAGGATAAAAATACTCCAAATCACAGCTAAAGCATTGAATAGGAGGGGATTTATTAAAGCACACATGTACATAGAAAAATACACACAAATAAAATTAAAAAGACTGAACAATCTTAATAATTAGGGGTAAAAAGAATAATAAATAAAACCCAAAGCAAGCGAAGGAAGAACACAGTAAATATAGGAACATATCTTAATGAAGTAGAAACAAATATTCAACAATAGCATGATGGTTAATCTTGATTGTCAACCTGGCTGGCCTGAGAAATACGGTCATCACTGAAGGACAGTCTTCGCGGGTTGCATTAGCTGAGGAGCTTTATCCTGCCGCACCTGTCCATGGTCCTTCAGGTCTTCCAATGGCCTGAAAACAGTGGAGTGAGCCCACCATGGGCCCAGACTTCTGAAACCAGGAGCAAAATAACCTTTTTCTCTTGAAGTTGATACTTTCAAGTATTTTGTCACAGCCTTGGAAAGCTGACTGTTTCAATTTTCTTGTTGCTGAGATAAAATACTCAATGCCAGAAATTAAGAAAGGAAAGGTTTATTTAGCTCAGTTTGTGGAGCTTTCAGTCCATCATCAGCTGGCTCCAAGGCAGGGTGGTGTGGCAGAAGGGCAACAGCTCGTGGTGGTAGAAGCCAGTAAAAGCAACAAGAACAAGAGGGGGAACAAGGCTATTTCTGCCACTTTCATCTTATCCACACTGCTGGGATTTGGATGGTGCCAATCCAATCAGTGGAGTGAGCCAGAAATCACCCAGCCTTAATCTCAGCATGCTTAATCCCAGCACTGAGCCATTAATCAATCATAAACTCTAGATTCAGCTACCTCTGAAGAAGACGGCCCTCTGTAATTGCATGAGACTTTTCAGGGACATCTGGACACAAACCGTAATACCGACTAACACAAAAAAAGTCTTTTGGAAACCCTAGAAAAATCTCTAGTGAGAATATTTTCTGTGACTTGGGCAAGTTTTTTGGTTAAAAAAAATTCCAAAATCAACAGCTTTGTTTAATCATCATCTTCCTCTTCTTGTTATTTAAAAGTACTAGTGTGTATATCTTGTAAAATGATGCCAACACTTTTGTAGCTTTTGTATTCATTCTTAATTTTAAAACGAAATAACTTTTACACTTTGGTCGTAATGTTTATTGAAGAAAATATAAATATGTAAAAATAAAAAAGAAGATCTACTGGAGAGATTTAAATCCCAGATAACAACTGTTATTAATATAGTCAGCCTTTGATATCCCTGGGTTCTACTTCTGAGTATTTATCCAATGTTAGGTCAAAATTTTTAAATAAAGAATTGCATTTGTACTGAACATATATAGACCTTTTTGTTGTCATGATTTCACAAATAATAAAGTATACCAGCCATTTATAAAATATTTATATTTTATTAGGCATGACAAGTGTCTTTGTTAATCTTGATTATCTGCTTGATTGGGTTAGAGGCTCCTGGAGACATGACTGGATCAGGGGGCACTGACCTCTTCAGTGTGCTAACCCTGTGATGCGTTCTGAGCTGGTCCATCAGAAGATGAGGATTGTTGGAGGAAATGGGTCATGGGGTGTGTCATTTGGGACTCCCTCTGGGCCCTGGCCCCTTTCTCTCTGTCCCTTTGCTTCCGGGATGCCATGAACTAAGCAGTTTTTGTCTGGTGTGCCAAAGAAACCAAGCAACAGACCATAGACTGAAGTCTCTGAAAGTGTGAGCCACGAATAAACCTATCTTTAAATTGCAGGTGATAGGTGTCATGTCTCCGAAATACAAAAGCTGACCAATAATATAAGTAATATACAAAGGCTGCATTGAACACCCCTGGGTTTTTCTGTACTCGGGGAATCCTAGAATGAATCCCCCCCAGATACTGAGAGATGACTCTATTTTTTTGAGCCTGTTTCTGTGCTTACAGATTTATATTCTAAAAATATAATCAGTGTGTATAGTCTGTTCTATAATTTTTCACTTAGGCTCTATGATGAGTATTTTTCCATGTCATTAAATGTCTTTGCATGGAATTATTTTAGTGATTACGGTTTTTATTGTATGCATCTTCTATAATTTACCTGACTGTACCAACAACCTATGTTTGACCACTTAGATTTTCTGCAACTTTTTGTGATTATAAACAGTGGTATGATAAACATTCTTCTAACTAAGTCTGTGCAAATCACTGCTTATTTCCTTAGGATTGATAACTGAATGTGAAATTGCTCAGAGGAAAAACATAGCCATTTTTTCAGGCTTCCTATATTATTGTTGAATTGTCCTCAGAAGAATTGTGACATGTTATAATTTCGTCCTTAAGACTAGTGTGTGAGAATTTCTATTTCCAATACAGTACTGTCTCCAACACAAAGCATATCCTTTAAAGTAGGTGTGTGAGTCAGGTTTCACTCTAAGAAATACCTAGGATGAAGAACTTAGGAAGAGAAAGGGCTTATTTTGACTTGTGGTTTAGAGGGTGCAGTGTAGGGCTGGTGAGGAAGCTCCTGATGGTGGGGGCAGGGGGCAGGGGGCAGGGGGCAGAGCAAGACCACTCCCCTCACAGTCACAGAAGCAGAGAGAGGAAGCCGAGGGGAGTCTCACTGTTCCTTGCCCAGGCACTTCCCAGCCGGGCCCCCACCGCAAACATTTCTATCCCGAGGCTGAGGTCCAAGATTTAACATATGAACGTGTTGGGGACACTTACCTAAACCATGGTGATAGGGTTCACGTAATCGTCTTAACGTGTTCTCAAACTGTTGAGTTGGGCTTTGAAAGGGTGGTAGCTGTGGGCGCTGAGTGAGGGGGCCTCAGTCACAGCCTCTAGTGAATGGCTTTGGGGGCCATGATTGGGCGAGCGGTGCTCATGTCAGTGGTTTCTGCAGTTAATTTCTGCAGGAAATTCCAGGAATCATACATAAGCCAAGAGAAGTGAAAAGGTAGTTACTGTCTCTTTACCACTCTCCTTTTTAAAATGATTTAATCACTATAATATTTTCCTTTTTAAATAAATATTCACACAGATCCCTCAAACTTACTCAGCCAGGAGGCAGCTCTGACGTAGGTGCTCTGTGGTAAAGCAGAGCCCAACAATCCCCGCTGACCTGTGAGAAGCTGAGAATTCACACTGGGGCTGCATGCATGTCTCTTTGGGACGTCAGCAGCTTCAGTGAGCTCAGCAACCACGGTGTACAAGGTAGCTTAGAGTTTACGAAGATTTTTATATTTTCCTCAGTGAAAACTTATGAAAGAACTACATTAGAAGAGGTTTTAAAAGTGTAGCACAACTAACATTTAATTGCTGTGCTCATTTTTTTAATCAAAAGGAATACTGTGCATCTTAAAATGCAAATAGTAGCTAGGTGCTATAATCCCAGCCCCTTGACAGACTAAGACAGGAGGATCACAAGTTTGAGGCCAGCCTGGACAACTTAGCAAGATCCTGTCTCTTAGTAAAATGAAAAGGGCTGTGGGTGTAGCTCAGGGCTGGAGCATGTGCAGTGCCGATATCACCCCCCAGTACTGAAAATAAAATCAAACAGTGAAGCAAGACTCTGAGTGTAAACCAGCAGTCCCCTAGACAAGCACTCCCATTTTCCAGAAGCATCTGCTTTGAATGCTTTTAGCTGTTTCTTTTGGGCATTTTTTTCCACATTGGAAAATAGCATACTTATTTACGTTGCTTTTTAAAAAAATACGAGTTTAACACAGTTTTCGTACATGCACACATACTCTGTGCCTGCTTTTTTGCCTTTAGATCCCATGATGCCTCCTTCTCTTTCCCATTCTCTTAGTATAATTTTTCAAATAATTTTTAATTATGGAAAATTATACACAAAAATGTAGTGAGGACACTATGCTAAATTTCAGTGTTGTAGTTATGTAGTTTCAGCACCTACTAAGTCATGGATAAACTTACTTTATCCATATTTGCCACATTCCTTGTTTTTCACATTCCCTTACCCTGAATATTTTAAAGCAATTCTTATACATAGTATCATTTCATCTATGAATAATTCAGTATATATCTTCTTGACATAGTTATGTCATGATTTTTTATTAAATCAACTTTTACTTTTGATTGTGTTATCACCAGAAGGCTATTGATCTCAGGTTCATTGATTTCTTATGTAACTTTTGAGGGCTTTTTTGCATTGATCACTATATCTTGTTTGCTTGATTAGTTTTTTAAATGTTTATTATAATTTATCCCTAACACTCTGACCAACCTCAAATGTGTGGTTAAAAATACCAGGTCATCTGTCAAGGCTGTTCCCCACTTTCCTGGGAGACACTTAACAGTTTCCTAAAATCATGCCAATCTTTCTGCTATGTTCCCTAGGCTTATGTCACAGCTGTTGTTAGCATAAAGGGTTTATAACCTTGTAACCAGCTAATTCCCATTCTGAAAGAACAAAAGTGTTATGAACTGTCGTTTTGCATGGGTGAGGGATGAACAGTTATGGAGCTGAACTCAAGTTCAAATTATTTTGTTAATATCTAGGGCTGGGGATATAGCTCAGTGGAATAAGCGCCTGCCTAGCAAGCGCAGGGTCCTGAGTTTGATCCCCAGTACCGCAAAAAAAAAAAAAAAAAAAAAAAAAAATCTAACGGTGCATCAGATGGGCCCTGAAGTCAGGAAGCTTGGCTCTGATTCTGCTCATCATCACTAGTTTCTGAGGGGGTGTCACGCGTCCTTGGTGAGTCTGCTTCCCAGCCTGGAAAATGAATACAGCAGTAATTAGCGCACGTCACACACTGGTTTAAATGCGGTAATAATGTGAAAGGTTTTAGCTTCAGACCTGGCTCTGAGAGATTGAGTCAGCACAGCTACCGACGTCCAGCCAGGGTCTTCACCTCATTTTCCTTTCTGCTTTTTTCTGGCTATATGATGTTGGGGAAGCTTCTGTCTCTTGAGTTGAGTTTCCATGTTTAAGGCTAAGTTAGTACGCCTTCCTTACACAGTTGTTATGAGAACGTGTGAAGTGGGAAAATGGGATCATGTGAGTCGCTGTGGTCCTCGTGTCGGTGCTTTGCCTAAGTGTGATGACAATGTTAGGGGACTCGCGGGTCACTGGGTCACAAGGTGTGCCTGTGTCCAAGGGAGGCTGAGCATTGGTGGAAGCATTTGTACTCGGGGCCCTGATCTTTGTTTGGGGCTGGGGTTTTCTTGAAAACTTAACTTTAAATCTAATTACTCATGGTGAAAATTTTCTGACATGTGAAGGAGTCCTTGAAAAATTCATAAATAAAAGCAGATACATTATTTGGAGCAGTATGTGATACAAAGGTCTGTTCTGCATTTTGAATCCTAAGACTTTCTCTTCTACTACACATGAGAACAGCTTTTAGAAATTGTTACTTGAGATTTTTGTTTTGTTTCTTTAGAAGACCAGAGAAATGATCTCTTTTTCATTGGTGAGTAATATGGTAATGGAGACTCATAGAATCATTTATTTTTGGAACTGAAAAGTAGCTAAGGGACCATTTGATTAAAATTTTTAATTTTATTGATGAAGAAATTAAGCTTGAGAAAAGCTGTCACTTGTCCAACACACAGAGCTATTCATTAGGAAGGCTGAGAAAATAGCCAGGATTCTACTTAAATTTCAGCTGAAATAAAGTTGTGTAATAGAAGGGCTCAATATATTATAACTGAATACTTTGAATGCCTTTTAGTCAGTGACAACCTAGAATAGAAAAGATGAAATACAAAAGGTTTTCCAAACAAGTTTGTTGAAATTATGCAGGAAAATAAGAAAATTAAATTCATCAGTGAATTGTGATTTAGTAAGCATTCTTAGCTTTCCAAATTAACATTCCCATTTTCATATGCCTCAAAATTATTAATTATGTATCCATTCTTAATTATTTATCTCAAAATGTATGTACAGCATCAAATTCCCCTGTTTTAAGGATTCTGGTGATCACAGATGCCTATGTGCAGATGATATTCACGGACTCCAGCCAGCCTCTTTTGGGGGGTGCCGTCCTCAGTGGGAGCACCTTCCATTACCAGTGTCGCGTGTTGTTATCAGTCACAGTAACTGTGAGCACACAAGGTTTGGGAGGTTGTTGTGAAGTTGAAGGAGGGCGCGCACCATTGGAGATGAGGCCTTTTCTTAGTGGCAGCAAAGGGACCTCCAGGCCTCCTGTGCATAATGCTTTCTTAGAAAGACGTGTTTGAGAAATGGTCTTCTTAAAGAAAGAAAACATCTAAAAAAAAGTAATTCATGTGCTTTGTTTGAGGGAGAGCTATTTCAGCATTTCTGTTTCTTTATGTGCTGGATGCAGCTCCAGATTTGGAATTCTATTGCTCTTTTTTACTGTGGCCTGATGCTGGCACGATCCTGAAACTGGCAGAAGAGGGGCAGTGGCCACAGAGTGCAGGTCCTTCCTTGAGGCTGTGCTTTGGCGAACTGACCCCCGGGGCCTGTCCATCCTTGGCTGCAAATGTGCAGTGGGATTTTGTGTAAGTTGCCTCCTTCTTCATGTGAAGTTCTATTTTTGAGGGGTTTGTGTTTTTTAGTCTGCTATACCTTCCGGTTTCCTTAAAACTTATTTTAAGACTATCGCATACTCATAGTTAAAAATTCTAGCAAAACAAAGGTTAAACAGTAGCCTGGGGACTCTTCTTCCTATTCTCTTTAGTCTTATTCTTACAGGAAGCATCACTGGTTGGTGCTTGCGTCCCCATCTAGACACCTTCTGTGCAAACACATCCATGTATTTATACACAGACTTTTTTCCTTAGATGGGAAAATACAGTATACATATACGTATAGTTCTGTTCCTTGCATTTTCACTTAACCATACATTTTGAAGATCTTTTTTGCATCACCACCCACAGCCAACATATTTTTCTAAGTGGCCAGGTAGTGTTGTGTCTTAGGGATGTTCCATTATTTATTGATTTTCTCACATACTTTCCTCTTCTGACAGCATATCTCCCAACAGGCATTTAGCCAGTCTCATACCAGTAGCTTGTGTGGCCTAGAGGGCTCTGATTTCCAACCCTCCAAAAGCAGTCAGGCGAGAGCCTGGGAAGACAGCTAGCTGTCGCCATCTGCACCTTTAACCTCCTGTTGTAGGAGGGGTGGTGCGTGTTTGTGAGTCTGCCAAAGTCAGAGCTCCGTGTGTGGCTCCCAGAGGCAGCGGAGTGTGGATAAGTGACTGGAGGGTGGGTGCATCAGTAGTGAATCCTGAGATTGGACATAATGAAGCAGAAAATCAAGGTACGATGCTGTCAGAATTTTCAAGGTCAATGCTGCTACTCGCTCTCTTTTCAAGTCAGGTTAGCAAAGGGCTGAGTTCAGCGGCCTTGCCTGTTTTCCTCGACAGAAGGACGGCCTCAGAGCTTGTAAAGCCCATCTGAGAAAGCACTTGTACATTCCCAGAAGAAATGGAAATGTCAGTTTTAGCCTGTGTTCATGCAGGAGTGCTAAACCTTGTACAGCCGAGCAGTTTTCATACTTCTTGCAAAAGGGGAGCCTGTTTTCAAACAAACCCTCCTTTACTGTCTCCTGTACAGGAAAAGGATGAAAGTGGAAGATGTGGTTGGGATTGGGCTGGTGATCCGGTTGTCTCCCTCAACGATTCCCTTAACTTGGCCTCTGCCCAGAACACAGATTCAAAGATAGTAGGCTGCATAGTGTTCTAAAGGAGGTATTCAGATTTTATCTTTCTTTCACTTTAAAAGGAATTTAGACACTACGAAGGGTGCCTATTTTGCACAGATATGTGTGACCATAGGGCTTGAACATAGGGCCTTGCACGCCAACTGGGTGGAATACCATTAAGCTACAGGCCCAGCCTTGCATATAATGTTGAAGAGGAAATACCTTTTTCCTTGTCTTTTTAAAAAGGGTCTGTTTTTGATCAAAGGGCAGCCTTTTGGTTAAAGATAGGATATATCACTATGGTTAACTTTTAGCTCCTAAAGGAAAAGTTAAAACTTTTGAACTGGAGGAACTACCTCATAAGGGCAGCAAGCCTTTCTACAAATTCCAAAGCCTGTGAGACTGATTGCTTTGAGTGTTTGCTTCCGCCAAATGATTAACCAGGACTCTGAAACTTAGGCCTCTAAGAAACGATTTCTGCTCAGAGTGTAGAAAGAATGTTTGCATGTAACCACTGGATTTCTTATTGCTGCCTTTTAAACATTGTTTATCTTGGGGACACCCACTGCGTACAGCATTTTTATTTCTTTTTGTATTTTATTGTCTTACAGCAGAGGCCAAGGCCAGCCTTATAGGAATTACTGAGCCTGCTTGATCAGGGTTTCTAGGTTTAGGAGCCACTGAGTCTGTGAGGCAGAAACATGCTCCAAGCCTAAAAACTTCACCGGTGCCCATGGGCTTTAAGATTAACCAGTTTTTCTAATGAAAGAAGCACAGTGCTCACAGGCATTAGCTCATCCTGTAATTCTTTGGGATTTAAAAAAAAAAAGTTTATATTGATTAAAGCTGGGACTGGCTTTCATGGAACTTTCTTGCTATCATCTCTCATACCTTATGGTTTGATTAGAATAGAAAATTCTATTATTCTATGGTTTGATTTGAATAGAAACCTCCTCCTCCTGCACTGAAATAGGATTTAAAAATGTCTACCGCGCTCCTATAGTGTGCCAGCCAGGGTTCCAGGTCATTGTGCTGTGCAAGGCAGACAGTCCTGCCTTGTCAGGGAACCCTTGTTCTTGTCCTTAGTACCTGGTTTAAAAAAATCTGGTGAGAAATCATCTCTCCCACCCTCCTCCAAAGGTGTTTCTTTGAGGGGGACAGTGTACTTCAGCTGCTGAAATGTATCATTTTGGTAGGGAATTTGATTTTCTTTGCATCCAGAGAAGGCTATTGGAAGATGAAGACCATAGGGTGGTTCTGAGGACAATGGTAAAAAGACACAGGTTCTCCAAATGTGCTATTACTTACCTATAGATGGAAGAGTAAAACATTTTCTTAAAAACATATTCCTTTAGGTTTATTGGAGACTTAAAAGAAAAAGCACTCAGTGGTGAGTCTCTTGTAATAGGGAACACCAAGAAAGAGACCTGAAGCCCACCTGATGGGGAGATGCATTCTTTGGCTTCTCACGGCTCAAAATTTCTAAAGTTTTCATCTTGTTATCACTATAATTTGCAGGAGGATGAAGGTCTAACAGCTGACCAGAACCTTCAAGAATTTTTACTCTTTTGGGGGTAAGATAGTTTATTTTTAAGGTACTCAGCATCTTTGTTTTCTTTTGTACTGATCATCTTAGTCTGTACATGGATGGACTCTTACTTGATCAACTGCTGTACTAAAAAGAACTAGTGCTAAGCAACAGCTCAGAGAGTACATCTTTATGTGCACTGTTGTATCTGTCCTGTGTCATATCACACTATTATTTGTTGTACCACTGTGCTGTATTTTAAAGAAATGAATGTCAATGTTACCATTAGGAAAGCTTGAAATTACTATATGAATTTGATCCATGTCTTTCCCTGTGAACTCTTGGTGTTTGCAACACCATCCTTTGTGTGTCCTCTGGAAACTTGGGGCGCATCTGAAGGCACCTTTCCTGATTTGTTCACTGGAAAGATTTAGGTGCAGGAAATGAGTGAGGCAATAGGATATGTGGGGGCCGCTTTCTCGGTACCGTGCCTTGGTATAGGGCTCTGGGTTGCTTATTCTGAGCTCCCAGGGAGAATAAAGTACTTGTGAGTTTTAAATTGGTTATATATTTTAACTAAGGAGTAATCATTTTCTCCATTTATGCACCAGTACTTCTTCCCCGACTAGAGGTGCACATTTTGAGTTCCCATGAGCACTATTTCTCATGTATCCCTTGTCTTATGTGGATTAGTTGTTTTGTACATAATAAACCTGCTGTTTGGTTGAGAGTGGCCCAGAGCCAATAGCTCACAGATAGTGATAGTTCCGTTTTGGAGAATTCATTGATTTGTTCCTCAGACATTTGTGCAGGTCTTACTGTGTGTTGCAGAACCAGCAGGAATAACTAACTTGCTTCTTTGGTTGGATATAACCCCAGTTCCTGATGTTAACACTTTGTACATGGTGACTGTAAACTGCTGGGCATTTCTCTGGGAAACTAGTCTCATTACTTGTAGTCATGTTCCATCAGCCTGCAAATTCTGATCACTTTTCTGCCTAAATGTAGCCCAGAGCTCTCCCTTTCTCTCTGTTTCCAGTGTCCTGCCATAAGCTTCGCCTTCCATCACCCTCACCTGGACTGCTGCTGTTGCTCTCCCACTTCTGGGTATGTGCTGGCCCACCTGTACCTGTCTGCTAGGCTCCTCCACATGACGGCTACAGTCTTTCTGACCTCAAGATTGGTTGTGTCCCTGAGGGTTTTGTTTGTGGCACCTGGGACCTTTTGATAGCATTCTAGCTTTAACTCTATCCTTTGAGCTCTGGGGATATTCATTGATAGTATCTGTAAGACTGTGAGCTCTGTGAGGGCATGCATACGTGACTGACTTTCTCAGGTCTAGAATGGAGGGCAAAATACAACGGGATTCCATAAGCTTTAGTGGAATTGGACTGAATTATGTTCACCCTCTGAAACTAACCAGATTCCAGCTTGTTGGCAAACTGAAGTACACTATCTTCTGTCTAATCCTGTATGCTCTTATTTGACAGATTCAGCATTGTTTACTAAAGTTCTTTGTGAAATGAAAAAGAGGTGGCTCTTTCCTCATACTGCTCAACAAAACTCCAGAAATATATTTAATATTTAGCACTTAAACAGTGTTAAAGACTGTGTATTTCATAAGCTTGTCTTCCTCATCGGATGTCAGGAGGGGATATTAATTTCTAAATAACAGAAAGGGGGAATAGAGTGAGCTGAGAGATTATCCCACTCTTCAGAGTATTCTTCAGAGAGTGTCTTTTGCCTTTTAATTGTCTTAAGAACAGTACAGGTAAGCCAACTTCCTTTGTAACATTTATTCTAGCATTTTCCCATGGATATTTACCCAAAGTTTACAGACCCAGTATTATTTCAAGATCTCTCTTGCCCAACTAGAGCAAATACTTTATTTTAGAAATCTCTGCAAATTCTTAAGAGTCCTTTTTGAGTAAAATTTATATATCCTGCCAAATGTTAGACCACAGATAATTCACTATGATTTGCTTTCTTTACAGACACTTCTAATTTATGGCATCTTTTCCCCCTTATCATTATTCCCTGAAGATAAAAGACTGCACAAATATGTGTGCAGCGGATCTGGGGCATGTCTTTTCTGGTCAGAAGGACAGCCTTTCTATTCTAAATGGTACAACCAGCAATGCTGTCTCATTGGTCTCTGTGTGGTATTTCACGGAAACAAGTGAACAGCATGATGCTCAGTCTCTGCGGACCTCGTTCTCCCACCATGAAGTGCATGCCTTGGAAGTAGTTGTGTTCTCTTTGTGGAGATAGGATGAAATGGAGGGTCAGGGGATTTAAGTAATATGCTCCTAGTCCCTTTGTCTACAACCTACTTGTACATCGTGTTTTATTGTGGGACTTTATAAGAGGACTTACAAGGGAAAATAACATCATAAGTAACTATCATGTATCCATACTGTCAACGTTTGCCTGTTTTAAGGCCTATTCTTCAGTATTGTACTTACTTTTTATATAATAAGCTCCAAAGACATTCATTTAACTTTGGGAAGATCAGAAAGTATTACATTTCTTTTTTAACCCATTTTATTTACATTCATGTAATTATTCTTAAAACCATTATAAATCATTTTTCTTGGTATTATTTTAAAAACACATGAATCTAAGAAAATTCCTTTTTAATCCTTAGAGGGGGAAAAAAGTAAAAAAAAAAAAAAAAAAGCAAATATAAGGAAACTGGAAATCTTAGTACACGGGTAGTTAAAAGCAAACAAAGCAATGTTGTCTGAGAGCTAGTATGCGTACTTCCACGTACTGAGACTGTGTTTCATTTGGGAGTTTAAATGTACTCAGTTCTTGACTGTGTAGCGGTAGATAGCTGCCTTTATCTGCGGCTCCTCTCCATTCTGGTCTGGTGTGATTCCTCTTACCATTTTCCTGGCCCATCAACAAAGAGAGGTAATGGAGTAGCAAAACAATTTGTTGACCATCTTCTTCAGTGATGTGCAGTTTTTTGGATGCGATATTAGTGTTTTGATTATTCATATTAATTATCTATTATCTTCATGCTGGTAATAAAACATGGACTCGGGCAGTTTCTTTAAACTGTAAGATCCCTGAGGCCGTGGCCTGGCTATCTCTGTCTCCCTAGCATCTAGGACAGAGCCTGACTTCCAGAAGTTTCCCTGTATATGTTTGGTGGCTGGAGCAGAAACCCCCCTCGAGTAATAAACCCTTGGTGAAGGACTTCCATGTAGACTAAATTTTAAACTGAATTAATATAATCTGAATACAGCCTTTTTGGCATATGTTTAATTAAGCAAAAGATGATCATTGTTTTTGAAAACAAACTGAAAATTGAGAAAATTAAACTGATGTAATTTTACTTGGTGCATGTTACCAAGAACAAAGCAAATAGTGTAATTTATAATGGAATTAGAAAGAAAGTAAAGCAAATCTAGAGGTGGGAAAGATTAGAGCTAGAAAGTGAGGTTATTTTTTAAAACAATTATTTCCGTTGTGACCTTTTCTTCAAGTTACCTGATCATACAGCCACTTGCTTTTCCTAATGTAGAAGCACATGGCATTCCAGGGGCTTATTTATATCCCCTGCGAAGGGCTTGCAGCGAAGAAGAAGGCTTCCTTATGCATTTGAAACACAACGCTTCGTGTGGTAAGGATGAAAGGTTATTCTGCTTGTACTATGGTATCTTTTACATCTAAGCACACATACCTGGCTTACTTTCCCCAGCTTCCCTCTCTCTTTTCTCTGTACAGGAAATCAGTTTGGTTGAGTGTCTTGTGTAGGGTGAAACCTGTACTTGCACAGAGTTGGAGAGTGGGCCATCAATGGGGTCTCTGTTAGCTCATTTTTCATCAGGGAGATACATTTCTTCTCCAAAGCTGTGATCTAGGAGAGTTGCCAAGCAGCTAGAGTTTAAAAAAAATTACACAAAACCCAGCAAACAACGTAATTCTTTCATGTGGCGATCTTTTTCTTTGTGCTCATTTTGCCTGATGCTGGCTGGCCAGTTCTAAAATAGAATCCACTGGTTCCTTTGCTCCTGGCTATTTCTGGGCTTTTGGAGTCTTTGTCAAAATTTGATTCCAAATAATTGTCCACTGACAACATCCAAAGGGTAGAAATGCAAGACTCTTGTTGTAGATTGCAACTACAACTGAAGCTGTAAAAGCTCATGGGAGATTTCTCAGGTCTATTTTGATGCGCGTAGCCATGCAAAACACTTACAAAGCTGTTATGCCTATACCTGGAAGTTAGGGACCTACAGTGTCCTCGTATTTTTGATAGCATTGTTCACCACTTTGACAAGGTCTATAGCAGAAGCTTAAAATTCTAACTATAGATACAAATTTAATGACCTCTCTGTTTAACAACTGTTCAGACTTAGGACAGAGGCACAGCTTGGACTTACCACACATTGCTTGGACTTACGACCTGTCTTTTTTTTTTTGGTGCAAGTCTAGACATCCTTTAATGATGAATTCAATTAATGAGCTAGTTGTAGGAACAGAACTTGGTCGAGAAATGCAGAACATCTGTATTTGATCTTTGGCAGGGGTGGAGTCGAACAAACCAATTAATGTAATTGGGTTTCTATCTGCTTAGTTTTATGAATATCTCTTTTGTAGTCAGAGCCAATTCTCCTGAACAGAGAAACAGCATTGCCCACCCAGGCAGCGGGAGCTATTCGTTACTGTCCCAAGCACTTGAGTTTGGCTTGTGCAAGATTCCCCAAAGATTCAGTAGTTTTCTATTATCTAAACAAGGCACCATCCCTGGTAGCTTTGGCAGTCTAAAAAATGACCTCTGTTTCATGGAGGCCTTTCAGATGACTGAATTGAATTGACTGATTCTAAATGTCACACCATTAGTGAAAAATTCTAGCAGTCAATCTGGGACCTGGGACAAATTTGGTCTCAGCTCAACTGTTTTTCCCATGAGAGTGCAAAATGCCACTGTGATTGTCCCCCTGGGTCAGTTTCTGGAAGTCCCACTGCTGAATCCATCTCCTTCCTAGTATGTTGTCCCCTCTGCTATTCTCCAAGATGGGGATTGCTGCATGCGTGACCTCCATATCCCGGTAGCCCCTGTGAGGTTGGCCTCTGCAGCTGCTCTCTCTGCTCCTCCTGCTGTGGGAAAGTTGCTCGTTTAGGCTCTGCAGACTGCAAAGCTAGACTGCAAAGGCCAGCTATGGCACTGAGGAAAAAGTTGAGGAATTAAATTTCCATGACCACATAGTAGTCAATAAGAATGCTATTTCTTTTTCACCTTGAGATTACAGAGGGTGCTGTGTTTTTAGACTTACTGTGATACGTATGCTCAAGACAAATGGCACTTGATTTCTTTGTAGCAAAACTAAATTTTTGCTTACTCTTTGGAACTGTGTGTGACGTTTTTCCCTAGAGTAGCCTTGTCACTGTGTTCTCCTCTCCATTTAACTATGCCATTACAGTTTCCCTCTTTCAATTCCTTATTGGAGAATGACGGTTGTGTTTCTCTGGTGTTAAAAGTATGATCAGTGTGTTTTGGCGTTGCATCTCCAATAGTGATGGAGTAGCCACACAAAGAGGAATTGGAGTCCTTAGACATTCATTATCTGGGATGGTTTAACTACGACCCTGACCGGTATAGCAGCAGGAGTTCTGTGACATCCAGGGTAGCCTTTCAGTCATTTATCATAGCACAGCAGTGCTGTGGGTGCCACCGATTTGAAGATGATGTGATGTGGCAAACTGATCGGGATGGGGTTGTCATGTTCCTTCTGACTGAAGAAAGAACATGCCAAAGCTCAAGGGCTTAATCTGTGGGAGAAAAGCCGTCAAGGTGGAACACAAAGTTCTGTAACATATTCTGTTCGGCACTTTGCTGAGGGAATCCTGGAGGCTGGGCACCGGAAGCACAGTAGAGGGATGTGAGCAAGGAAAGCAGCCTGCAGAGGGCGGGGTGGATGAGCTCCAGAGTTGTTCTGGAGCAGGATGTGAGGGGCTCCTAGTAGGGGGGCGTTGTTTGAAATGAACCCGACAGGGCCCTGTGTCACCTGTGGCTTCTTCTGGAACTCCTTTATGTAGTTGTGGGAGATGCGAGAGAAAAATGGAAATTCTTATTTGAGCTAAAAGTTTTAACTTTGACTTTATTCTGGACCATGTGGGCCATGACTTTATAAGTTTGCAGTAATATTTAATGTTCCAAAAACTTTGATATAATTTCCATTTAAAAACAGCTTAGAGGGACCAGGCATGGTGGCACAAGCTAGTAATCCCAGCACTCAGGAGGCTGAGGCTGGAGGATCTTTGTGAGTTCGAGACTAGCTTGGGCTACAAAGTGATCTCAAGGCCAGCCTGAACTACATAGACCTTGTCTCAAAAAGACAAAAAATAAAAATAGCTTAGAGGGGCTGGGAATATAGCTCAGTGGTATAAGCACCTGCTTGGCAAGTACAAGGTACCAAAAAATAGAAAAAAATATATATATAATGACTTAGAGCTAGTTTCATGATTATTCTTATGACATTACTCTCATAATTATTTAGAATGTTTTCTCACATAGGAGAGAAAGGGTGCTCTAGGGATTGTACATAATTTTCAATCTGTCTTATTTATCTGACAACTCCGAGTAGGTCTCCATTATTATTAACCTGTGTGGCAATTACCACTCATTTACAGTGCTTTTGATTTGTGACTTTATAGTTTTTAATTTACCCGTGACTAAATTTTTAATAAGGAAGAAGGCAAGGATAGATGAAGAAAGCCTAGCTAATGTGACTGTATCTCCACTGAACATAAAAAGGAAACGTGTTTCTCTTAGTGGGAACACAACAGTTCCATGGGTCACAAGCTAGGGGACCTCAGGTCATGTATGTCAAATACAGAGTCTAGACAAGTTGAGTCTGTTGCCAACATATCATATTTGGAGATTTCACAAGAAAATCTGATTTCCTGGTTCCTCTGGAGGAGTCGGAAGGTCTAGGTGTACCAGCCCTGTGTTCTCATGACCACAATCACTGGAGTGTTCCCATTAGTTTAGCTCATCAGATGGGGTGTGCTTGCATTGCCTCCGCAAGGCTGTTTTTACAGGCACTGATGGCTTTGTTTATATAGGTGTTGGAGTTTGCTATTCCTAACTAATCAATAAACTGAAGGTGGATGAAATATTATGAGAGACAGCTGTACATTCTGTATATTATATTGTAAAACAGCAAAGTAGAACGTGTTTCCCTTAGTTGGAACTTTTCTTCTCTTTTCTTATAGAAGCCCCATTTCTGAGGTTTTTCAGTAGCTTCTTTTATTACCAAAATGCAAGGTTAAGTCATTTAAAAATCTACAAATAGATGTCTTAGGGCTCAGTGGTCATGAGTTCTGGGTTTAATCCCCTGCCCAAAGATGAAAAGTAAAGAAAAGATGTAACAAAAGGAAAGACATTTTAATTTTAATGATAATTTAAATAATTTTAATTAAAAGAATAATATTTTTATTAATTAAGTTTATTGGTACATTTTAAATATACATAATGATCACTTCCATCATAGGGATTTTGTACCTTTACATGACTCATGTCAATTCCTCTCTTTTTCCCACTCCTTTACCCTCCTTTCAACGTCTTCCACACCTTATTTACAAAAGCTTTGTTTCTATTTTTTCCTCCTTTTCTCGTATTTTCTTTTCCTTTCCTTCTTTTCCCCTTCCCTGTCCCTTGTTCCCCTTCCTAAGTGAGCATTTTGTTACTATTTCACAGTATCAAGCACACAAAAGGAATATATTTGATGCGCAGTTACCTTTCTAGATCTGAAATCCATAGGTCGTATTAGTAAGCCAGCTGATACACAAACCCTGCTTTGTTTTACATTACAATATACAGAGAGAGGCCGTTGGTTGCGAATAGACTCTGGCACGTGGAGGCTGGAGGACCTGGACTGGCAGAGCTTCTTTGTGTCCTGATTCTCTCACTTACGATGTGGGAAGTGGTGCAGCACTTGCTGTGGAGGATTGTTCTGGTGAGTAAGTGGAATAAACTAGACAGGGCAGTAGGCTTAACAGAAGGAATCAGGCCATTGGCAGAAGGGAAGGGGACCAAGAAATGGAGGGAGGGAAGGAGTAGAATGGAAATGAGATGTGTTATGTGCAGGCACCACCTGCCATGAGGAATGTAATTGTGTACTGCTAACATGTACCGATGAAAGAGAAATCAATCAGTCAGTGCCAGCGGTTACACTTTCTACATAAAGACTTTAACATGTTATCTCGCTTTATTCCAACCTATTTTTTAAAACTGGCTGAAATCTTGGTGCAATCTGAGGAGTAGGTTGAATGTATCTGCCTCCCCCATCAGCCGCAAGTTTGCAGAACTCTTTCCTAAGAAGCACTGTCTTAGTAAATCCCAACCCTCGAAGCTTCATGTAGCCCCCTAGGCCTTCCTCTGAAGGACGGGGAGATGGTGTTTTCCATCCACCTTGTAGCACAGGGCAAAGCAGAAATGTGTAGTGATACTGAAGCTGCTGACTGAAAGTTGTCACAGAGACTTGGTCTTTTCATCAGTGAGTTTGATAAAGGTGTCATCTGTTTGCTAATTCCTGCCTCCATGTACTTTTTAAAGCCTTTGTAATCAAATGTAGAAAAGCTCATGTATAAAGTTGTGGCCAAAAGACATGCAAAGTACTAATTTATTGGCACAGGAATATAGTTTGTCTTTGACATGTGTCTTCTTTTGTAATTTTAATATTTTTCTTTATCTTTTTTAACATTACGTTTCTTGATGTTGACTTTGAGTTTGTTTGTTTGTTTGTTTTGAGGCAGAGTCTCGCTATGTAGCCCAGGCTGTCCTGGAACTTGTGACTGTCCTCTGCCTCAGCCTTCTGAGTGCTGGGATTACAGGTGTGCGCCACCACGCCTGGTGTTGACTTTGAGTTCCTGCTAGACGGAGGAAAAGCAGATTGTACTCCTATTTTTGAAAAGAATGCACAAGAAAAATGTTTTTTAATCAGCTTACTTGGGGTATAGCACTAACTTAGGGAAGATGCTCTTCAAGAGAAATTTATGATTATGTCCTTCCATCTTGTTGTTCATTCTCCTGGAAAAATCGGGGTTTAAGTGGGCACAGATAGAAGCGGCAACGCAAGAGCTATTTCATGGGTGGGAGATCGCTGCTTTCTTGCACTGCAGGAATCTCGCATTGCTCAGCTACCTCTGCGAGGACACGAAGAGCAATGGTTCACTGCTGTAAATGAAGATTGAGTGTGATGGGTCACATTGGAGGAAAATGTCCTTTTCGATGATTGCAAAACACACAAATCTGTCTCAGCTGTAAGGCTTCCGTGTGGAATCTTGTAAAGTGTGTCCGGTTGCCACTGTCGTTGCTGTTTCCCTTACCCCGTTTCTGTCCCTGCCGGTTATGTGGATGTTCTGCTCCTGTCTGGTAACTCTGGAAACCCAGGTTGTTTCTCCTGAGGCGAGCAGGCAGGAGAGTCTTTCAGGAGCTGGTTTACTCTGGAGCAGGAAGCTGCTTTGCAGGGGAGGTGTGTTGTTAGGCCTGGTTCCAGTCTCCTGCGGTTTCCATGTAAACCCTTCTGTATGGGGAAAACAATAAGGTAGAGCTATTCAGAAAAACGAGAAGTGGAGAGCAGCATTCCAGTTGTTCTTATGGTTAGCTGGTAGGAAAGGGTTCGTGGGACGGGCCCTTTTCCTGCTGTCTAAGCTGTTGTAAGTCTGAGTGCACAAGGCGAAGAGCTCTGACCTGCTATTAAATAAGTAGCAGGCAGGCCGCATAGCAGTTACCAGGTTCCATACTGTGCGTTATCTCTGGAGCAACACTCCCCAGCCTCAGATGAAAGAAAGACAGTAAAGACTCTGCTTTTTCAGTGGAGACTGTTGGAATGTTGCCACATTCATAGAAACTATTTCATTCCATATTTTCTCATTCCATTTTTATTTACTTTTTTATGAGCAGATTTATGTGCACAGACTATATAGGTGTGGACCTTCACTTAATTTATTTATTATTCTTTAAAAATTTTCTTTTTCTCCCTATTATTAGAGAACACTATACAACATTTTCATTTTTTAAAAAAACTTGTTTTTATTAAGTTTCAAGGTCAGAGATTTTATGCATCCGCGGAACTAGTTAATAGAGTTACATAAGTAGTCCATGAGTAGGAAGAATTTATAGCAGCCCCCTAACTTAGGGATTGATTTCTTTTAAATGGGGCACTTTCTACAAGATGATTAGTGCTCAGAATACAGCCTCCGCTCTACCCCACAATGGGAGCACTATTTTAAATTAGGTAAATGCAAGTTAGGTTTCCTTCCTAACCCATAAATCTTTGTAACCATCACTGGAAGAATCTGTAATACTGTAGTTTCTTATTGCTTCTTTGGAAAAATTAGTCCCAGTCATAATGGGACATATGACTTCTCCATAGCTCCAGAATTTACAGAAATAACATTGTGCTATTTCCTTTGCACTTAGGTTGTTACAAGAAATTTTCCTCTTCTTCCCCTCCACCTGAGTAGTGTGAGGAGTTCAAATTCATCTTCTGTCCAGTGCAGGGACACAGAAAGAGTTGTGCAGGGCCACGTCTGACAAACATGGGAGCTATTGCTCTGCTAGTTCTGCGTCCCATGCCTCGCCCGGGTGGTGGCGGTTATACTGGCCTCAAGGCTGGGGTAAGAGGTGGGTTCCCCTAGCTCCCTGCCTGGAGGGGCGAGTTGGGTGAGAGTCCCTGAGGACAAACATGAAGTCCAGTGGTCTGCAGAAGGGCATTGTAGAGCACATAGCTTGGTATTAGGCAGAGATGGTGTCCAGGTGCCCTGGTGGGGACACTTGTGGGTCTCCACTTCCCATTGGAGAGGATGGGGTGGTACGGTGTGCTGGAGCCTGTGTGAAGTGTAGCACATTTTCAAATTTTACTTCAAAAATTTTCTTAAATTTACTTTTTAAATGTGCACCTAAAGTTTGCCCTTGTGGGCCTGATGTGGTGCTTTGATGCATGAACAGGTCAGCCAGTGGTCAAATCGGGCTTCTTCACTCATACATGAGGAGCACTTCCAAAACCCCTCACGGTTTTTTTGAGACCTGCAGTGTATTATTAATCTATACAAGTCTACCGCGCAGCAGCATATCAGGACTTGGTTGTGTTTCTCATCCAAGCACCCCTTGACCAAGCAGCCTCTGCCCTTCCCTCCCCTCAGTGCTCTTTAGACTCTGACACCACTATTTTACCCTGCACATCTGTGAGCTGTTGTTTGAGATTCCACATGTGAGTGAAATCGTGCCGCATTTATCGCCTTCTGCCTAGCTTCTTTGACGTAATATAATGATGTCCAGTTTTAACTGTGCTTTTGCAAATGCACTTCTGAATTGCTGGCTAGCATTCCCCTGCCACACACTCCACCTCACACACACACACACACACACACATTAAATTGTCTGGCTCTTGTGGATTGCGTTGCAGTAAACATGGGAGTGTGGGTGTCTTTGACATACTTAGGTAGTTTCCTTTGGATTTATACCTAGCAATGACATTCCGAGGTCATTCTTAAGCTGCTAGTCCTATTTTTATTTTGAGGAATTGTTATACTATTTCCTGGGATGACTGTTCTGTCATTCCCACCGACAGTGTGTAAGAATTTGGTTTTCTCTACAGCCCTACAAGAACTTACTACCTTTTGTCTTTTCAATAATAGCCATTCTTACTGGAATGAGGTGGTATCTCATTTTGGACATAATCTGTTACCTTGATAATTTGTGATGTTGAGCAGTTTTTAATGTGCTGGTTGGTCAGCTGTATTTTTTTTTAAGACAAATGTCTATTTAGGTTTATTGCCATTTTAAAATCAGATTGTCTGAGTTCTTATATATTCTGGATTTCAATGCCCTTTCAGATGTATAGTTTGCAAGTATTGTCTCCTGTTCTATTGACTGTATCTTAGTTTTGTTGATTGTTTGCTTTAGAGTACAGAAGCTTTTAAATTTGACTTATTTCCATTTTTGCTTTTGCTTCCATTACACTTTTGGGGTTGTATCCAAAAGCTCTTACCCATTTCAATGTCCTATAACATTTCCCCTGTTTTAATTTTTCTAGTAATTTCATAAGTCTTAGGTTTTGCATGTCAGCTTTGACTCACTTTGAGTTTATTTCTGTACACTGTGTGAGGTAAGGGTCTGCTCTCACTTTTTCGTATGTGACTATCTAGTGTTTCTAGCATGATATTGAAGAGCCTGTCCTTTCTCCAGTGTGTATTCCCAGCAGTTGGGAAACATCAGTTGTCTGTAAGTGTGTAAATTTTCCTCCAAGCTCTTTATTCTGTTGCATGTGTCTGTTTTTATGCCAGTACCATCTTACTTTGACTGTGATTGTTTTGTGGTATATTTTAAAATTAGATGGTATAATGCTACTTGCTTTGTTCTTTTTGCTCAAGATTGCTTTGCCTAATCAAAATACTTTTTTTGCTTCCATACAATTTTTTTTAACAAGCCATAAACAATATTGAAAATACAAAATTATGCAGAACACAGTAGGGAATTAGCACGGGATGCTGCATTTCATAATGCTACCATCCATACAATTTTTTATTTTAAATAGAATAATAAAAAATAAAATAATACAGAATTTCAAAACAAGATGATAAGAAATTAACAATGGTTATTATATTGCATGTTGTTATCTTCAAACTAGTTGCTCAGATTACCAGATATAGGCATGTAAGATTGATCAAACAGTATAAATATTAACTAACTGTTCCTTTCAATGAAATAAAAGGAATTAGTAGTACAATTATCTTGGCTATCTTGTGTGATATATTCCTTCTTTTTGCCTTCTTCCATCCCAGTTATTCTTTCCTTTTTGAGCAGTTTCTTTCCCTTTCCAGGCAGGTGCTTGTGCCACTGAGCTACATCCCCAACACCTCTTTCCCTTTCACAATGTCTATTGCTCCTTTTGGATTTTAGTTACTCTTTCAGCTTCGTACACTAGGGAGACAAAGTGACATTTACACGTGCCGGTCTGATTTATTTCACTTATGCTTATAGTTTCTAGTTGCATCAATTTACCTATAAAAACTTCGTTTATAAAAAAAAAAAAAAGAAAAAAAAACTTCGTTTATCTTTATAGCTGAGTGATACTCCATTGTGTAAAAATACCAGATCTTTTTTACCCATTCGTCAGTTGATGGGCGTTTATTGTTTCCAAAATTTAGGTGTTACAAATTGTGCTGCTATAAACATTGGTTCACATATGTTGCTGTGGTATGATGTTATTAAGTCTTTTGGGAAAATACCTAGAAGGGGAATAGATGGGTCAAATGGGACCTCTAATCCTAGTTTTTTGAGGAATCTCCACCCTGATCTCCACAGTGGTTGCACCAGTCTACACTCCCACCAGCAGTGGAAAAGAGTCCCTTTTCCCCTGACAGCCCTGCCAGCATTTGTTACTGGTTGATTTCTTGATGATGGCCGCTCTTTCTGGAGTGACCTGGAATCTCAGCATTGTTTTAATTTGCATCTCTTGGATGACCAATGATGTTGCATATTTTTTCATATATTTATTGGCCATTTGTATTTTTTCATCTGAAACGTGTATTCATCTAGATGCCCATTTTCGGATTGTGTCTTTGAATTTTGGGGGTCTGACTTTAAATCCCTTATATGTTTTAGATAGAAGTCCTTTGTCTGAAGGACAATTGGCTAATTATTTTTTTCCCAAATTCTGGGTTTTCTTTTTACTTTGTTGGTGATTTCTTTTGATGTGCGAAAACTTTTTAATACGATGAGATCCCAGTTGTTGATTCTTTGAAGTATTTTCCGTGCAGTTTGGTTCCTGTTCATGAACTCTGCCTACCCCTGTGGGATGTGCCTTATCACCACTCCTGTTCAACATAGTTCTAGAAACATTAGTCAGCACAATTAGACAAGAGAGAGACATAAAATGAATAAGGATAGGAAAGGGTGAAGTGAAATTATCATTACTTCCAGATGACATGATACTCCACATAGAAGACCCCAAAATGCCACCAAAAGAATTCTAGATTTAATAACCAAATTCAGTAGCATAGTTGGATACAAAGCCAACACTCAAAAATCAATAGCTTTCCTGTATACAAACAGCAAACTCACTGAGAGAGAAACTAGAAAAACCATACCCTTCACAACAGCATCCCCAAAAATAAACTACTTAGGAATCAGTCTAACAAAGGAAGTAAAAGATCTATACATTGAAAATTACAGCACTCTGAGAAAGAAATTGAAAAGGACTTTAGAAAATGGAAAGATATCCCTTGCTCATGGATAGGAAGCACCAACATTGTGAAAATGGCCACACACCTGAAATTGTTATACAGATTTAATGCAATCCCAATCAAAATACCACCAGCATACCTCACAAATCTAGAGAAAACATTTCAAAAATGCATCTGGAACAAGAAGAGGCCTAGAATAGCAAAGGCAATCCTGGGCAACAAAGGCAAGGCAGGGGGGCATCCCAATCCCTGAGTTGAAATTATACTACAAAGCTACTGTGAGAAAATCAGCATGGTACTGACAAAAAACAGACCTGAATATCAGTGGAACAGATTCGAAGATGCAGACACAACTGCAAACACACTCAGCCACCTTACCTTTGACAAAGGAGCCAAACATGTTCACTGGAGGAAAGATAGACTCTTTAATAAATGGTGCTGGAAAAACTGGCTCTCCAAATGCTGAAGACTAAAACTAGACCTATGTCCACCACCATGCACTAAATTAAAGTAAAAATGTATCAAAGATTTAAATATTAAAACAGAAACACCAAATATACTAGAAGAGAAAGTAGTTTCCATACAAATTTTGTGTTTGTTTTCTAGTTCTGTTAAGAATACCATTGATATTTTGATAAGAATTGCATTGCATTGAATCTATAGAGCTCTGTATAGATTGGTAGTAGTATGATTCTTCTTATCCATAAAAAATATTGATTCTTCTTATCCATAAACAAGGGCTTTCTCTCCATTATTTTATGTCCTTTAAAATTTCTTTCATCTGTGTCTTACAGTTTTTACTGCACAGATCTTTTTGGTGAAATTTCTTCTATCTATCTTTTGTAGTTTGTTATACAGTATAGTAATTGTAAGTTAGAGTTCTTTCTTGAGTTCTTTTTCAGATGTTTGGCTATTGGTATATAGACAAACTTGATTTTTCTGTATGAATTTTATATCCTGTCATTTGCTGAATTTATTACTTCAAATTTTTTGTGGAGTTTTTGGGGGTTTCTACATGCATCACTATAAACAGTGATCATTTTACTTTCTTCTTTTCAACTTGGATGTCCTTTATTATTTTCTCCTGTTTGATTGCTCTGGCCAGGACTTCCAGTACTATTCTGAATGAAGCAGGAACAGTGGATGTGCTAGTCCTGTTATAGAGTTTGAAGAGAAAGATGTCAGCTTTCCTCTATTCAGGCTGATGTCAGCCCTGGGCTGGTTGGTATTGGCTGCAGGTTAGTGTAGATTGCTTGCCTAGAAGGCTTGTCCTGTGTTGAGTGTGCTTTCCCTATGCCTAATTTGTTCAGAGTTTTTATCATGAAGGAATGTTATAAAGATCAGAGCAGAAACAAAAAAGGAAAAAAGAACACTAATTAGAAACTCCACTTGTACTGTTTATCTCCCCACATTTGGAATTTTTGATGTCCCATCATATTTTTTAAAAAATTACATATGCCTTAACATATTAATGTAATTATTATTTTTAATTGCTTTTTAAAATCATCATTCTAAGGATATAGTTTTTACACCTTGTTTATAATATTCCAAGTTTGTTCTTTTACCCTCACTAGTGAATTTTATGTCTTCCAATGTTTTCTCTCTACTCAAATGTTTTATTTTTGTAGTTTGGAGAACTTCATAGAAGGGATATTTTTGAAATGACGTGTTTGTAACTCCTGAGCCATCTGTAATGCTTTGGGTTAATAAACATTTTAAATCAGTACAGATTAAGTAATATAATATAAGGGATAGAAACTGCTTTTATGACCAATTAATAAAATTAATCCTTTAAAGTTTTCATGAAACATTAAGAAAAATGTAAGAAATTTATGATTTATAAAGTGTCACTTTAAGTTTACTACTGTATAAAAACACTAGACTTGTTCTAGAGGGAAAAACTGTTCTCTGAAATAATGCCTTATATAAATGCAATTTCTTACTGTCTAACAACTTTGCTGCAGAAGGAACATCAAGGCCAGAAGCTATTTTAAAACAGTTTTGGGTTAGCAGGGTATTTTAATGGAGTTGCATTTAAACAGAAGCACAAGAGAATATCTTTGCTTTTTAAAATGCTCTATAATATTTTTCTCATGCCTTTGTCCTCTTTTCTGTGTAGGTTTAAAAGTATAACATGTTCTTTTCTGTTTTTATCTGCCTAAAACTCATCCAGAATTCTTTCTCAAAACTTGTGTCTTCCTAAATGTATTCCTAAACTTTTCTGGAAGATCAGATTCTGCTTGGGATTCAGTCAGCTGATCATTCAGGTCTAATTCTAGGCAGCTCCAATACAGTGATTAAAAATAACAGTCATGGTTCCTGCCCTGTTAGCCTTCAGCCCTCTCATCAGAATATAAATTAAAAAGCCACATTCTAGAGTAATTCTCTTGCTACCCTAAAAACTAATGAGCATTAATCATGTTAGAATACAGCCCTTCCTTGTGAAGATTTAATGTGCAAGTAAAAATCAGAGCTCTCTGAGCTAAACTTAGGATAAAGCTGACAGTGACCTTCCTTTAACAATGTAAACGTTTATAACTTTTATCATTGTCTCTGGTGTGTGGTAGAATATCTTGCCTTTTTAGAGTACTTTGCACTTTACTGTATTTCCAATAATCTCACTTTGTGGGAAGGTCTGAAGTTCCTATGAATGATGTCCCTCAGTGGCCAGCTTGTACTGAACCTTTGTGTTTACTTGAGCAATCTCCAAGATCTTGCAAATGAAATAAAATGATTTAATGGCTTGCACCTCTTGCTACTAAGTTAGGAAACCTGAGTGCTAATCCTCCTTTTATTAGTATTTGGTTGTATCATTTTATGGCACAAGCCTCCTGTTTACCCATCTGCCAAATGAAGGTCAGGTATAGACTATAGTTCAAGCTTGGTATGAGGTAGTTATTGTTGTATAAAAGATAACAAGTATTACTGTTACAATTATTAGGTAGTATTGTGTCATAGACGGCCCCAAAGGATGAGTGTCTAAAAGCAATGAGCATTTATTATTTCCATGGGGCATCCATGGGCCATCTGAGCAGTCCTGCTACTACAGGACAGGCCTGTCCGAGGGGGTCAGGCCCGCTCAAGCTGCCATCAGCCAACAGGTTGGCATGGGGCTGCCCTTCTGCACAGGCATGCACACTTGTCTAGCAAGTGTCTGGCTAGGATTGTGTCATGTATTTCTCATTACCCAGTAGGCTTGCTGGGGCTTATTCTTATGACAAAAGCATGTGACCCCAAAAGTGGGCAGGCAACATGGATGAGGCTTCTTGGAATTTGTCATTTCCACCCTATTCCGGTGGCTGAAATATCAAGGCCAGGTCAGATTTAGATGGTGCAGAAGTAGATTCCAGAGTCTCATGGCGAAGGCATGAAAGCAGGGGTGAATGGGGAATTACAGCTCAGTTTGCAGTTAATTTGGTACAGGCTACATTAACTTTAACTTTTTTTTTAACCCATGAGTTATTCTAGTTTGTTATTTGAGTACCTGCTGCTGTGTTCTGGCACTGACAGTAATACAGAGGAGAAAAATAACCCTTGATTATATCATAGGTACTTTGTATTTTATAAAACCTGTTTTACTTTCTAGAGAAATACAAAATAACAGATACCTTTGAGGATCTGTCAGTGTGGTTAGGCAAATAAGGCTCATCTATTAAAAAATAAAGAACATATCATGGACATCCTTTTTCAGCACTAGGGATTTATAGGAGCTACATGATGCAGAAAATAAAGAGGTAAGAATATGGGCTGTACCCAGTCTGGAGGAATGAGGTGTCAGGGGTTAGATTTACACTCATCAGACTCTTTTGATCACTTCTAAGTTTTATATGTAGAAAGAGGACAAAATTTATTTTAATTATGCTAAGGAAATAAACAGTTTGCTGATGAATAATTAATCTCAAAATATTTTGCTTGTTTAAGGAAGAAGCTATAATACTATTGAATAAATCTATTCTCACAAGAATCTTTCATTATCTCAAAAGTCACCAAATATTTTTAGGCAAAGGTTTCCTGGAGTAGAGCCAATGGGATTATTTTTAACCACTGGCAGGGATTGCTAGCTGTTCACCCAAATCCATTTCCTCTTGCTGCAGGTCCCAGACCCCTTTCTGGCAGGTGTGTTACCTGAGTTCCACATCATGAAATGAGAGTGGGAAGACGTGCTCTGCTTCCTCCCCTGCGCGCTGTTGCCCTGACTCCCCTTTCTGGTTGACTGGGCTGGCCATGCCTAGGGTGACTCTGGAAGCTGTAGACTGACAGTGGAAGACTGATAGGTTACTGTCAACCTGGGTTACTAATGACTGCCTGGGGCAGAACCTTCTTCCACACAAGGAGTTTGCCCTGGGTTCAACATGAATACTGTTGTACTTAACCCCTTCCTTGCTGGATCTCTGTTTTAGCAAGATAATCTGACCTAATATGGAAATTGATATATTTCCTTGATAAAGTAAGGGCAGAAAAGCATAACTGCAGAGCTTTCGAGGCTATCATCTCCACCCACCGCCATACAAAGTTTTTTCCGTGAACAAAAGGCTGTATTTGTGGTTGGTATTTCTGTTTGAGGGGGCTCACAGTCTGTCAGGATAAACAGATAGGTAAACAGATGATTTTTATACAGTGCTGTAAAGCCTTTGGGGGGGGCACAAGCTAAATTAGTGTATCGTCGAGCTCTCAGTATTCAATGATTCAAACAAGAGAATTATTTCTCTCTAGCAATTCACGGTGGGTGGGCAGCTCTGTTTTAGAGGGCCATGATAAAAATAATACTGACGGTGATACAGGGGAAAGGAACGTCCAACCTGCTAGATCTGATACCGGCTTGTATTCTCTACAACTGAAAAATGAATTTTAGGAACCATGGAGGTTAAGAGCAGAATATATTTATTGCGGGGGGGAAAAGCTTCTGTCTGAGGGACAGAAGGGGTCTGGAATGGAGTGTGAAAGACCCTGCCTTTTTTAGGGATTTTTGTCGAGCAAATCCATTATGTGGGGCAGGTCCAAGGTGGGAAAGTGGGAAATCACAAGGTGGGCGTGAGGTGGGACAAAACTATGGTCAACCAGTAAGGTTACAAGTATAATTGCTCAGGTGAAATTGATTAAATTGGGATTAAATGGGAAAGCAAGTCACTTTAGCAAGGGGCTTGAATACAGAACAGGGGCTTTCCTGCAGGGGGTTGGGGCAGTGGCTCATCCTGTCCTGGCTTTTTCAAGGTGGTTGAGACCTATTTAGAATATCAATCCCTGATGCTTACCCTTAGGAAGTATTTGGGTGCATTTCTTTTATCTTTAGTCCTCAGGTCTGGCCCACAGAGGAGGTGTCTACCTCTCCCACAGAAAGGAGTCTTTCTGCACTGACTCCTTTGAGGGCCTGGCTCTATCTGACTGCCTATAATATTTCTATCTAACTTAGCTGCCTGTAACAATAGGACTGATTACTATTGATAATAATTGTTATAAATGTCAGTTGGCATTCATCATATGGTGAGTTCAGTTTCCAGTCCATAGGTGTAATAACTCCTTTAATTGTTACAAAAATTATCAGATGCTGTCTTCCTATTTTACAGATAAGGATACTAAGGCAGAGATTTTAAGTAATTTATCTCAGTTCACATAGCTGAGAAGACATTCAGCTGGGCTTAGGAGCCAGGCTCTTAGCCATCATGCTGTACCTAGAGAAGTCAAGATAGCGGAGTGCGCGGTCGTGGTAGGTGTGGGAATATCCACTGAGCTGTGATCTTTGTGGACGTTTGGTGCCTTCAGGCTATTTTCTTTTAGCTCATGAACTCAGGTTGTAATGATGTACCTAGTGCTTTAGCCAGTGGTGCATTTTGCATTTTTAATGCCGCTTTGGGTTCTAGATGTGTCAGAATTCAGTGAAGCAATTCTCCTAATTTTTATGCACCTCTGGGCTTTAAAAATCTAACCAATAAAGGGAGTACCTGTTTTTAAAAGTCAGTCATAACTATTTGGGTGTGTCATCTTCCCAAGCTGACTTTTTATGGGTTGCCATGTTAAGTATGTAGAATGTATAATACTGACCCTTGGCCCCACTAAGTGATTGACAGGGGCATCTCGCTGAGCAAATGCAGAACAGTATTCTGCAGGGTTCATGTCCCTTGAACTTCTTTATAGGAAGTGCCCTGTGCAGGTCTTCCTGTCCCCTGCACCTGCCCGGCAGCACCTATTCTGGCAACAGTGTCTTACACCTCTTCTCCCTGTCACTCCATAAGGGAGGCTCAGTGTCCCAGAGAGGACAAACATATTTTTTATGGTATTTTTGTCTTTTTTTCCTGTCACATTTGCAAAGAACGGTTTGGCGAGTACCTGTCTAATCTAACATCTTGAATTCTCTTATTCTTGTGTAGCCACAGTCAGAATGTTGGAAATAACATTCTTGTTACTACCCAAGATAATTTTTATCGGGTTGGATCTTTTGCATGAGGCCTTTACCATATTGGTTTGAGGTGTGAGTATCTTTTTGGTTGCATGCTGAATGCCTCCAGCTTTGATAAGGAGGCTGGACAGGTGCTAAGACAGTCCTGGAAAGCCTTCTTCCCTGGGCCATTGTGCCTGCCTAATTCCGAATGGTGCTGGGTTCCGAGAGGGGACTCTGTGTGCAGGTTGTCTGGCAAGAAGGGATAAAAGAAGGGCCCAGGCAGTGTAAGGTTACTCAGCTTGGCAGCGCCCCACTGCAAACTTAGATGTAAATTGTGATCCAGGTTGGGACTGCCTCGTGTACTACAGGAAGGGTTTTGAGTGTCCAGCAGGCCTGGCAAAGGGGAATTGTAAGCTGCAGGTTGCCCGTTTGTTCCCTGAGCACAATTGACTTTAGCCTTCAGGAATGAGTGAAATAATTTCTTTCAGTCATCGTGCATTCATCATATTTGGCCCAATTTTGTTCCTGAGGTAGGCTGTGAATGGGAGTCAGGAGGTCCAGTTTCCCTGGCTGAGCCTGTGTTTTACTAACCATGCTATCTTGGGCAGATTGTTTCGTTGTTCTTTTTTTTTGGCGGTACTGGGGATTGAACTCAGGACCCTGCGCCTGCTAGGCAGGCGCTTATTCCACTGAGCTATATCCCCAGCCCGGGCAGATTGTTTCACCTGTGCTGTCTCCCCCTACACGAAACTAGTTACGGCCTATGGCTTCACGGGTGGTGCAGGGATGGCGCTCTCCGCGTGCCGTAATAGAGTTTGGGTGGCGGCTACGCCTGCCTGAGGTTTCCTTTGTCGGGTTGCTTAGCCTTTGGCTTCATATGCCACTTCTCAAATGCAGAGCACCGTGCATGTCTCAGGGTTGTGCAAACAAGACAATGTGCGGATGTCATCGGGGACGATGTCTAGCACATAGCAGTTCCTTACTAAATTTTAGTTATTATGTTTAATTACTGTTATTAGCTGGTATCAAGTTCTTGGGCTGAATGAGATCCTGGCAACATACCAAAGGAGATGCAAAGAATATTCGTTCATGAAAAGTTCAATTTTATTGCTACTTAATAGTACTGTTTATCAATTCAGTGGAATTACTATATTAGCACTAACAAGTTACTCTTCAAAGGATTATTGTCATGAATGAAAGAGAAGAACTTTGGACCCCATTTGGGTTCACAGGCTGTGTCCCATGGTGGGAAGAACGTGAGACTCAGGAGTTACACAGATTCAGCTTTGTGTTCGGAGCTGCCATTGTACAGTTGTGACCTTGGAAAAGTTAATGAGCTTCTCTAAGCCTCAGGTTACTACAGTGGAGGTGAGACGATAATGTTGATTTAAACTCATTTTGAGAATTAAACTAATATATGAAGTTGGTAACATCTTGCATGTAATGTCTTTTATTAACAGAACCTGACAAAACGTGGCCGCATGCTTCCTGAGGTGTTTAAAAATGTCATCCTGTACTTCTGCGATGCCCCAACGGGTCCCCTGTTGCATTGCCTGTAAAGCACCCTATTCTTTTCCTTCATGGCACTTAGCAAAATTTGTATTCATACAAATTCTAAGCCGAGGGCTGCTTCTCTGTCCGTTTTGTTCACTGTACTCCTGGTGTACAGTTGGTGTTCAGTAAACCCTGGCTGAGAGATGGGGTGAGAGGAGAGTGGGCAGCAGGAAGGGTCACAAGCAGCAGTGACGCTGCCCCTTGGCACACGCGTGCCATTTATTTGTCACTTCATCCCGCATTGCCTTTTAGCATCGCCTGTTGTGTTAATTAGCCCTTATAAAATGGCTAATGATTGTCATTTCCCCTTCCATAGGTTTAAGTGCTGGCAGTGAGGGAGCGGCAGACCAGCTCTGCAGCACTCTCACAGAGCGCATGGCGCTTTACACAGCAGTGCTCTGTGGAGTACATGAACCAGAAAAGGAAAGAAAACTTCACTCTGGGGGAATTCATCAAGAACTAAACTTTGGGGGAAATGGCGTGAGGTCAGAGCTCTCTCTCCCTGTCGTTTCCCTCAGTTGTGCTGTAATAGCCGTAGTGATGTTCAGGGCGATGAGATGGAAGGTCAGAATGGTGGCGCCCGCCCCTGGCCTCATCAGTCTTCCACGCCTTTCCTGGTGGCTCCAGTTTTGCCCCACCACCGGCCCACTCTCTGGCCGCACTGCACCCTCGTGCGAAATTGCTGAGCGTTTGAGCTCCTCTCCCAGGTCACCTCCTTCCCTCTCTCAGCAGGGACTGCTCTTTGTCTCCCGTGTTTGGCAGTCGGTTTCCCGGTCCTCATCCTCTCTCAGTTCTCTTTTCCCGTTTCCTTGGCTGGCTTGAGCAACCTTGGCCACATTCAGATGCAGAGTGAGCCGGCCTCTGCAGGGACCAGGCGTCTTCTGTGCAAGCTTGAGCTGCTTGGTGTTCTTTCTGCTCTGCCTTGGTGTTTTGAAAACCATAGATGACTGAGCTTGACCCTCATTACTGCTAAAGAATATTCGTTAACTTTTGAAAAATCCCTACATAATTGCGATTCCAAATCCTGTTGTGTTCCTCGGGCTCCCCTGCCCACCTCTCCCAGGAAGGTTGAGCAATTTGCCAAAGGCCACAGAGCTGCCAGTTGCCCGAGTGGAACTTGGGCACCTGGCTGTACCTCTGCTGCCCGCACATGGTGTGGTGCTGTAATGATTTTCTTTTACATAAGTATAGTACACTGTACTTAGAAGTCATCAACTTGCTCTTTTTCACTCAATAAAGTGTTTGGGAGGTGAAGTTGTTCTCAAGCATTTCTCCCTTCTTCTTGGCCACATTCCATTGCTTTATCATCTGTCACTGGGTCTTTCCATGCCCAGGGACGCAGCAGTGCAACTGCTGCAGAGGGGAGCGAGCACACAGCTGCGGCGAGCCCCTCTTGCTCTCTAGCGTGGCACCACGGCTTTCCCCGCCGTCGATCGTCTTCCTTCCTTCTTCACATAGGCCTGTGTCTCTCTGTTTTCTACCAAATTTAATGCAGGCTCCTTGACTTAAGATCTCTGCTGTGGTTTCAGGCCCACTTCTGTCTCCCAGTTCTAGCTCTAGTCTCCACTTAACCTCCATGTTGTCTATGGCCATTTGTCTCCTCACGTCACTTCCTAAGTCAGAAGTAGCGTCCTTTCATCTTTACATGCTAAAATCCTGTTCCCCTTTCACCCGTCTTAGACACACTGCCTTCTCCTGCATTTACAACAGGCCTGACCTACTGGTGTCTCAGCCAGGTGACCCCCTCCCCTGCCCCTTCCCACCGCGCATCCACTGTCTGTCCCCGCCATCTCCACCCACCCCTTCTCCGCATTGCCTGGACTAGTGCGTCAGCAACAAAGTTCATAGAGTTGTTCTGAGAGAATCAGGAGAGACAATTATTACATTTAGCATGTGTTATTTAGCAAGTGAAGGAAAATTACACTTGCCTTTTAGAAACATTTTCAGTAAGATCTGGCATGAACAGTGCTCTTGTTTAACTAAACTATTTGATTTAATGAAACATGGCTATTGTGAATTCTGATTAACTGATAAACAATCTTTTAATGGGAGTTAAATGTAAAACATGTCAATAGAAAAACAAATTGGGAAAGCACATTGGGAATTTTTATTTAGTTTTTCAATCTTGGTCAATAAGCTTCATTTTGAGGATGAAATAATTGTTAAAATATAGTTGTATATGTACACACATATATATAACAGTGTCAGAACTGCAGGATGGATCCATGTTGGCAGTAGTGCTTTAGCCATGACATCCAACACAAAGAAGCAGTGGTGACGTGCTCAGGTAGAAACTGGGGAATCTCAGACCACAGCTCAGGTGTGCTAGGAATGCTGTCTGTGCTTCGTTAACGACACCTGATGTCTGATTGATCTCCTTGCTGTCAGGTGGACAGAGCAGAACTATCCTCAACTCATCCAATGTGCCCCTTTGTCTTCCTGGGGTTTTGTTGCTCCACCCTTGAAGTATGGACATCTGACCTGAGACAGTCTGCCTCCCCCAGAGCACTGGGACACATTCAGAACTGTTCCCTGAAGCCAGGCCCAGGCTTCTCCCAGCACCCCTGCCCTAAATATCTCCTTGAGCTTTTTGATTCCTGGGAGTCACTATCCCTCATCCACGCCCCCTCACTTCTCTAAGAGGTATTGGTATAGGCAACTAAGTTAGATAAAATATTATAGGCAGACAGGCTAGATAGGGCCAGGCCCTCCAAGGAGCCAGAGCAGAAGAGGAGACACCTTACAACTGTGAGGGAGACAGGCACCTTTGCTGTGGGCCAGACCTCAAGACAAAAGATAAAACAAATACACCCACATACTTCCTAAGGATAAACATCAAGGACTGATATTCTAAATAGGTATCTATCACCGTGAGAAAGCCAGGAAGAGCCACTAGCCTGACTCCCCACAGGAAAAGCCCCTGTTCTGTGTTCATGCCCATTTGCTGAGACTTGCTTCCCCATTTGATCCCGATTTAATCAATTTTACCCAAGCAATTATGTTTGTAATCTTATTTGTAGTTTTGTCCCACCTCATTCCTACCTTGTGATTTCCCATTTATCTCACCTTGGGCTTACCTCACATTATGGATTTGTTCTATAAAAATCCCTAAAAAAGGTAAGATCCTTGTCAACCCACTCCAGACCCTTTCTCTCTCTCTGACAGATTTCTTTCCCCCAGTGAATATATTCTGCTTGTAACCTGCATTGTTCTTAAAATTCATTCTTCGATTTTAGAGAACATGAGCTCATACTGGACATCTAGCAGTGGGGAGTTTCTTCGCCTGTATCAGTATTGTGTCTTTTTTTTAAGTATTTGAGATTAAAGCCAAGACCTTCTCAGTGAACTAGATTTTAATTTTTAACTGTGGAGACAGGGTCTTGTCAAATAACTACCTTGTGATCTTTCTCCCTCCGCCTTCCAGAGTGGTGGAATTACAGGCATATGTCACCATACCTGGTTGGTATCATGCTCCTAGAATACAAGAGGCATATGGGAATTAAAACTGATAAGTAAATATGTCTTAAAATGATTTAGTAGGGATGTTTTGCCTTCAGTTGTGTACTTCATTACTGCTCATTCTTATTCAACCCATATCTTTATGTAAGGGGTATGAATTTAGGACTGTGTTCACTGATTAGTGATGAGCACTGGCAAACCCTAAAGGGTAAAATTACTGGGCTTTTCTGAGCCATTTCATGTCTTATGGAGATGTGATGGCAAAAGTGCTCTTACTGAAAACCCTGGTTTGGAAAGCTGCGGTGGGCAGCAGTGGCGGGCTGGCCGAAGCCAGGCGGACGTCTCCGTTTGCATTGCACTGTTCCTCTGGTGCACTTAATAATTCTTTGCAGTGCTCATTGTGGTTACTGTGAGCATGTAGCTTCTCTGTACAGATGGTGTGGCCGAGTGCGACGTGCCTCACTTCTCATTACCACGTCCCTGGTGCCTCTGGTGTCTCCCGTGTTTCAGCGAAATGCACAGCTGCGTCTGTGAGTTCAGAATAGCAGCTCCTTTTTATTTTTAGGAACAATCTCCAAAGCTCGGCCTCTCCAAGGGAGCCTGCAGTTTCCCGAGCTCTCTGTCGATTGAATTGGCTGTTTACACTGCTTCAACGTGAAAATGTGTTGCCTCATGTTCTTGACTACAAGAAATCACTGTCCACTTAGGTCACATAAAAAACCTAGTTGTTAATTTAGGGCCTGGCAGACGTACCTGTGTCAATGCCTGTCTCCCATATTTGGTATGATTATGGCAAGTGCTTAATGAAGACTGGAGTGTCATTTGAATATACAGGAGGGTTATGTCTGAGCACAAGCTAATGAGGAGACAGCCTGATGCTTCTTCCCAGCATGCAACAGAAGCACAAACCCCACGGCATGAGAGCCTTTGCTTGCCTTCCACAAGTGGAGATCTTTCTCTGGTATAACCACCATAGAAGGGAGGGAAAGGGTGAGAGACGGCTATTCACCAGCTGTCTCAAAAGTGCTGAGCATACCAGTTGTCTAGGAGTTAAGATAAGCCAAGGATTTGGCTGACTAGTACTAGTCATCTTCATGCATTAAATAAAAGGGCCTAGAATATAATTTGTCTAGGGATGAAATGACAGGATTATAAATCTTTAACCAGGCTCTTTTAAATACAGTAATATGGAAAGCTGAGTTAGGTCAGAAGTCTCAGGCAAGAGAACAGTCTAGATCTTGAACTATTTACTTGAAATAAGAATGTCTGTGTAGGAAGTGTGGTTGGATGGATGTTTTCAATTGGAAACAAAACATAAACTCTAAATGTAAATCAGTAAATTTTCTTCTAGAAGCATCAGAATAATGCATTACATTCATGCACAGGCTGCAGTATTATTGAGGCAGAAAGGCATTACTGTATTCAGTAATGTGCTTTGAAGATTTTCATTATTGCATCTCAGCAGCCTTGGTTTTAGGCAGGAAGATGAAGTAGGTGAAATCATCCTTTGCCACCCTGTACTCCCTTGCAAACGTAGTCCGCCTCTCCACTGGCCCCATGCCCACGCTGTGCAGGGGGTCCTGCCTGCCTACTGCCTGGGAGCTATTCTTACCGGGGGAGGGCAGGGTTCCCCTCGGGGTTTTCTTAGTGTAGCACTCTAGGCTCCTCTTAGGCCTTCCGCTGCCCCTTCCCCTGGCTGGGGTGCCCCTCTTCTTGCGTTCTCTCTTGTGTTTGCACCCCTGGAGGCCAGCGCTTACCTCTCATGGTTCTGCCCTGGCTTCTGCTCTTCCCTTTTGCCCTCCCCTCCTGGGAATCACATAATTTCCTTCTCCCTCTTTTGACATCCATACCTGGACAAATTCACCACTCCTGTGTCTCAAGTCCATGATTTAAAGCTCTTGGAATCCTTGAGGGGACAACTTGGTCCATGCTGATCTTTAGCGTTCACTGCACAGGAGGTGTGTGCTAGACTCTGCTAATCATCACATTTAATCTTTACAACACCCTCTTAAGGTAAAAATAATTAGCTCTGTTTTGCAGATGAAGAATCTGAGGCTAGGGAGGCTAAATCAAATCACTGGTTTGTCAGTTCTAGAACTAGGACTTGGGTCTGAGATTGGTGGCTCGCTGAGCTGTGGCGCAGTTCTAGCAGAGTAGTGATGGGGAGGACAGGGCTGGGGTCCAGGAGGGCAGAGTCTTTTTGCCCTCTTAGGATCCTTTTAGTTCACCTCTCCATTATAATAGTGACTTTCTGGAGGGTGTACTAGTCTTAACTCTTTACCACAGAGGAACTAGAGGCAAAAAGAAGAAATGACATATTGGCTGTTACACGTAACAAACCAGGAAAGCAGGTCCCTGAGCTTAAAGCACAAGTGGTCCAATCAAAAAGAGATGGAAACATTTCTAGCATCCATCAGAAAATAATGCCAGTACCACATCCTTCTTTTCATGGCACATAGCTGCTTGCTCAAACGTCATCAAATGGAAAGAGGACTATTTTTTCCTTAAATTAAAAAAGGGGTACTGTCTCTCAGTTCTGTATTTAACTTTCTAATGAGTTAACTGTAATCCCTCACTCCCGTCTTGTTGCCTTGGACGTTCTTTCCCTTTTTCGATGAGTGCAGGTGGAGGGACTCCCCAGAGACCCTTGGTGGCAGCATCTCCATAGGGATGCCACGGCAAGGAAGGACCCATGTACTGTGCTGTGGACATACCTTTCAGCATGTGGGTCTTGATGGATATCTGGCTGTGTCCAGACTCTGGCAGGAAAGAGACTGCACATGCAAATTGGGCAATTTGAGGAGTTTCATAAAGGCACTATTTTCAAAGGTGAAGGCTGTTATTGTGTAGGGAGACCACAGGAATGGTACCCCAGGCCTAGCTGTTGCAGAGAACAATATTAACCTTTTGTCTAAAAGCCAAGCGGAGAAAGCATTTATGGGAAGCTGAGGGCAGAACCAGCCAGTGGAGAAGGCTGAGTCACAGGGAGACAGACTTGACTAAATCTTGGTACACAGCAGGGAGGGACAAAAGGCAATAAACAGCCTCACCAGCCACCCGCCCTCAGATCCTCTGCCAGTTTTCCGCTTCGGCCAGACCCTCTTGGAAGCCAGCTGAAAGGCCACACAGGCAGAGAGCAAGGGTAAATGGGGGACATCTAGTGAAATGGTTCTCAAGCATGTGACGTAGCCATACCCCTCGGAGATGCTAGATTGCTGTCTTACCATGGTGTCATTTTTCCAGATCAATAGGATTAAGACCTCAGCCATTCAGATACTAGTGAATTGAATGTCAAATGCTGCATTAACTCTCAGGGGAATTTTTATGTTGACTTCAGCCACATACCAGCACTGGTATCCTAGTACAATGAAGCAGTTTTTTCAGGCTTCTTAGCAGTATATGTGAAGTATCGTTACTCATGTATCAACATTTATAAAAACTGTCAATTTAAGAAAAAAGGACAGAAAACGATGAAGTCTGGAATGTCACTGGATCCTGGACTTTGAAGCTATCATACCATTTGTTCCTCCTCTCAGGCTGAGGCCTTCCTAGAGTGCCTGTAGAAACTGTCCACAGCAGGGCCCAGCATTGGCCGCTGTCTTTGCGTTGGGTGAGGTGGTTAGAAAGGACTTCCTCACACTGGTGGGAATCAACTCCCTGTTCCTTTGTCCAGTTCTTATCATTTCTCCCGCAAGAGCTGCACAGTTTAGATTTCATCATCTTTCATGATGGTGTGTGAAGAAACCATCACCTCCTCTGGTCCCTTCCAAGTGGAACGTTCTCAGTTTCTGCAACCTGTTCTTATATGGTACAATTAAATCCAACAGCTGTTTCTTGAGGCTGAGCCATAGGCAAGGCACTTGGTGTAGGTTCCAAGAGGCTGCACATATGCAACTCACAGTTTATGGAACAACATAAACGCCATAGTATAAGCAGAGTGGACTATGTCCTATAGAAATTTAACTCACATACTTCAAAGTCTTCATTCAAGTCCTGCATACAAATCTTGGGGGGAGGCACAGAAAGGGCTGTGTAGCATGCACTAGAGGACCTTCTCCACATAGAAACTAGTTGTTCAGATCCTTCATGTCGATGAGTGGTGTTATGAAACCTTCTCATTGCTCTGTCCATCCCTTGCACCATCAGAACATCATGAAGACCTTTGTCATGCTTTGCTGAAAGAAGCGTTCCTAATGCCTATTACAACAGCTGCCAGTTAAGGCTACACAGCTGCAGGGGAAGTTATGTTAGAAACTCAAAGATGAGGAGAGACAATGATGTACATTTTTTTCTATTCATCACAACAGTGCAAATGGTTTAAAGTAAATTCAAGTAACAGAAATAAATGTACCTAAATACTATTGAAACTAAATGGCGGGACATGGAAAATTCTTTTTATTATTCTCTATAGTATGTTTGAAATATTTTTGTGAAAGGAAGCAATAAACACTTCCTGGCCCATAGTGATACCGATGGCCATAGCCAAGTCATGAGCCACTGGGACAAGTGGCTAGGGACACTGGTCTCTTGTTAGCCTTCTCTTGTTGTACCCGTTTACTTTCACCACTGAGATGATTCTTCAATAGAATTAAAGATAAATGCACAAATATCTCTCAGCAAGGTCATTTGGGGGCTTCTGGGTCTTCTCAGTAGCCACTTGTGTGTCATGTGCTTCAGGAATAGCCTTGGGTGAAGGAGGATCTGTCACCAACACATGAGATCCTATTCCTAGCACTGGTGACTCCCGACCTTTATCATTAAAGCTGAGGAAGGGAACCTTCTCAGGTGGGGTGCCTCTCCCGCCTCCCAGTATTTCTGCACATAGATGGATATTGAATTGACTGTGGTATGTTCCTCCTGTGTGGAAGTTATCCCACACTGGTTCTTCTTCTCTGTGTTAGCAGAGTGGCAATAATGACACCTATGTCTTAGGATTTGCAGTAGTTTCTTAGAGCTGCCTTAAAAATTTCTGCAAAATGAGTGGCTCAAAGCAACAGTCACCATTCTGGAGGTCAGGCTGAAGTCAGGGCTATGGCTGAGCTGGGCTTCCTCTGAAGATTTGAAGGAAAAATCCTCCTGGCCTCTTCTAGCTTCTGGTGATTGCTGGCACTCCTTGGCCATGGCAGCAAGACTTCGGTCCCTGCCTGTTTCACATGGCTGTCTTTGTATGTCTGTGTCTTCTTTCTTGTTCATAAGAATACCTGTCTACAGACATAGGGCCATCCTAATTCACAACATCTTCACCTTCATGTGACTGACTACATCAGTGAAGATCCTCATTTCACATGAAGCCACACTTTGAGGTTCCAGGCACACATGAATTTTGGGAGATACTATTTGAGGAGAGGGGGCAGGGTCTTTCGCATGCAGATGCCCATAGTTTGACCTTCACTGTAGTGTGTGCCACCCCCTGCTCTTCCTTTCCATTGAACAATAGGGCCAATCACTTACCTGTAAGACACAGAGCAATGTAGAGAAGGGTGAGGTGTTCTGACGTTCTGAGTATGGACACAGCAATGGAAAGCTTCTTGAGCATGTGCCTTTGGTCCAGGAATCAGAGCAAAGTTGGGAAGATGCAGAGGTCCCCATCCCTGTGCTTCTGCTCCAGGGTCTGTGAGTTGTTCGCTGTCTTTTCAGCCTTTCAGCCTGGGGCCTGTGCTTGCATCTGGCCCCCGCAGAGAAGGCACCTGCGGTGGCTTTTTCTTTTCAATACCAGGTGCCAGCAGGCGGAGAAGCAAGTTATGCTCACAGCTCCTCAGGCTTCAGATGAAAGAAAGTGGAATTCCCCTGCATGAGTGGGAAACATTTCATTAAAATTCTTAGTTGCATGAAACAAAGCCAGCATAAATGTGGAGCCTTGGAAAGCCATTCTTTCCTCACTCTGGAAAATATATTTAAAATGATATCTCTGTAAACTTTGAAGGTGTTGTGTGCATAGAAATCCAAAGAAGGTAAATAAAAAAGAGATTCCAGAGAGTCATTTCATCCAGACAGCTTATCTCAGGGAATTTACTTTCATCAGAAGGTGGAACTAAGAGACATTTGTTGTATGCATCCAGGCACTGAAGGGGCCAAACTGGCAGCCACTCTGAGACAAGTAGACAGACTGACAGGCCCTATAAGAGGTCAGACCTGGCAAAGCACAAGCAGTCAGTGGCTGGGGCTTGGATGAGCTGGCGGTTTGGGGGATCCATGGGTAGATGTAGCTGAAAAAATGGAACTAACAGACACTTGTGCAAGTATGAAGCTTGCTCTTTATGAGCTAGTGACACTATTACACGTAGAGTTTAGGGAAGAGACCCCAAGCTAGCCTTAGAATTATGTCTATAAGAGGTGCTACACAATAAAGGCTGTGAGAATATCAGTTACGTTGTTGTTTCCCAGTGACAGTGCTCTGTGACAAGGCCACTGTGGGAATGCATGGAGGGAACATGCTGGGGTGGGCGAGGGCGGACTTGGCCTGGCTGAGGTGGGTTCAGGGGCTTCCTGGAAGAAGTAGCACTGGATCTTGGAAGGTGGATAAGAGGTAACCGGGTGATACGAAGGATGGGCTCCTACGTCTCCTGCTTTCCCCCTGTGTGGGTGGTTAATGACGCCGCTCAGGAAAAGCAAGGCAGGAGAAAGTAGGCTTAGGGAGAGTGACAGTGACCTTCACTGTGGTCACTGAGTCTGAGACACTTGGGGATGGCTAAGTGAAGCACCCAGAAGGAGGGCCATGTGGGACTGGAGCACAGCCTGAAGATGACCCAGGAGCCACCACAACTCTTAAAGACTGGGGAACAGATGGGGAGGGAGGAAAACAGGAACCAGCTAAGAAGAGAAAGATCTAGAAAAGGAGGCTTCGAAGGAGCAGCCAGGGACTTAGGGGAGACCCAGGAGCAAGCAACATCACAGAAGTCAGTGCAGTGGGGTGGTCCTGTAGTGTCCAGCATTGCAGAAGGTTCCTGGGCAGTGAGGACACATAGTCACTGGGTTTGGCTGAGGGCAATGGCAAGCATCCCCAGTACAGGGTCAGTGGGCTGTGTACTGAGTATAGGTGTGGAAACACAGTTCCAGTTCCAGACGGTCATGGCTCAGAGAGAAATTTTTATCCTAAGAAAGACCCTTAAGGTCCCCAAACAAGGCTGCAGTCCTCGGTTGTGAATGGTCGGCAGCTGAGGCAGAGTGGGGAGTGTGGGCTTTGCACAGATGTGTCTTTCTTCCCAGAAACCACACCGCATGTGCAGATCCGTGGCTCGTGCTCCAGCAGCCCTGCTCAGGAATGTGCTCACTGTGCTCGGAAGGCACCGCATTGCCTCTCTTCTCATTTGACCCTGTTCTGTGTTGGACTTCAAACAGAGACCCACCTTGCTCTGCTTGCGCCCTGCTCTAATGATCTCTTTGGTTATTGGGGTGAAATGCATTCCACCAACACGACTATAAGAAGCATAGGCTTTCATACGTAGGCTTTCGTTCTGGACATGCAGCATAGGAAAGCATTAGTTAGTACTTGGTTTTTTTTTTACTCTTCTTGTGTTTTTTTTATATCGTAGTCACCCAGAGCGCTAGCAAGTGATCACTGTGTGATGTTTTTAAAATGCATTAATGAATTGAAAAGTAAAGCAACAGAAGCCTGAAGGCTGTGAGGGTACAGAGGTGGTGTGGAAAAGGCGCTCGCTCGCTGGGATGTTTTTTTGTCCTGTGTTCCAGGATGGGTCTTGCTTGTCACTTGTGTCTACTGACCTGCAGTTTAGCACCAATGGTGAGTCTGTTAGAAATGCAGATGCCAGGTGGCACATGAGCGCCCTTCTCCCTGTCAGAATCTGCATTCCATCTGATTTGTGTTTGCAGTAGAGTCTGGGAATCTGCTCCAGCCACTTTGTAAACAGTCACATTGAATTCTTATAACCAACCTATGAGGTACACAGAATCCTCCCATGCTGGCTGGGGTTCACTGAAGAAACGGACTAGAAGACAATGTGAACTTTATGAAGAGAAGTTGGCCCACTTGAATGTGGGGCTGAGTAAGCAAGGTCATGTGCGCAGGACAGGTCACCAGGAAGGGGAGGTTGTGGGATAGCCAGGAGCCTGGGGCATGGAGCAGTCATTCTGCATGGGCAGCCAAGAGGGGACTAGAGGGAGAGCAGCGGTCAACTTTGGAGTCTCACTGGCCAGGAAGAGCCCACTTCCTGTTAGGGGCTCACTTGGTGAGGGTAGGCCCAGGAGGATGATGTCTTTGGTTTCAAGTCACCCAATTAGAGGCTTTAATCACATCTGCAAAATCCATCACAGCAGCACCTAGATTAGTACTCGATTGAGTACTTAAGGGGAAGTCTGTGTACGCCACAGATGGCTCTACCTCCCACCCTCAGAGGGTAGCCTAGTCAAGCTGACATTAAAAAGAATCTCATCTTCATTTTCTCAGCAAACACAGGTTATATAATTGATCTTGTTCGGATAGCTGATGGGTGGTGCCCTGACATTCATTTGATCCCAGGACTGTCGACCACACTGCTTCCCGAAGTCTTCCCTTTTTCAGAATGTCTTGGTGAGACCAGTGCTCATAGGGTTAACACTGCCTGTCATCTGGCCGACAAGTAGGTGCAGAGGTCTTGCTGAACCTGGTGGAGGAGCTGTGGTGGGTGCCATGTCCACGAGAGACATCCAGTAGAGCATAAGCAGAGGAAAATACAAGTCAAGAGGTCAAAGTGCTTTACAGCATACAGCTGTTTTGTCGGCGTGAGCTTTGTTAATGTAGACCTGATTTATCAAGATTATTGCGTTGCAAAATCTAGATGGAATGTATCTGTGCCAGGGTTTGAAGATTGGGAATTAGCTGGTAGTCTTTTCGAATCAAATTGCAGATGGTGTTTGAGTCCCTGTATTCATGTTCCTTTTTCTTTTTTCCATTTTAATGGTCTTTTTAAACCTCAGGGTGTGAGCTTTTGAGAAGACTTGTGAGTGTCTGGCTTTTTAATGTAATAAAGTTACTTGCTTTTCTTGACTCTTAGAAAATATTCTCTAACATGTTGTAACCAGACGCTTTACATTGCTGACTGGTTGATTGTCATACAGCTTTAAATTTAGGACACACATTGCTTGAGCTAGCATGTAAAAATATCTGTATTTGATACAGGATAAGATGAGTAAAGCCTGCAGCATAGACTGCCAAGTAAGTGTAATTTGCCCACTTCTTGGACATTGTCACCCTTGGCTTTGATTCTTGTGTACTTTCTGATTTCCATTTTTCATTTTCAGACTCCCTTGTTCAGTCCCAGTGACCCACATTTCATTTAAGGCTTGACTTAGCATTTTCTCCTCCAGATGTTTTGGTGGTTCGTGTTGAGGCTGTCCTCTTCACTTACCCTTTCTCAAAGCTGACTGGTCCTTGTTGCTTTCTTGGCTCCAAAAATGATTTAACCCTAAAGTTGAGTATTGCATTGGCACGTCAAAAAGGACTCCAAGAAGGAATATTGCATGGCACCCAGAGGCAAAGGTGATGTGTACAAGATGTGTAGCTCTTTGGTATATCAGAATGTTAGGCTTTTCAAAATAAATTGGTTGAGAAAGTACAGTGCAGCTCCACTTACACTTTATATCAGTACAGTATAAAAAAATAAAAAATAAAAAATAAAGTATAGCTCGACTTCTAGAAGATTCATATTTATGTTTGATTTTACCTTTCTCCAGAACAGTTCGATGCATGAACAGTTTTTTAGAGATGAGAAACAGCTGTTAAACAGACTGCTTAGGAAATTAAGATCTTACTCACGCCTTCTTTTTCTCCTAGAATCATGAAACCTTGATAGGTGCCTGGGCCAGAGATACTAAATGGTGATCAATTATCAGGGATATCTATTATAAATGCCATCTGTTCCAGGCTTCACATATATTTAATTGCACTTTTACTAAAATACTCTATTTATCATAAAGCCTGTCACTGATGAACTATACGGAGAGCCAGTGTACTAAGTTTGAGTCACACAGGTTTATTAGCATTTGCAAGGTCAGGACCTGTTTGGGCTCTTTGTATGAATGTAGTTATTTAAGGCACAATTGTTGTTATTTTCCATCGAAAACCAGACCCTGGTAGCAATATGCAAAGTGACCCAAATCACTGTACAAGTCACGCTGTAGTCCTGTTCTTTGGTGATTTCCCTATAGATAATATCAAAATTGCGTTGGGCTTAATTACTTTTCTACTGCCAACTAAATATATAAAAAGCAAGAAGACCTAATGGGATGTCATTTTCCCAAGGGTAAAGACCCTCTGTATCATGGCATTACTTTTCTGTTTTCCCCTTCTTTTCACTGTATCACCCCAATATGTAAACATTGTCTAAAATCCTGTAGAATTTTTATTTGTATATTTTATGCCAACTTGTATTATCATAATATATGTGCTTAGCTTCTCTCCAAACCCATGAGTCTAAAATCTAGTCTGATTTATTTTAGTTTCTTCCCAAGCCTTCAGTAAATATTTTTTGAGTCAATGAGTGCACAAATGAAAATGTTGCTGTGTTTAAGGAGAAGCTCATGAATTCTCAATTCAGAGGTAAGAGGAGATCGGAAAGGGCGCATCCTCGCTGCCATCTTCTCTTCTTGGTGTTTGGAGGCCCAAGTAGAGGTGCAGAGATACGTGTGCGTTTTTCACTTTCCCTCTACTGGAAAGATGTACCCTTTACCTGAGTGTGATGCTTCAGAAAGGACACACATGTAGTATGAGAAGGAAAGGGCCCCTACCCTGTTGTTCTGATCACCTGGGCAACCAGAAGGCTAGAGCGACCCTCACACCTACCTTTTCCAATGATGAGGATGATTCAGAGACCTCATTTACAAAGGTGAGGAGAGGCAAAAGGAAGAGAACTAAGCTAGCGGACTTTTGCTCTTAGTAGAAAGAATTACTCAAAGTTTGACCCAGTTTGCAGCCCCAGATGTCCCACCTTTTGCCTGGGCATCTCTGGAGAAGTGTTCAGAGTGCTATACTACAGCTAAAGCTTAAAGGCAACATCAGCAATAGAGGTTTTGTTTTTTGCCCCTATTTCAGTAGGTCAGATTTAACAGAGAGGTACTATTTGCCCTTCTATTAAACAAGACCTTAAGAACCTGGTACTAAAGTTTAGCTTTGCTGAATGTATGGAACGTGTGATCAGTGAGCGGTCAAATTTATTTTGATCACTGTCAACTATTATCTACCCTTGGTCGCTCAGGTGACAGAGAGTAGCTTTTTCTCCTTTTTTCTAAGTGCTGTAGTAGTATGCAGTAAGGGGTTCCATGTCCATACACATGCACACACACGCACACACACGCATGTACACACACACATACCTGGTGGGGGCACTAAAAAATTGTCTTGTAGCATTTTATGGGCTGGCAGGGTCACAGGACCCTGCAGTCCACAGGTATAATTTCTTCTAATTTAGGGAAACTTCAGCTTCCCTCTTAAGACCTTTCAGCCGTTTGGATCACACCCACCCAGATTATTAAAGAGTTTACCTTTACTTAAAATCAACTGATTGTGGGTTTCATTGATCCCGTCCATAAAATACCTACACGGTAACACCTAATTTGTATTTAGCTGAATAGCTGGCCTATAGCCTAGCCAAGTTGGCACATAAAACTGACCATCCCAGAGGGGTTTTTGTACATTGGGCTTCTAGCATACATACGGATTCTGTGACATGGAACTTTCTGCATTATGCCAGTGATGCCACGGTCACTGCTTTAGTCCTTGCATAGGCATTTGACATTACTCTGTCTCCTGTCCTCATGTTATAAGTGGCCAGAAAAAGGTAGCAGTATTGATGCAAAGTCATAAAAGCACCACTGCAGGTGGAAAACAGCTCACAGCATGTGCTCTACAGATGTGGTTTTATTTCTAGCTATTAGCCAATTTATTCTAGGTGACGAGCCATTGTAGCATTACTGCGCAGTTGCAGGTGAGGCACAAAGGTGGATAAAGGCCTTCCCCATGGTACAGGACACTGTGGCGCTTGTCTTGAAAAATCCATCTACAGTTCCAGCTCTAGCTGTAAACCTTGTGCATCCTGACTTTTTTGATGATTTGCATGGCTGTATCACAACTTGTTAAAATGTACAATTATGGGCAATATTTTCAGTGAACTTCATTTTGGCCCTTTAAAACTAAGGGATGAAAGGACACTGCTTGCTCACATGTGTTGGGAATTAGTGGACTGGTCACTGCATCCCTCTTTGGTTCCTTCAGTTCAGGTTGGACCCTCACTCATTCCCTTCAATATTCCTGTGGCAGGCTCTTCATCATTTCTGTTGAAATTTTATGAACCTTCTTGCATTATTCTTGGAGTATACAGGTTGGAAATACATGCTGAATTCTCCAGGTTCCAAATATCACTCGAAGAGAAGGCAGTGGTATGGCCTTTCTCATCCCTAGGTCATTTTTGCTAGCTCCCTCTTCAGGGCTATCCTAGACCTTCTTCTCTAGTTGCAGGCTCCAGCCGATGTTCTCATTTAGCTCTGTGGTGCAGTAGGCTACCTCAGCGCTGACGGAGCATTCTCTTTTCTAGTCTCTACCTCTGCTGTGGTATTCAGAGATGGTACGTCTCTGTTTTACTTCTCCCTTTGCATGACTAGTGGATCACCACACTTCACAAGCCACGGTCTGAGAAAGAGGCAGGAAGAGGCAGACCATGGGAAGAGCTTGCACTTTCAGTAGGGAAAGGATGTGGTCAAAACAGAACTTTTCATTCCATACCCCCTTTCCAATCAGTTTCTCTTCCTCTCACGTAGTTATTTATAGTTCTGCCTCCCGCATCCAAGGGTTGGCCATATCCTATTGTTTCTACCACCCCAGACAGACCCTAAGTTCTTTTCTCCGCCTCCATTGCGTCAGCCTTATTCCAGAAGCCCATCATCTTACCCCTGAACTGACGCACTCGTCTTCTCCCTTGGCTTTGCTGTTTCTCCTGCTGCCGTGCTACGTCCTTTCCACGCCGTAGAGAGTCCCAACTCAGTGCGCTGTACTCGGCTCATGTCTCTTCCTTGCTGAAAGTGCAGACTCTTCCCATGGTCTCCCTCTTCCTCTCTCCCTCTCAGACTGTGGCTTGTTCTTATCATACCAGGACTCACTGCATCCAGCCACTTGGTCTTCACCTTGTGTCAGTCGAGCTTTTACTGGCCTGAGCTTTTGCATTGGTCTCTTACTCTCTGGAATATTCTCCTCAGATACCTCACAGGACTGATTCCCTTTCTTTCTCCAGCCTCAGAGAGGACTTCACATCTGCGATGTCTATGTGGGTCAAGTCTCCCAGTTCCCCTCCCCATCCTTCCACTGCCCTTTTTCTTTATTTAGTGGTTTGGTTATTTACTACTTATGGTCATTTACTAGAATGTACTCTTGTAAAGGCAAGATCTTCAGCTCTTCCTTGTTTCCTTTATTCCTTCCTTCTTTCCTTCCTTCTTTTTCTCATAGCACAAGATAGTGCCCATGAAGTAGTTGCTTAATAAATGCAGAGTTGGACAATTATTATTTTACAGTGCTTTTGGTTGATAGCAGTGAACTACGCCAGCAGCTTTAGGGGCTGATATGGACTCAACTATGCACTCCCACTCATATGTGATGGTATTTGTAGGTAGTGCCTTTGTAGAACTAAGGAATATGAAATGAGGTCACAAGAATACGATCTTTATCAAACTGAACGAATGCCCTTCTAAGAAAAGGAGGAGAGATTAGAGTTTACACTTGTCTCTGAGAGGAGGCCATGTTAGTACACAGGGAGAAAGTGGCCCTCTATAAGCCAGGAAACCAAAATGGCTGCCATCTTGATCTTGGACTTCATAGCTCCCAGAACTGTGGGAAATCAACTTCTGTTGCTGAAGCCAGTGAAGGTCTGTTATTAGGGCCACCTGAGCAGATTAAGAAAAAGGTGTTCACTGGGACTGTCGGGTTGCTTTTGCAGATCTTAACATGTGTTTGGATCTTATCCAAACAGAATTAGGACAGAATTTCTAATTGTTCTAACATTTTCCCTTATTATTCCTTATCTAGCAATAGTCTGCCTTATCATCTAGCTCTTTAGATCTTCTGTTAGTCCAGCATTTTATCTCTCAGGGGGAATTAGTGTTATCTGATAAATTAGAAAATTCAGAAATACATTAAAATATCCTAAAGGTAACATTAAGTTACATGGAAAGAAGACTACTCCTTCTTCCAGGTCCTAGGGGTCTGTTTGTACTATTCTCATTTAGAGAAAAGGCTCATTTATTCTTATACTTATTAGTTTTCTAATCTAATCTGAAGGCCAGGTCTTTATTTATAACAAGATCATATCTTATTGACTGTAGCATCTCTAGCATGTAGAGCAGTAAACAGCATTTATTCTGGAACATAATTATCAACTAAAAAATTTATTGAATGAATAATGAAAATTTATTATATCAGTACCAATTTTGCCTTAGTCTTTGGTGTAAAACCTTGTTTGAAGTCTTCAGAAAGATTAAATAAATCATATACTTTAGAATAATCGGTATTTTTCTAAGTGTACTTTTTCTTTTCATCTTTTCTTCTTGCTGATTAAAATTAAAGCCCAGAGCTAGAGTTAGAAGATTACTTTTTCTTCCTGAATTGGTTTCCTTCACTTTATCTTAATGGTGTTTTGGGGCATATGTTCCACAGCATTACTGATAGTGATTATATATTCACTCCCATAGTTCATGTATTCTCATTTTCCTGGAAGTGTTGGCGGAGAAGAAAAATGTATGTGAGAAATTTATAATAATGGCATCTTTATAATTTAGGGGACTTGGAAAACTCAAACATCAGTTCTCAGCGATTGGATGAAAATGCAAATCTGGGGATTCCTTAAATGTTGTTTGTATAGAGACCTTTTGAAACCAATGACAGGAACAATCAAAACTCAGTTACATAAAGAGAGGTCTGATTTTTAAAAGAAAAAAAAAACATAAAGAGAGGTGTGAAAAACAAAGGGTTGGATGGAGGGGACGAAGAACAGAATTGTGGGTGAGATTCCAGGAATAATACGTACTTGATACTTTAAATAACATTCTCCCAAAGTTTTCAAAAGCTCTTCCCCTTTCGCGTCTGGATGCCGCTCCTTGTCGTCGCCTTGACGGCCTCGCTTCCCACTTGACTGTCTCGGCTCCTTTGCTCTATCTTCACCCTCCCGTTTCCCAGAATTCGCCTGGGCTCTGAATCCCGTCCGCCTAGGTTCATATTTCAGTTTCTCCCTTTAATATTGCCAGCAAGGCACTGAACTTCTTTATGCCTTCATGAAGCGAAGACCAATCTGTAAAGTGGGGAAGACAATTTGAAGGCTTGTTATGGGCATCAGTTGAGTTCACGTGTGCAGAGGATCAGCGTACAGGGAGCCCTCAAGAATCAGTGTCGTCATCCCGTCCCGTCCCGTCCCGTCCCGTCCCATCCCGTGTCCCCCCCCCCCTCGCTGTGGTTGTTTTTCATCACCACCCTTATCCCTATCATCTTGATTTCTATGAGGGAGCCAAGCATGTCACTGACTCATTAACTGAATATGCTTAGAAGGCAAGGCCCTTGTTGGGTAGAAAAGGAAGCTTGTTAGAGGTACGTGAAGAAGATCGGCCAGGAAGGAAGAACTGGGCTGAGGGAGAGTTGAGAGGGAAGGTGAGGCTTAGAGCAGGGCTGCTGCTGCCCTGCGTTTGACTTCTGCTTTCAGCTGCTCTCCTGGGGTTCCTTGAGGCTGAAAGGCGCACTGGGGACTCACGTGCACCTGACAGTGCCTCCTCTTCACCTCCAAGCAGCCCTTTTCCTCTCTCTGTCTCAGGGCCTTCTCAGACACTTCGGACTTAGCTTGCAAGCGTCAGGGAGCTTGGTTCCCCTGACAGCCCTCCACTGGAGGCCCCGGCCCTGCAGGTGCACTAGGAGGCATTCTGCTCTCTTTTCCTGGTCTCACCAGCACACCTCTAGTTGTCTATGATCTCCTCCATCGTCTCCTCCCCACACTGGGCCGCTCCTTGTCCCACAGCCCCACGCCCCACCCTGCTCATGCCTTCCCCTACATCCTCTCGCTGTGTGAGTCCTCCGGCCTTGTCTAGGGTTCTGCTTTGGGAGGAATTAAGCAAAAGGAAGATGAAAGAGAGTACAGTAGCTTGATAGGTCAGCGCTCACTTCCAATGCTTGCTGCTAAGATACTTGAGAACTCTCCGAGGACAGGGACTGTTTTTGGTGGTAGTGGTTCTGGGGATTAAACCTAGAACCTTCACACTGAGCTACATCCGCAGGCCTTCTACATCTTATAATTTATTTCTAAAAGTTTGAGTCTCAGGCTGGAGGCAAACTTGTGATCCTCCTGCATCAGCCTCTCAGAGTGCTGGGATTACAGGCATCTGCCACCCTGCCCAATGCAATATCTTTCATTTTTTGGGTCCCCTAATTTCTTTCCTCTCGGAAGTAGGCATATTTCTTGATGGTTTCTTAGTTGAATTCCACAGTTCTTCTTGGGCCTGTCATTCAGAATAGTATGGTTTTACCAATGAGGAATCCCTGGCAAATGAAAAATGAGTTCTCTTAGCTGGGGGATTTGGGTTTTTGAGAAGAGTGGTGCTGGTGTTCTTCGTGAAAAACCCCTGTGGCTCCTGCACATGGTCACCTCCCTAGAAACTGCCACCTCGGGAACTACCCTGTATCTTGATGGCCCTTTGTGTGATAGTGAGGTTTCTTGGCTTTCTGACTTCAGTCTGTTCTTATGTGAAAGAAACCAATTCTTTGGGTAAGGGTACTACTGCAGGACATTTGTCTGCAGAGTAGGAAAGCAATTTTTCCAAATTAGAAGTTGAACAAATCAGTAAAAGCAGTCAAAACAAAGTAAAACCAATCAGTATTTTGAAACATTCCATACTCCTAAAATGTCATTCTATCTGTTTTGGCTTTAATTCATATTCTGTCATACAAGGATCCATTGGAAGATCTGTGGCCTGGCATGTTGTCCAGACTTCCACCTGCTAAAGGATTATGCTGAGATGGATATGATTAAGACAAGAAATACCCATTCAGATCAAGAATGGAACTATCTGTAGCCAGGCCCATGGCAGTAAAGACAGGTAGTGTTTCAATGATTTGGTCCATGCCAGCGGTGTAGATTGGTGCCTGGTCCATGGTAAGGACTCAGGGAGTATCGGTTCTGAAGATGATGATGGATAGATGAGAGCCACAGAAACAGCTGCGATACCTTCAATTTGGACCTCTGTGGTGCAGGCAAAGGAAGCTGTCTTTCTACATTGTTCAAATGTCACTCCTGAATATGAATACAGGCAGTAGGAACCGTCATCTGTGGCCATCCCATGTGATGACACTGAAAGCAGGTCTCACTTGATTGCTGCAGCAGTGCGACTCTCACTGGGCACAACAAAGTGGGACTGTTGACAGTAATTTTCCAGCCCTTGCCAGACCCTTATTTTTGCTGCCCTTGTTACTATGTAAATAGATGTCAATTTAACAAAAAACTAACAGCACCTTTCCTTAATACAGCAAGAGTTTGACTCCAAATAGTTCACTATAAGCTTGCAGGAGACATGACTATGTGCCTCATGTCCCAACACATGCAAGACATGGGCCACTGACAGACAAAGCCCCATCTCTGTCTTATGTTACTGCTGGCATTTCTTCCAAAACAGCACTCTTGGTTGTTGCGGAAGGAGGGCAGGTTGCAGTCAATACAGAGCAACTTTGAACACGAACTCAGAGGCTGTCTTTCAGGGTCTCCCCTGTGTTATTTTGAAGCAAGTAAAGGGATTGCTGCAGTACTGATGTGATCAGTCAGGAAAGTAACATATCCAAGTTTGTACCAGCCCTTGCATGACATTATTTTTCCAGACAAGTAGCTGCCAAAAAAGTCAGTGAGGCATCAGTTTGATGAAACATCTCCTAGCAAATTGCCATTTCTAATTATTCAGTATATTTACCTCCACAGTTATATCTTTCATCACTCAGACTAGCTGTACTTCAAGGGGAGATGTCTCCTCTTAGAGAGAAAGTGATGAAAATGTTGTAACTTGAAATTTCCAGCATGCCTTGAATTTATCTTTGTCATATTTGTCCTCAAGTCTGGGAAGCCAAATGATAATATATAATTTTTGTCATCCTCACCCTTTCTGATTTCTACCAGTCCTTTCTCACAAGATAATGAGTTTTCTGTGACTGTTTGAACTTTTATTCATCTTCTCCTGACCTTAGGTTTCCTTTATTATAGTCCCTCAGAGCACATGCTTCCTGGCTTTTATTACTTGCCTGTGTGTCTGCCTCTCCACCTTGAGGCTAGAGACTGTCTCATCCTTTCGTGGTGTTGGTGGGATATTGGTGCTTTTCACAAATCAAACAATCAAGACCTATTACTTTAATTAAAGTATTGGAATATTATTTATTTTATTAAGTATGCATCCCAAAAGCATGATGTTCTTAATGAATTAGTAGCTAAACAGGGAAAAAATATTAAGAATTAATTGGAATCATACAGTTTTGAATAGTGAATGGAGTTTTAGGGGAACTTGAGGCTCTTGCCTAATCTATTTGTTTTATGTTGGGGAATCTTGACTCCCATGTATTTTGAATAAGAAGTCCATGAATCATGCACTCCAGTGTTTTGCTGCTTTGATGAGAGTTGACCAGTTGGCCTATGAAGGACCCGTTGTCAATTCTCATAATCTTAAAAGATCTTTCAGCTCACACCCCATATCCACCCCTGCACATATGATCTGCATAAATTCTAAAGTTAAGATTCAAACCAATTTTTCATATTGAGAGCACAATCAAATTAACTTCATAGCCTAATGTCTCTTCATTTGCTCTGACTACAAAGCCAGAAATTAAGTTGTCACTGATGAGAAACAAGGGAAATGTCAAAAATGACAGAGAGTGTTACTGAGACTATTCAGGCTTCTGTTCTCTGAGGATCTAGTGTGAGTTGAGGGAGAAGAGGGAGAGTGAGGAAATGTCCATCTTATAGTCTACGTGTCATGTCCCGTGTTATGAGTTAGATCTGAAATGTGCTGTCAAAGATGCATGCTTTTGGAAGGTGATCAGATCATGAGAGAGCCACACTCATCAGGGGCTTCATCCACTGGTGAATTCATCACTGAATGTGCTGTTAGGAGATGGAGCTGGTTGGAGGTAGACCACGGAGGAGCGTGATCTGGAAGGGTGTCTCCCTGTCCTCATCTCCCCCTTCTCTCTGTGCTGCCTGGCTGAAATGGGCTGAGCGGCTTTTCTCCACTGTGCTACTCTGCCATCTGTGTCTGCCTTACAGGCAGTTAATCATGGACTGAACCCTGTAAAAACTGTGAGCCGAAAAACCCTCTCTTCCTTTGAGTTGTGGGCGTTGGGTATTTCATTCCAGCAACAAGAAAGTGACTAAGACACCTTTCCTCTTTAGGAGTCCAACAAGGCTTTAAGCCATTGAGTCTCAAACAAGGGTGACTTTGCCCTTCCGAATCACTGCCCCACACTGCTGAGACTTTTGGCAATGTCTGGAAACATTTTTGATTGCCAGAGCCAGAGTGTTGCCATTGACCTCTGATAAATAGAGGCTGTGGATGCCACAGACACACTACCATGCACCGAACAGCTCCTGCCACAAGCAGTCACCCAGTGCACTGTGTTAATAACATCCCAATACAGAAACCCTGCAAACTAGAAACAATATTTATAGGTGAGAAACCGTGGATTTGGTGTTACATGACTAGTGAGTGTACTGGTCCTTTGAACATAGACTTTGTGAGGTTTAAAACTTGAGCCTCCTCAGCACTGCTGCGCTCTAGATGGAGCAGTGAGCACCAACTATGGGTTTGCCTGGGTGCTGGGCTTGAGGTCCACCTCTGCAATTCTGTTTTATTTGGTCTGGTTTAGAGCATAGATCTTCATATTTTATCCAGCAGGTACCCAAACCCCTCAGACTCACACTTTTAGAAATTGTCCCCAGGAGGGCACTGGCAGGTAGACAGCACTGCTTTAATGCTGCCCTGTGGCTGGAACCTAGTGGTCTGGTTTGTTTCTCTTTTGCTGAGTTTTCTTACCTCTTCACTGGCACATATTCCCCTCTTTGTGCCTTGGGAAATGATGGGTTCTAAGACAGTTGCAAATGTAAGCGTTCCTGAGGTTACTAGGTGAACTGAGGAGTGGGATACCACCATTTTCTTTCATCGGGAATACATGATTTCTTTACTCTGGACTACCATTCTTTTAGATTAACAGACTGCGTGGTTCTTTGGGTATTGGAAATAAAATAGAACTCCTTTATAACGCTGATTTAAGGGAAGAACTGCAAAAGTTCCTTTCGCATTAACAATCTTATATAGAAAATAGGGTAAGATTGGGGGAACATTAGGAACTGAAAGACCTCACAATGGACAGGGGAGTGACAGGGACGGGTGGCATCTGTATCACATATAATCACATACACTCCTCTTATGGTGAAAGGAGCTTTGCAGGTTTGATTACATTAAGATTCTAAAACAGGAACTAGAGTATCCTAGGCTCGCGGACCAGCCATGTAATCACAGGGCCCTTGTCAAAGGAAGGCAGACGGTGATAGTCTTACAGAAGAGGAGCAGGTGTTGCGATGACAGGGTGGAAGAGGCCATAAGCCAAGAAATACAGATGGCCACTAGAAATGGAAAGGACAAGAAGATGGATTCTTACCTCAGTGTTTTAAGGAAGAACTAGCGCAGCTGACACCATAATTTTAGTGTTGATAAATTAATTTCAGACTTCTTACTTTTAGAACTTCAAAAAAATATAAATGTTTGGTGTTTCAGGTCATTGCATTTGTTATAGTAGCCTTAGAAAACTAGTATGCTACCTGTATTAGTCTTCTATTACTGTAACAAACACTGAAATAATCAGCTTATTTTAGAAATGGTTTATTTTTGGTTCAGAGCTTTGGAGTTGCATCTGTGATCACATTTGGGCAGTATATCATGGCACATCTGTGTGGTGCCACAAACTACTCATCTTTTGACATCTAGGAAGCAAAGAGAGAAATAGAAAGGGGCTGGGACCCAACATAGCCTTCAAAACCACAGCCCCAAGGACCAGAAAATGTCCTCCGAGGCTCTACCGAGTCTCAAAGATCCCATCACCTCTCAATAGCACCCTGGGTTGAAACCTTTGACATGCGGACCTTTGAGTGGTACTTACCTGTATCAGCCAGTGATTACTAGACAAACAGACTTAACACAAGATATACAAATATATCAGAATTTACAAGATTAGCTTATGGTGGCCTACAGAGGCAGAGGTGGAAGAGTGCAAAAGGTCAGGTTACACACCACAGCTTCAAAGGGTCCAATTGAAGGGCCGGTAGTGTCCTGTGTGAGTCCGCATCCAGGGGCTGAAGGTCAGCGCTGCAGGCTGAAGAGTCTGCGCTGGAAGCAGGAGGTGACATCCAAGGTGAACGTGAAGACTGGACTCCTCTGAAGAGACAGAAGCCGCCCTTCCTTCTTCGTTTCCAGTTTGTACCACTCTGGCCACATCCTCCTGGGGTAGGTCTTTAACTCCCCAAGCTGTGCTGAGCCAGTGTAGTTGGCCTTTTCTTATTCAAGTTGACCGTTAGTTAGTCAGCTATCACATTATGCAAACCGTGCCGCTCTTCAAAGGTTGTGTTAATGGTACCTTTATTACGTTATTTCCGTTCACACAGTGTCTGTTGGAATACAGCTTTTATGTAGCTGTTCCCTCACGTTTCGTCTTTTGTTTATCAGGGTAACTTAATGAGTTTAAGCATTTTAAGGAGAATAGCTGGGAAGAATCATGAAATTAGGGCATTCAAGAGACTACAGAGGAGAGTTAGTCTAACCATTGTGCCAATGAGTTAGCTGGGAGTAAAGTCCGGGTGTGCTGATTTCTAGTCTAATGGGAGTAGAAAATGAGTCATATTTCTATGTACCCACCTCTTGGAATTTCCTGTTTCCATTGTGAAAATTGTTTAACTCTGACAGTTCTACCACATACGATTTTGACAGTTCTGAAAATTTGGCTTGGTATTGGTGAGGCCTAGTTATCCTGAGCTACATCCACGAACAGTTCTGACTTTGGTAAGGAAAGGAAGGTCAGTATGAAGAAATAGGTACCAGCTGGAGTAAAGCTATTTTAAAAAATTGCACCAAACATACAATTACTACTAAAGGACCGCTATGCTGCCAAAGCGAGCACTGCTATATTTATTATACTCTGCTTTAAGCCTTCATTGACAAATGAAAGGCATTTTCTTCAAACCCAACCAGTAAGCCTTGGAACCCAAAGGAAGGAACGGGAGTTTGCTGTGTGACCGGCTCTCCTCCCTGTACGGTACATCTGAGTACAGCAAAGAGAACTATTTACCTGTTGCTCTTCCCTACTGCTCCGGTCAGCGCTCTGGCTGCTGATTAAACAAACCACGGGAAGCCATTTATTTTGGTGAAAAGAAAACTTTATTCAAAGCCAGCTCTGAGGTAATGGAAGAGCCTCACACTGCCACAAATCACCTTCTCATTGCATTCACCTTTGCAAGGGCTTTTTATAGTGAGGCACAGAGGAAATACGGGGAGACCATAGGCAGCGCCAGGCTTCACCTTGCCTTCCAGCCATGTACTGCTCCCTCTCTTCCTCACAGAAAGGAACTGAATTCTGACCTGCATATTCTGCCCCTTCATCTATGCTGAGGGGAGGAGGGGCCGTTGGTTTATGCCCTCAGCCTACGGAGTTTGGAGGGGCCTCTTGTCTGTAAAGAAAAACATTCAAACTTTTAAAGTTCTATTTTTTCCCTAGCCAGGACGTTTCCAACTGTTCACCTGTTTACACCTGTCAGATTACAGTCCCTGGGGAAGACACTCCTTGGGGCTTGTTAGAAAATATCTCAAGGTGACATTAGGACTGTCCATGTGGGAGGGGAGCCACGAGCTGTGTCCACCAGGCCCATGAGAGCCCGTTATACCTTGCTTATCCTGAGTCCGTTAACATTGTACCCACCTTCTCAAGAGACGCACGCACTGTCTGTCTGGATTGGTCACCGGTCTTCAGGAAGTTCCTCGCAGTTGTGAACAGCCTTCTCAGGGTTCCCAACGTTTCCTTCCGTCCTACTATTTATTCTCCATGTGTCCCGGTCATTTTCCTCATCATGGAGAAGCAATTCCTGACACAGGCAACTTAAGGGAGGGGAGGCTTGTATCTCGCAGTTTCAGAGAGCTCAGTCCACGCTTGGCTGGCCCAGTCCCAGGGAAAACCAGGCATTGTGGAAGGGCCTGCCCCACAGGAAAGCAGCTCACATCACAGCACTCAGGAAGCAGAGAGAACAGCAGAACCAGGTGGGGAACATGTCCTTCCAGGTCATCCCCCAGTGACCTGCCTCTTCTGATCAGACCTCACCTTCCGTTCATCTGTGGAACTCACAGCCCCCCCCCAGATCCAGTCATCCGCCTGAAGCCCCACCTCTGAATACATGCGGCGTCTGTGGCAGGGCATTGCAGGCACGAACCATCACACTGTGGAACTACTGGGTGCAAGTCCACCCTAGCTCCCGCAGTCTGATACTGGCCCAGCTTGTTTACACCTGGTCATGCGTGATTTCTCTCTGCAGGAGGCCAGCAGTGGGCCACCAGTCACCGTCATGTATTACTCCTGCCTATTTTGAAGACAGTGGGTGTATAGAACAAGTATATCCAGACAAAGCATATCCAGACAAAGGCTCCTTCAACGCGGCTTACTGTGCTCTGCCCCCGGGGGCTGCCTGTCCTGTCCCTGGCTTCCAGCTGGTCTAACAGTGGGAGACACAGGGCAGAGATGCTGGGCTACAGGCCCCCGCCCCTGAGTTGCATCCACTTGGTAGAGGCCCGGTTCTTCTGCATTTTGGAAGCCATTCTTTGCTATTCAGGCCTAGTAACAGAAGGGCTTCTGCTGTTTGCCTGGGGCTCTCTTTACCCTGCCCTACATTTATCAACAGTCTCTGCCCTACACTGTCCCTACTGCCTTAATTGTAGAGACTCCTTTTTTGGCCTAGGTTAGTCTCTGTTCTCCTCAAGACTTTTTCTAGCCAAGTGTAGGGGTGCGTACCTACTTTGGAAGGCTGAGGCAGGAGGATCACAACTTTGAGCCTAGCCTGGGCAACTTATTGGCTTACAGAGATCCTGCCTCAGAAGGGTCGGGGAGCAGCGCCTGAGGATGTAGCTCAGTGCGAAGGCCTGGGGTTGATTCCAGGACTTCCTCCCCTGAGAAAACCCTTTCTTCCCCGTTGTCATGTACATGTGCGACTCCCCCCCCCATGTGCTCACAGCACCATGCCCCTTTCCCTAGTCCCCATGGTTTATGCAGCTCATAGTTCTCAGCAACTTCTACCTTGGGATCAAATTAACTCAGAAAAAGCCTGTTGGAACTGGAAGCCATCTGAGAAACCGTGTTACCCGAGGAGCTTTTTAATTTAGGAGTGGAGAAGAGGGCAGAGGAGGTAGGTGCCTGGGCAGGGTCCGCCAGCTGTGACCCGGCAGCTAACCCGCTGCTTTGCCCTCTGCTCGGTGTGCAGGTGGAGGAAAATACGCTGTCCTAAAATTGATAATTGTTCTTTTTGGATCAAAGGCTCCAAAATGCTGTTGGCGGCCACTCAGCTCCCTGTGCTCTACTGAATGAAGGGGAAAAGGCTGTTATTCAAAGCTAGCCCTGAGGAGGTGGAGAGGCCTCCTCTTGCCGCAAATCACAGTCTGTCTGTGTGCAGGTCTGTGAGGGTCTTTTATAGTAAGGAAGAAGCAAGAGGGGAAACAACGAGACACTAGACAGGTGTCCGCCGCTTGCTTCGTCCCCCTTAGGCAGGAGACTGGGGCATAGCAAGGAGACTGGGCAGTAGGGCAGGGCCCATCTGTCACAGAGAGCTGGCAAAGCATGGCTCCAAACCGCTTTTGGTGGCAGGATCTGCTGTCACAAGAAGGACATAAAAGATGGGAGCCGCTGGCCTCCTTGCCACGTGTTCTTACTCTTCTGGTGGCTGCTCTGTGTGCAGGGCGTATTTTCTCTCTTCTTCTTTTCGTTTCTCTATCATTTTCTTTTTCACTTGTATTTTCTTCTCCTTTTATCTTGAACAAATGAAACTTTTGCATTCATCAGTTATCTCTGTCCAAATCTTTGAACGGGACAAGAGCCTGGAACACTGGACACTCCAGTGTCTGATAATGCTTCCAGGCTCTTCTGCCCCTTTCCTGGCTGTGGAAAGAGAACCAGACCCTCACATCCTGGGCCCAAGATCTGCATCTTTTGTCCCTTCGTCTGAGCCAGAGAGGAAGGAGTTCAAGCCCTCAGCCTGAGGAAGTTTGGAGAAGCAACTTGTCTTTAAAAGAAACAATTCTCACTTTTAAAGATCCATTTTGCCCTGTCGGTTACAATCCCACCTACTAGAAACCGAGGCCACTGAGTGCCCGCCTCCGGCAGGAGGGACTATACTTTCACGGAGGTGGTGTGTCCTGAGGGGGAAGTCGGATTTGGGAGTGCTTTGCAGATGAGCCGAGTGTGTTTTCACCCTTTGACTAGTTGGAAATTTCCTGAGAAATTAAAGTAATCTTTAATTCAGTGGATTTAACATGCACAGTGGAATGGATCCTTACAAAGGGAGGCTTGTGGTCTGGAGAGGAGAGGAATGTGTAAGGTTTTATTTATGTATCTCTGGTACTGATTAATTAGCTCAAGTGTCTTCCTGATTTACCAACCCCAGTATTCTAATTCGACTCACAGACATCTCCCCCCAGAGCTACCAACTCAGTTAAATTCAACAACACCCTCTCCTATGAGCTTCTGAGGCTTCTGGGAATGGGATCTGTAAGGAGGATCTAGATGTAGACCCTGCTTTGCAGGAGACCATAAAGGGGAGAGTCACAAAATCAGGTCCCTCCCTGTGGACTATAGCAGGTCTGGGTGCTCTCTCACAGGTTCCTCACTTTGTTTTTCAAAATACCTAAACTGTGAAATCATTCCTTGTTGTCTTCATTTTTAGTTTGTATTGTTGACAGCAACTGCTGTAGGACTAAAGGCAGGCCCCGGTGGGTTAGGGACACCCGTGTGCTTTGGGGTCTCCCTGCAGGCTGGTTCGAGAGCATCCGGGGCCAAGCGCTGGATCCAGATATCGCCAAGGCTACACTGGAAGGGAGGCGATGTTCCTCCCAGAGCCGGCACATACTGGGGCTCAGTAATTAGTGCGTAATGTACTAAGTGCCAAAGACAGGCATGGGAGGAGGAAGTAAGTCCAAGTCCTTCCTTTCGGGAGCCCACATCATAGAAAATGCCTTTGAAGGGTGTGTCTTAGAGCGGGCGATGAGTCTGGTGGGAAGAGAGGCGGGTAAATTTAAATCAAAGAGCTCCGACTTGGCGCAGAAGTGAGAACAGTGGCAGTCCTGGTGTTTAATGTGGGCTGGGGTGATGGGTGGAGGGAGAGTCAGTGCCTGGTGGACAGTGGGACTGAGGAAAAAGGATCTGAAAGACGTGATAAGGGTTCAAATCTGCAGCCAGCTGCTGGGTTACTTATCCCTGCGGTTTGTGCGTTCCTGGGGGTCCTCAGACAGAATCTTACAGTGTCGGGATCCCACCGGTTATGTGTTTGTTACAGCAAGAGTCACAGCAGTAGGATCAGTTTAAAACTGACCTTTCAAAATAACTGCTCTTAATCAAGAGGAGAATTTATTCTAGGTAAGTTGTCGAGGAGGCTGATTAAATTTACATTCTTTATTGCTGAGCTGCATCCCACCTGAGCTGACCAAAGCCTTCGTTTCCCAGCACAGCGCCTTGGGTCTGCCTCCTTTTCTTATGTCTTAGTTTCCTGTGGTTCTCAGACACTCTTCTGTGTGCAGTTCAGACGGCAGAGTCACCTAAGCCCCGAGGCCTCCGTTAGCTCCGCTGCCTCGTCTCTGGCTTACTGTCACCACGCTCGCTGTGTGGCTCACACACCACACCACCACCTCACTCTGCTGTGTGTCCTCTGCCCCAGCCTCACGGGCTTCAGAGATTCAATCCCAGCCTCAGCACCTCCTGAAGTCTTTTCTGCTCCCTCCAAGCTAGGCCAAGCACTTGGGCCCTCTTCTTCCCTTCCAAGACACATGTGCCTCTGTGGTAGCACTCATCACCCTGTATGTAAACTGGCCCTGTGATCAGCTTTTTATGTAAATGTACTGTTTATACTCCTACCACTCTCCTGTAGATCACTGTGGACCTTCAGCACCAACTACAGTGCCTGATGCATAATATATAGACCTAACACATCATGGAAGAAGGTGTCCTGATTTGTAAGAAACAGCAGTTGTATTCCTGTCTTCCATGGAATCTGTCTGCTTTATGGTTTGCCTTTCTCTGACCTGCGCTCTTCATATCTCAGGGATATTTATGTGCCTTGAGAAATTGGAGCCATAGAAATGGTTCATGTGCTATTGTCTTGTCTTTATCTCTCAGAAAGATGACACAGTCATGGGAAATAGGTGTCCCTGGTGCAGCAGCATCTGAGACAGAGAAAAGGGAAGTGAACTGTCATCACGGGGCAGGGGAATTGCAGATGTCAGAGCTTACAGTGGAAATCCTTGGTTTTTAGCCAAGAAAGTCCTAGCATCTTCTTGGTGAGCACATCTCAGAACTATAAATTGCTTTCTTTCTGGGTGAGCAGTGTGAAAAGTCCACTGGCATCCCATGTCTGTGACCACCGAGGTGTCACATACACACAGCACTTTTACTTCCCCAAGATGGAAGCAGGCTCTTCCTGGTATGCTCCTGATCTCACTGGGGATAAGACAGGGGTGAGATGGTGGGTGTCGGCGAGGAAAGGAGGCTCTGGATGTTCAGGCATTTACGGTGAGAAGTGTCACCTTGAAAATAGTGACTTGACACAACTCATCAGTGTTTATGGAACTCAGAATGGAAATAATTGCCAGAAGAGGCACAAAGGAAGTTTCTGGGGTGCTGGGGAGGATCTGTGTAGAAACTTGGATGGTGGCTGTACAGATGTCTATGTATGTAAAAGTGTCTTTGAGCCGTGTGCTGAAGACAAGGAGATCGCATGTGCCTTGTGTATGCACGCTGTCCTTCAGCAAGCTGTAAAAAAGAACTCACTTGTGAAGGTTTGTAAACTATCACTGACAAGCCAGGGAGGTAGGAGGTTGATTCAGACCCTTAGTCAGAATATCCTGTGACTAAAATGCCACTTTCAAATTTGTGTGATCATCAGGCTGATGGTGTCTGGGGAAAACTGAGCTGTGGCTTGCATGTGGTTGAGCCCCTTTCTGCTTCCCACCAAGGATTCCCAGTTGGACCACACAGCATGGGGCCACTGGGGCAGCAGGTGCTTCGCACCATCACAATGACTCTTGGTGATTCTTGGACTCACGTTGAAGCAAGGCTCCCACGGAAAGTACAGTCATCCCTCCACATCCACAAGAGTGAAAGCTTCTTTTTTTTAATTGCATCAATAGTGAATATGTACAGACCCTGTTCTGGTCGTTTTTCTCTAAATACTGTATAACAACTCTTTACATAACATGAACATGCTCTAAGGTATTGGGATTATATTAGTTATGTTATTGTATTAGGTATTATTGGTGATCTAGAGCAAAATATAAAGAAGGAGCTGGATAGGTTATAAGCAAATACTGTAGTATTTTATAGAAGGGCCTTGAGCATTTGCAAATTTGGGTCTCCTGGAACCAGTCCCCATAGCTACTGAGGGTCAATTATGTTTCTTTTAAAATTGTGGCAAAATATACATAGCATAAATTTTGCCATTTTAACCATTTTTAGGGTACAATTTAATAGCATTGATTATAATCACAATAATTCAACCTCATCACTATTTACAGGTCTTTTTCATCGTCTCAAACAGAATCTGTGTAGCCGTTAAACCGTACCTTCCCCTCTTCGCTCTCTGTCATCCACGTCGTGGCCTCTGGTGACCTCTGCTCTGTGCTCTGCTTGCATTCGTCTATCTTAGATAGTTCGTGTAAGCGAAGCCTGCTGTGCCTGTCAGGTAGTATCTGGAGTAGCTCCCTGAGAGCGATGCACTCCAGGGCTGGCCATGCTGAAGCATAGATCAGAACTTTGTTCCTCTGAACGGCTGACTAATTTTCATATATATGCATATACACACACCACACTCATCTAATCAGAATTCTAGGGTTGATTCCACATTTTTTGCTGTTGTGAATAATTTTGCAATGAATATTGGCTAAGTAGTATGTAAAATTTGAAAATTGTCACCTTTGCAAGTTATGTATTCTTCCTGTCTGCACCGAAACATTCCCGCCTCTGTGCTGCCCTGTGCGCCCTCCTCCCTCTTGCACTCTGCATTTTGTGCATCAGCTCCTCCACCCCTCCCCGACTCCTGCACAGCCCGTCTGCACCCAAGCACTGAGAGCAGCTCACGTCATAGGAGCTGGAGAATTCACCAACCACCTTGTTTAGTGAAGCTCTGTATCATTTCTAATGTTTTTATTATTTTTTTTTTTAGTCTCTTTAATGATTTGATCAATCTTGCATTCCTACATCTGGTAATCTGAGCAACTTCATTGAAGACAGCAATGTGTAATATAACAACCACTGTTAATTCCTATCATTTTGTTTTGAAGCCTTGTATCATTTCTATTGTTTTTGCTTTGTTTTGCTTTTGTCTGTGTTGTTCTTATTTTTTATTCTCTTTAAAATAATAAAAAAAGGAGCTTAAGAAGGGGTGAGGCTGGTAAATCAAGGAATTGAATCTGAGCAAAGGAATTAAATCTGCCCTAAGAGAACCAGGGAATTAGACTGCATGGATATTGAGATTTGGAAACAAGACTGATATTGTTTTCCATGAATGTGGGATGATATAGAACTAGTGGCTTTTATGAGACCTGGCTTAGTCAAGTCTTTCTGTAGATCCTTATTCCTTATTTGCATGCCCTTCACTTTGCATTTTATAGATGAACAAAGTCAAAGGTGTTACATCATCCTTAGAATTTCTAACATGGAGCACAGTCCATAACAGGTGCTTGAATTAGTTCAAATATAAATTCCACTTGCTCTGACACAGCAAATAATAGTAGCTTATTGGCTAAGCTTGGGTCCCTTGAGAAACAGACTGGGATAGAAATCGGTGTGCAAGTGAGAGTTTTATTGGGAAGTAGAAAACATTGAGCTTGAAAGGCACAAGGTTGAGCAAAGGAAAGGGTTGCTTTATGACACAGTTAAAACCAAGATTCAGGTGGTCCCTCAGGACCTCTGGAGTTGTGGTGGTCTCACAGAGCTGGCTATGCAGGTAGCAAGAGGACCGGGGCTTTGCACCTGCTTGTGGACCAGTCAGTGGAGGGGAAATAACTGTAGGAGCTAATTCTCTTTAGCTAAGAATTTCCAGTGAACACTCCTGGTAGCTGGCGAAGAGGGCTTCCGTCCTACAGGGAGAGGCCTGAGGGGCAGCTTCTTCTGTCTTGCTGATCTGCCACCCTCAAACATTTTTGGCCAACATGGCTTACCACCATGTCTGCATTTCATGGGAAAGAGCAGGACATTAACATGTTTTTGTTTTGCCCAGTGGTTTGTATTTAGCAATGACCCAAAAGTCACACACATTACTTTCATCAGCTTGCCATTTGTGAAAGCACAGCCAGTGCAAGTGAGACTCCGATGTTATTTTTGTATTGTCTGCCATACAGTGCACAAATGAAAGAAACCAATATAATAATAATGGTTATTTGTGATCTCTTTTCATGTCTTAATTCTCAAGTTTTCTGGAATAAGCTCATAGAGTTTTTATAATTAGGATAAACATTAAATGTATAACTGATCTAATTGATTGCTAGAAGAATGTACACTTTTTTTGAGGGTGAACCCTCCTAAATTTGGAGAAGAGTTTGGTAGATCATTGACCAAAATCATTTCAGGTAATTATTTATTTAATTCACAAAATATTCATTGAGCATTCCTTTTGGCCAGAGGAAAGTTTTCTTCTATGTTAAATTTTCTCTGGTCCTCAGCTCTGTGACTTCCCCAGATCACAGTGTGGCTCGCTTGTGCGGAAACACTTGTGTGTAATTCTCAGACATCTAATGTGTACAGATAACTTTAGTGGTAGCTGGGTGCATTGTTTGTGGTGGCTGCTGGATCCCACATGAAGCTGGGACCTGGGCAATGGGCGTCTTCAGGAAAGCAATTGCTCTGACAATCGTGGCAGAGGCTAACTGCAGTGATGTAGCTGGAGAGTTGGAAGCATCAAAGGCTAAGAACGTCCCCTTCCTTAAGTCCTTTTCTCGCCTGCACGCTTGCATTCTGTGGCATGTTGGGGAAAAGACACTGTCACAATCTCTTGACAATAAATCATCTTGTTTAATTTTCTAGTATCTTGAGGGTTAGGAGTAATCTCAAGTCTGTGTCTCTCTTGAACTCATCCACAAGCTGTCATAAATTGTGCTATAGATATATCTTAAAAATAAATCATTTTTTGTTGTAGGAATTTCTGAGTTGACGTGAACGTGGACAGAGTGGCATAATGAACCTTGTGCCACCTTCATCCAGCCTTAGGACTTACTGACATTCAGCAGTGGTGCTTCATCTGCTTCTGTTTTTAAACTCTGTGATGCTGGCCATGGAGCCTAGGGCCTAGTGCGCCTGAGGCGAGTGCGCTTTCACTGATTTACGTCTCTGCCTTCCCTTCCCCATTTTAAATTTGTGCTCAAAACTTTTCAGGTGAACTTTTCATTGTGTCTGGAACATCCTACAACATCTTAATAGAAGTGGTAACCTTCAGGCGCGGTTCTCAGACTTTCTGGAGAACTCCTTGTGGAAAGGGTTTATGATTTCATAGCAGAAGTTTTCCTTGTGCCAGTAGGTCACTAGTGCCAAGACCAATTGATGTCCTCATTTATAACTTTCCACAGTGCAGCAGGCCTGCACTGTGTGCAGGGGTCTTGCGGGCTTTTGCTGGCTGTTTATTTTAATTCATGTGCCCTCATACAGCATTACTGGTCAGTTTCATCATGACAGCTTTGAATAAATTGGGGAGGTCTTGTCACAGAATTAAGGGCCAAAAATCCACGTTTCTTTGCGCCAAAGCTGGCCTTCCTGCCATTATGATCTAGGAAAATAGTCTGCTGTGTGATATCTCATAGAGTACTTGTCCTTTTATGGCTGCCTTATGGTACTTAGCTTACTATCCTCAAGGGTTGTCCATGGTATAGCACGTGTCAGAACATCCTTCCTTTTCAAGGTCCTTACACTCTATGTATGGACCACATTGTTTAGTCATTCTTCTGTCAATGGACACGACAGTTCCTTCTACTCTTCAGCTATTGTGGACAATGCTGCTATGAGGTAAAACTTTTTATATTCTTTCCTCCTTCCTTTCTCTTCTTTCTGCTAGGTGAGGACTTGCAGTGTCATTAGTTAAGTATTCCTAGTCTGGGGTTATCATGGGACATGTTATCATTTCTTTTAAACCATGAACTTTTTCTTTTCCTGATCTACTGTACAGTTCATCCTTTGCATGCCTACTATAGAGCCTGGGTTATAATGTGTGCTCAGTAGTATTTATGAAATCAGTGAATGAATGAATTAAATTGAAAGAAAACAAAAAGTTATTCTTTTCCATGAAATGTTTGGGATCCCAGGCATCTCTAGATATATCCTAGAATATTTCTATTCCAATGTTCCTATATGAATTAACTCACTGTAGATTAAAATGGCTATTCTTCTCCATAGTTTTAGGCAACCTGGACAAACACAGCCCATACCTCTTTCTAAACTTAATTTTTCTCATGGTTGAGCAGAATAGGGGCTCAGTATATACCCTAAATGAGTACATGAGTGCGTACAGGGGTAATTTCATGAGTGACTCAATTAAAAGTACGTCCATTGCTAAGTGGTGTTTCTTGGGGATCTTTACTGTGATGAGAGAGAAAGACAAGGGGGGCAGGATATAGTTTATCCTCTCAGTCCCCAGCTAACAGCAGTTGTGGGCACTGTGGGTGCCTCAGTTAACCACACAGGCCTGGTTCCTGCTCTGGGGCCCTACCTTCCAAAGAGCGAGTTTCCTATTGTATTTCAGGCCACTAAAGGAAACAGGAAGCCGTGTTGGAGGACAATAGGAGAACACGCTGGGTAAGGCAGTTGGGGGGACAAGGACAGGGAGGTGAAACCTCAAGAATGGGAGGAGCCCAGTCACGAGCAGAAGAGGGAAACGGTGTCAGGGAGAGGAAACACCCAGGCCAGAGGAGAATGTCTCTGAGATAGGTAAGCGTGCCTAGGACATAGGAAAGGAAGGTAAGGGGCTGAAGCTGGAGCCACTGTTACGGTAGACTGCGACAAGGAATTTGAAGTTTTCATTAACAGTGGTGAGAATCCATTGACATAGTTTAATGTGATGTATTAGTCAGGAGTCTCCAGAGAAACAGAACCCATGGAGGCTATATAGAGACATATACGAGGAGATTTATTGTGGAATTGGCAAGGGCAGGAGAAGATGGAATACCCAGCTCAAGAAGAGAGAATTAGTGCTACTTTTACCTTTTTGTCCTGTTGTGGGCTTTTGAAGGATTGGGTGATGCCCACCATGTTGGTGAGGGTGGATCTTCTTTACTCAGTCTCTGGCCTCAAATGCTAAGGTCTTCTGGAAACACCCAGAAATAATGTTTTAGCAGCTGTGTTCGCACCCCTTGCCTAGTCATATCAACATATGAAATTAGCCATCACCCACGAGGATGGTATGATCTGATTTGTGTTTTGAAAGACGCTCTGTTTGCTGTGAGGAAAGTTGCTGGGAGAATGTCTGGAAGATGACTCTTCTGTGGGAGGCTGCTAGAGCCACAGTCCAGGTGAGAGATGAGGGTGGCCTGGGCCAGCAGTGCCCGTGGCACCGAGAGATGTGGACAGACGAAAGATTCATTTGGGGGATAAGAGATTGTCTTCCGCGTTGCCTGCGTTTAATCTGCTTGTCCTCATGTTTGTTTTGTTACTTCCTAAGGCAATTTCTCAATGTCTGCAAAACCTATTGCTGCTACTGTCACTGCCGCCTTTCTGAGTAATTTGTACCCAGGGCAGCCCAACGCTGATCGTGAGCTCAGTGGGTGATAGCTGTTGCAAGCCCCTATCCTGTCTCACTCATGAATTTACAAGATCTTCCCCCCCCCCCGACACATACCCTTCCTCAAGCAAAAATAATTATATTTAAGCTCATATTTTTACTGAATGAGATATGAGAGTTCTGTTCGTCCTGCTCACCTCCCTGTGACCTTTAAGAAACTTTTGGAGATCACACATGTGCAAAGAGAGGGGAACAAAGACAGAAAGATGTGTGTGACAGATGTAGCACATTATGCTGCCCTTCTTTTTGGGAGCTGAATTTTTGGAATGTCTGGAAATGCACTCACATGTGCTGTGATTTGTCCAGCATATCCTGAATGGAAAAGAGTAGTGGGTAACTTCTGTAGGTGTCATGCAGTTCATTATATGAATATTGCAGTGCAAGCCAAGGTGGACAGCTGGTGAAGTGACAACCAGGAAAGTGTAAGGGGATGGATGGCCATATGCACACTATTTGCTTTATGATACCTGCTGGAAATCCTGACTCTGACTTATCTCCTGGATCTTGGCTAAGTACATACCTAAGAGAATTACTGTGTTGAATCTTTGGGCTCACCATCCTTTTGGCCCTGCTGTTGAAATTATGCAGGGTTAGGCCAGAATCAATCAACCCAGTCTTCCCACAGATCTTGAAATTAATGATGGTCCATCACTTTTCCAAACCCAGCACCACCAACTTGCCACTTGTGGGAAGAGACAAGAAATTAGATGACTTTGGGGATTCATGAGAAGGTGACATATGTAGGATTCTTGACTCAAGCTATCCTGAGTTCTTGCTTTTTCTCTGTGTGATTTTTCAGATATAAAATGTGAACTCTCTAGCCTTTCAGTTCACAGAAAACGAACTTATGAATTACGGAAGACTCCTCACTTTGCAGTCCTACAGAGGAAATGCGGTGTATTTCAGGGTTTTTTTCCCACTAATATGGGATTTCAGCCCAGACAGAATTCAGAAAATGCTGCTGTGATAATTACATTCTTTTTCATTTTTCCCTTTCTGGTCCTGAAGGTGATTTTACTTTTTCATGCTATAAGCCCAATGCTATTTAATGTTGTTATTAAGGAAGATCAATTAACATAGCCATGAATTGTAGCCCTATTTATACATCTATTATCCGAGTGAATTACTTGTTTGCCTAAGAATGAAGTTCTACCTCATTTAAGGCCGCTTTTGTCTATTAGCAAGTGAATTGTTTGAATTTGCATGAGTATGTTTCACTTCACACCAACCACCCATTATTTTAGCAAACGAAAGCACTAGAACTTTTAAAGTAAGCAAACTATGTTATCTGCTTATAAATAGAGGATGTAGAACCGCAAATAAATCCTACTTTTTGTTGTTGTCGTGTTTCAGGTATAACAGCAGTTGGTCACAGGTAATGTTGATTATCAGCTGGTTTCTAGAACAAAGAATATGTATACCTCATTGAAAGTGCGTTTTACAAAGCTTTTGTAAGAGCCACCTGCGAGGTCAAACTGATTGAACATCTATATAGCTTGTGGGATTTAAAGTATATTTGTGTGTGATACCTGTTCATCTCTGAGGAACAATAATATACTCTGCCGAGAAGGTCGAGCGTTCTCTAGAGTTCACTTGAGATGGCAGGGTGAGCAATTGCCTACTGCTACAGGTTTGGAGCTTACATTTTATCGGGCCTATTTTTGCTGCCATTCCTTAGATAATAAATTTCAGGAAGGGTCTTTCCATTGGCAGAAGTTAGTTCTTTTTGTTTTCTCTGCAGAGAATGAGTTGCTTTGCTCTGAGATAGGCAGTCATCCAAGCACTAATACTTTTCTTTTCAGTCTAGAATCAGGTAATGATGGCCCATCATTCTCACTGACAGCAGGATGACAGTCCTGCTTGTCCCTCATCTTCTAGTACAGCTCAAGGACAGGAACAGGGCTGGGGTTTTATCTGTGTGCTCAAGAGCACAGGGACAGGAGAGATGTGGATTGAAATAGATGATTAACTTCTAGGAGAAGCCTCTCATGTTAATCTTCAAGTCAACCAGAGCCCTAAATACCTTCCATCATTTACCCTTTGAAATAATGCAAACACAATTTAGCCTGTTGATTCACACTTTCCTTCTCCCTCTCCCTCTCTCTCTCCCTCTCTCTCTCTCTCTCTCTCTCTCTCTCTTTCTCTCTTTTTCTCCCCTTCTCCTCCCTTCTGTTCTCTTCTCTTCTTTCTCACTGTCTCTTTCTTTCATATAGTAGATCACATTTTGAGAAACTATAGCATGTGGGTCAAACCAGTCTATGGCTCTTGAGCTAAGAATAAATTTTACATTTTTAAATGGTTGAAAAAAACTAAGAATATTTCATGACACATAAAAACAGTGTGTCAGTGTCCAAGTAAAGGTGTGGAACACAGCCATGCAGAATTGTGTACATATTACCTCTGGCTTTTTCTTTTCACTGTTGACAAAGTTAAGCAGTTACAAGAGATACGAACAACCCACAAAGTCTGGATGAGCAAGTTTAGGCAATTCTAAATATGTTATGTGCTATGTGTGTGTGTAGCTAACAGTCTTGTTCAAACCTGTAGTGGTAATTTTTCTGTATTATGGGAAAGGTTTTTTTTTTTTTCAGAAGCCAAATGGAGAAATATTTTTGAGGCACAGTTCAATATAATCAAATCGTATTAAGGGAACAATCAAAGCAATAAGATACTGAAGCAAGTTCAGACAGTAAATCATCTAATCCAAAGGTATAAGATTAGTGCATCCATTGATTTTAACCTACTTCCCCTCCAGTGCTCTATTTAGAAGCTTCTCTCAACTTGTTACTACTAAAATTTCAAGAACAGCATTTTTTCTTTTTTAAAAAGAAATTAACACATTTATTATAAAGTAATACATGAATAGTTATCTTGCTTTACATAAAAAATAGGAATATAAAATTTATCTTAAAGGCTGTAATTACTAATTAATTAGTTAACTTTTGCTGGTAGGGATTGAACCCTGTATGTTTACCATGTTCTCTCTCACCTTTTGGCCCCACAGATCTCTTTAGTGATCTGCATTAGTGCTGTAAGATTGTTTTTCTTCCTCTATAGGAAATCCTGCTTATTATAAATATGTACACAAAGCTAACTTGATGGTAAACAACTTCTGGGCTGATTAATTGATAGTTGAAATAAAATTACCTGGCGGTTTTTTTGCATATGTATTAGAAACTTAAAAATTTGCATATGTTCTGTCTTTATTTATGCAGAACTGCAAAATAGCATGTCATTTACTTCATTTATAAGAGTTACCTGTTAGTTCTGAAGTAAACATTTTAGTGTGTCTTGGAAAGGGCCTTGATTACCCAGACTGTTATTTTAGCGATTCCTCAGTTGCTGAATGCTTAAACTTTCTAGTATTCAAACAGCAAAGTTTGAAAAAAATCTGCTTGGTGTTCATAACAGCTCAAACTGAAAATTCAACTTGAAAAAACTTGTACAGCCGAGAGTGAGACACATGTCGCGTCTCGCCAGGGACATAAAGGGGTGGTGCTTTGGTCTAAGCGCTGCTCTAGCCCAGAAAACATACAGTGCTTCTGTTACTGCATTAAAACACTCATCATTGTGCTTTTGGGTTTTCTTGTGCTTTATTTGCATAAAACATCATAACCATGGCTCCAAAGAAAGTTAGGAATGCCAGCGGTAAAGCTGAGAAGAAACCGAGAACCATGATCAAGTTAAAGAGATCACTGCGAAATTTGTTACAATCCTGGAAAATTGGGGGCCTTAGAATGAATTACTTGGTTTTCTATCACTATGGGAAAAAATATGTTCAGTTCCCGAGCTGCTCAGTGTTTGAACATGAGTTTGGAGGAAACTGAGTTGGATAACCGAGGTGGCACTGCACACCTTTCTCCTTGCCAGCTGCATGTCATTCACTGCATCACCACCTGGCTTTGCAATGCTCACCTCTAGGATGGGGTCTGTGTTGAGCTACCCAGTGTGTGTGGAACAGCCTGGCCCCGTGGACATACTGTTCTGCTGAGACTCTGAGATACCAGGTAGAGGGTGGCAAACCTGCTTTGCAACGCATGCTTCCTCTTTCCTGTATTTCATTTTTGTTTTATTTTATTTTATTTTATTTTTCTATTTTAAAAGTAGAAGAACAAAAACATATTAACAAACAGACACAAAGTAGCATAAGAAATAGTACAATCAAAACTGATTTACAGACAAGGTGACAGGGACTCAACAATGGTTGTTGCTTTACCTATTGATAACTTCGAAGTGTATACTCATGAACACAAATACATGCAAATTTGGTCATACAATTAATCATCAGCTGTTCCTTACTATGAAGTGACCTAAGTCAGTAGTACATCTATGTAAGATATGCTGTACATACATACTTGCTTTCTTACATATTTATATATATATAAAATTTTTCTTTTTTTTCCTCCCTTTCTTTCCCTTTCTTTAAAGTATGATAGAAAAAAAACTACATCAACAACTGGAAAAAAAAAAAAACGGAAAGCATTAACAAAGAGACACAAAGTAGTACAATAAAAGTATGATCAGAATTGAATTATAGACAAAGCAACAGACAACCAACAATAGTTGCTGCATTGCATATTGATATCTTCAAAGTGTGTGCTCAGGATAACACATACAGACATACAAGATTGATCGAATAACCAGTCATCAAATATTCCTTAGCATTAAGTGACATAATACAATAGTAGAACCATGTTAGCTCTCCTGCACATGTGTATATACATATATACATACATACATTTTTGCCTCTTTCTTTTCTCCTTTCCCTCGTCCCATCTGTTCTTTGCTTTTGAACAGATTTCCTTCATGTCTCTCAGTTTATATTCCCACCCTCAGGTTCTTACACCACTGACACAATATGTTGCCTGCTCATGTACGACTGATTTATTTCACTTATGAGTATGGTTTCCAATTTTGACCATTTGCCTACAAAGTCCCCAAAACTATCTTTCTTTATAGCTGAATAATATTCCATTATATAAAAATGCCACAGTTTTTTAATCCAGTCTTCTGTGGATGGACACTTGGGTTGCTTCCACATTTTAGCTATTACAAATTGCGCTGCTATAAACATGGGTGCACATATATCAGAGTGATCCGATGTTTTCAGATCTTCTGGGAAAATACCCAGAAGGGGAATAGCTGGTTTGAATGGAACCTCTAGACCTAGTTTGCTGAGAAATCTCCAAACCGCTCTGCACAGTGGTTGCACCAATCTGCATTCCCACCAGCAGTGTAATAAGAGTCCCTATTTCTCTACAGCCTCTCCAGCATTTGTTATTGGATGATTTTTTTCATACTGGCCAGTCTTACTGGGGTGAGATGAAATCTCATTGTTGTTTTTATTTGCATTTCTCAGATGACTAAGGATGTGGAACATTTTGTCATATATTTATTTGCCATTTGTATTTCTTTATCTGAGAAGTTTGTATTCATCTGAGATGCCCATTTCTGGATTGGGTCTTTGAATTTGGACAGGTACATGTTTTTTAATTCCTTGTATGTTCTAGGTAGAAGACCTTTGTCTGAGGGACAACCAGCTAGGAATTTTTCCCAATTTGTGGATTTTCTTTTTACTTTGCTGGTGATTTCTTTAGATGTACAAAAACTTCTCAGTAGGATGAGGTCCCAATTATTGATTCTTTGAAGTATTTCCCTTGCAGTTTCATTTTTGTTCATAAACTCTCTGCCTACTCCTATGTCTTCAAGATTTTTACCTACTTTCTCTTCCAATAGATTTAGAGTTTCTATTTTAATGTTGAGATCTGTGATCCATTTTGACCTGAGTTTGGTGCATGGTGATAGACTTGGGTCTATGTTCAGTTTTCGGCAAGAGGCAAGCCAGTTTTTTGCAGCACCATTTATTAAACAAGCTATCTTTTTTCCACTGTGTTTAGTTGACCCCTTTGTCAAATATTAGGTAGCTGAGTGGGTTTTTCGTTATGGTTGCATCTTCCAGTCTGTTCCATTGATCCTCAGGTCTGTTTTTTAGCCAGTACCAGGTTGATTTTATTACAGTAGCTTTGTAGTACGATTTCAGTTCAGGGATTGTGATTCCACCTGACTTGTTCTTATTGCCCAGGATTGCTTTTGCTATTCTTGGTCTCTCCTGGTTCCAGATGAATTTGAGGCATATTTTCTCTAGATCTGTGAGGTATGCTAACAGTAGTTTAATGGGAATTGCATTGAATCTGTACAACAGTTTTGGTAGTATGGCCATTTTCACAATGTTAGTTCTTCCTAACCATGAGCAGGGTGTGTTTTTCCATTTATTGAAATCCTCTTCGATCTCCTTTTTCAGAGTACTGTAGTTTTCACTGAATAAATCTTTCACATTCTTTGTTAGATTGATTCCTAAGTATTTCAATTTCTTGGTTGCTATTTTAAAAGGTATGGTTTCCTCAATTTCTCTCTCAGCCTGTTTGTTGTTCGTGTATAGGAATGCTATTGATTTTTGAGTGTTGACTTTGTATCTGGCTATGCTGCCGAATTTGTCAATTAGTTCCAGGAGTTTTCTTGTGGAGTTTTTGGGTCCTCCATGTATAGTATCATGTCATTTGCAAATAGTGATAGTTTAACTTCTTCCTTTCCTATCCTTATTCCTTTTATTTCTCTCTCTTGTCTGACTGCTCTGGCTAATGCTTCCAGAACTATGTTGAATAGGAGTGGTGACAATGGACATCCTTGTCTTGTTCCTGACTTTAAAGTGAAAGTTTTCAGTTTATGTCCATTTAGTATGATGTTGGCTGTTGGTTTGTCATAGATGGCTTTGATCAGATTGAGGTAGAGGCCATCTATTTCTATTTTTTCTAAGGTTTTGAACATGAATGCATGTTGGACTTTATCGAAAGCCTTTTCTGCATCTATTGAGATGATCATGTGGTTTTTGACTATATTAATATAATGTATTACATTTATTGATTTGCAAATATTGAACCATCCCTGCATTCCTGGAATAAATCCTACCTGGTTGTGGTGTATACTTTTCCTTATGATTTGCTGTAATTTATTTGCCAGTATTTTGTTGAGTATCTTTGCATCTATGGTCATTAGAGAGATTGGCCTATAGTTCTCTTTCTTGGTTGGGTCCCTCTCTGGTTTTGGTATCAGTATAATACTTGCCTCCAGAAATGTGTTAGGGAGAGTTGCTTCCTTTTCGATTTCATTGAACAGTTTGAGGAGTGTTGGCATTAAATCTTCTCTGAATGTTTTATAGAATTCTGCTGTGAATCCATCAGGGCCTGGGTTTTTCTTTGTTGGTAAGTTTTTAATAACGTTTTCAATCTCAGTAATTGATATTGGGTTGTTCAGGATTTTTACGTCTTCCTGATTCAATTTTGGTAATATGTACCTTTCTAGGATTCTGTCCATTTCTTCTGTATTTTCTATCCTATGGGAATACAGATTTTCAAAGTAGGTATTAATGATCTTTTGTATTTCTTTTTTATCTGTAGTGACTTCCTCCTTTTCATTCCTTGTTGCATGAACTTGAGATCTTTCCCTTTTTTCATAAGGTTGGCTAGGGGTTTATCAATTTTATTTATTCTTTCGAAGAACCAACTCTTTGATTCACTAATTCTTTGTAGAGTTTTGTTCATCTCAATTGCATTAGTTTCTGCCCTGAGTTTTATAATCTCCTCCCTTCTTTGGGCTCTTGGTTTGGCTTGTTGCTCTTTTTCTAAGATTTTGAGGTGTAGCATTAGGCTATTTATTTGCTGTCTTTCTGTTTTCTTTGTATATGAGTTCATTGCTATAAATTTCCCTCTGAGGACTGCTTTCATTGCATCCCACAGATTCTGGTAGGTTGTATTTTCATTTTCATTTGTTTGTAGGTATTTTTTAATTTATTCTTTAACTTCTTGTGTGACCAATTGGTTATTCAGGAGGTTGTTGTCTAATTTCCAAGTGTTTATGCGGTTTTTGGAGTTCTCTTTGTCATCAATTTCCAATTTCATTGCACTGTGGTCTGATAATATGCATGGGATAATTTCAGTTCTTTTGCATTTAGGTAGATATTCTCTATGGGCTAGAATATGGTCTATTTTGAAGAAAGACCCATGTGCAGCTGAGAAAAATGTGTATTCTGATGTTGTGGGGTGGAACACTCTGTATACATCTACTAAGTCCATTTGTTCACACTTTTGGTTCAGGTCTGTTATTTCTTTGCTGAGTTTCTGTCCAGTTGACCTGTCACTTTGCATCAGAGGGGTGTTTAGGTACCCTATTACAATAGTGTTATTAGTTATTTGATTTTTCATGTCTGTTAAGATTTGAGTTGTAAAGTTTGGTGCTCCATTGTTTGGTGCATAAATGTTTAGGATTGTTACCTCTTCCTCTTGCAGCTTTCCCCTAACTAGTATGTAATGGCCTTCTTTATCTCTTTTGATTGTTTTTGGTTTGAAGTTGACATTGTCTGCAAACATAATAGCTATCCCTGCTTTTTTCTCGGGACCTGTTACATGGAGAATTGTTTTCCAACCTTTAACTTTCAACCTGTGGATTTCCTTTTGAGTAAAATGTGTTTCCTGTATACAGCATATCGTTGGATTGTATTCCTTAATCCACTCTTCCAATCTTCTCCTTTTGACTTGTGAATTGAGGCCATTTACATTAATGGTTATAATGGTTATATGTTGGCTTATTCTAGTCATGTTATTTACTTGTTGTTTTCCTTCTTTTGCTGTCTGTTAACTTACTTGTTCTGTTTAGGGAGTTATTTCTATCATTGTTCTTTGGATTGTGGTCTCTTTTTTCTCTGTCTAGAATATCTTTTATTGCTTTTTGCAGTGCTGGTTTGGCACTCATGAAGTTCTTCAGTTGTTCTTTGTCATGGAAATATTTTATTTCTCCATTGAATTTGAGGGATAGTTTTGCAGGATACATCAGTCTGGGTTGGAAGTTGTTTCGTCTCAGAATCTGTAGTATCTCGCTCCAAGCTCTTCTTGATTTCATGGTTTCCGTTGAGAAGTCTGCTGTGATTCTGATGGGCTTTCCTTTATAGGTGATCTGTTTCATTTCTCTAGCAGCTTTTAATATTGTGTTCTTTTGCTGGATCTGGGATCTTGACTATTATATGTCTCTGTGTGTTTTTCTTTGGGTTATGGATCGTTGGGGTTCTGTATGCTTCGGTTAACTGAACTTCAGTATCTTTTACCTTGTTTGGGAAATTTTCTGCTATTATTTCAGCAAATATTCTTTTTATATCATTTGTGTTGTCTCCTGTTGTTTCACTGACTCCTATTACTCGAATATTATTTTGTTTTGCCTCATCTTGCAGCTGTTGGATTGATTTTTCTTTGGTCTTTGATGATTTTATGTGATCCTTCCTTTCACGCTCATAAGCTGCCATGCTGTCTTCAAGGTTTGAAATTCTATCTTTGGTTTCATTTAAGTGATTTTGCAAGCTTTCAATGGAGGTGTTCAATCCCTTCCAATCTCTTTGGACCTGTTTGATTCTTGGGAATTCATTCCTAAATTGCTCTTGTAATGTTTCCATTTGTTTCCTATTTTCTTCCAGTCTTTTATCTATTTCTTCTCTATGTGTACAGAACATTTCTTCCATTATAGTTTTCAGTTCATTTTTTGTCTGAGAGATCATTGCAGGTATGTGGCTTATTTCTGCTTTAAGCTCTTCTATGGCCTGATAGAGTTGTTTCTTTATTTCAGATGCAGTCGTTTCAGAACTTGCAGGTATGTGGCTTCCTAGTTCCCCTGTATCCTTGCATCCAGGACTTGTTCTGGGTGGGGTTGAGTTCTGAGACTGCATTTTGTTCTTCTGTCTTCCCATTTTTGGGTATCAGATTCAAAATATTGAGCAATAAATTACCCAGTCTGTTCACCAGGCAAAAGTCTGTTGCAAAGGCTGCTCCAATGACTCCTTCTCTTTGGGAGAATGTCCCTTAAGCTTTCTGCTGAGAGTTCCGCTTAAAAGGCTGCTCAGATGCTGGTTTGTGGGGTGAGCTAGTCCCTCCCAAGAGACCTGGGTGGGTGCATGTAAAACCACTCCCCCGCCCTCCCAGGGTTCCTTGCAGGTATGGGGACGGATCTCCTCCCCCACTCCGTGATCCGGTCACGGCGCACAGGTAGCTCACCAGCCTCAGAATCCGTGCAGGCAGGAAGATTCCACAGTGCCAATCTTCTGTGCTACGCCCGCGATCCACTGCTCCCCAACGCTTCTGTTTCCTCGCGCTCTCCGGGTCTGGGGGAGGGAGCGGGATCCTGCACTCCTCTGTGCTTCTCATGCCGCCCCAGCTGTGGCCCGCAGGCCGCCCAGGGCCTTGGCTGCGGAGGCCAGGACCGGAGCAGGATCCCGGTTCGGTGCTTGGATTTACACAGCCTGACCGAGGAGCACGGGTTCCAAGAGCACCCCATACTGCTGCCCCTAAAATGCCGATTTTTGGCCGCAGTCGCTGGTGAGCTGCGCAGGGTCAGGAGGCGGTAGGGACGGAGCCGCCTGTGCCCCCAGGGTGCTCGGATCCAGCCGAGCCGCCACCCATCCGCTGCGCTGAGCCTCTCTGGTGCCTAGCGCTCCAGGCTTTCCCTCGTCTCGCCACAATTAGGGCCGACCCGCCGCGTCTCCCCCGGCAGCACAGAGAAACATGTTCAGTTTGAACTTCCCAGCTGAGGTCCCAGCATTCGCGCTCGCCAAGCCTGTCTCAAGCTGGGGGTCTCTATCAGGGAGGATCCCTCCTTTGCTGCTCACCTGGTCGCCATCTTCCCAGAAGTTTTTGTATTTCATTTTTGGCTTTAGGACAAAATCACAAAACCCCTTTAGTTCCTATTAAGTGTCAGTCATGTGGCCAAAAATAGTAAAGGGTGAAATGGTTCATTTTGGATGAAGTCCAGGCAACAAATTATTATGTATGTTCTGCCTGTAATGGAATCACTCCTCAAGGGGGCTGGAAATCTTAGACTCGTCCACGAGGGGCTACATGGCACTTTCCCAGGCTTTTTATAGTGGGTGTTGTTAGCTTTCTGTAAGAATAGGGTGACTAGGGCAGACGTGCCAAGTTTTGCCCTGATTCACCCTGGACTCTAATTCTGGGCCCTGAGGCTCTAGTCAGGTGAGTCTGCTCTGCGCTGGAAGAGTTAGTTATTAAAGTTACCAAGTCTGAACTTGTGCAGACTCCGGTGTAGTCTACTATAACTCCCCCACCCCTCAGGATTCACCTAGGATGCTGGCACAAGCCAGCAGATTCTAGGTTTCCAGTTTTCAAAGTTACAGGGGACCCTGCTGTCCACCACATGGTCCCCTGCTTATTCTTCGTGTGCGCATTCCTCCCAAGACTGCGGGCTCCGCGGAAGCCCATTGTCTCCTGCTGCCTTCCCAGCTCCTACTTGAGTACCAGCTGGACTCCTCACACAGTCGTTCTTTGCAAGGACTGAATGTCGTTGCTTCTCTGTACTGTTGAGTGCAGGGCAGGACAGAAGAGGCAGGGAGTTCTCAGGAGAATATTTACTTGTGCAGGAATGTGCTGTGTGATATGAATAAGTCCTGGCTAGACATTGCGGTGAGCAAGTTTGGGGGCAGCAATTTAATTCTCTTGCTGTTTGTAAAACAAATGGCAGGTGGGACAACTGTTAAGCTTAAATATCTCTGGTGCACCACTGAAGCCATAAAAGCCACCTGTGGGTTTTCTGCAGCCTGCACCTCTGTTGCGGTGGGTCCCCTAATTCACTTTTTAGTCTCTTTTATCTTATCATTGTTCTCCAAGGCACAGCTCTATGACCCACACAGAGGCCTTTCAACTTCCCCTGCATCTTGTTTTATTCAGCCAATGGACTGGTACTGTCGGCTAATTGGAGTGGAAATGTAAAATGAAAGCTGCATTATTCAGCTGCCAAGTCTCCTTACTTGGCATGAGTGGACGATGCTGGTAATTGTACCAGAAGCATAATTGCTATGGTTCAGCCTCTGGGTTTAGCAGGAACCCTGGGAGGGTGTCCCTCTGAAACACTCAGTACCTGCTTCTCTGCAGTAGCTTCCTGGCAAAGAGTGAGGCTGGACGCAAATCCAATCCAGCCTTCTCGTGCTGTGAAAGAATAACGAGTGTTTTGCTTACTGCAGTGTGGACAGGTTGGTTGAGTACGTAGTCAATATTTCAGCCCATCAGCACCAGCAGCTCATCTCCTGGTGCAGAACTGGGGTGTGTTATGGTTTGTGTCTGCATGTCCCCCCAAATCCTCATGCAGTTGTGGGGTGGCTTTTGCAGTTTATGACTGATCCATGATCCAATGCTGGGATTATGGGTGTGAGAGCTAGGGCGGATAGTTTGCATATGGCAGGGAGAGAAAGAGGCTGCTTCCCGCCATTCCTCCTTTTTGTGCTTGTTGCTTTGCTGTGTACCGCCGCCATGAACTGTTGCCTTCTGCCCTCTGCCATGTGCCACTCTGCCTCAGAACCAGCCAAGTATGGACTGAAACCTGCAAAAACTGTAAGCTAAATAAACCTTTCCTTTCTTCATTTTGGGCGTTGGGTATTTTGTCTCAGCAATGAGAGAAAACTAACCAAGACAGGGTGGGAGCCATGTTTCCGGGGGTGAAGGTGCTACCTCACATGGCAGCTGTCCCTGAGTTGGGGTGTTTGTGCGAACAGTAGCGGATGCAGAACAGAAGCCCATCTCGTGAACTAGTTATAACAGAGGAAAGGTTTACATGTCTGGAAAGACTTGAGTAGCTTAATGGAAAAATGAAGAAAGTGAAGTGCAGATGATGAGTTCATCGTTAAAGCTGATCATCTGTCTTGGTGGTTTTTCTTTCTTTTCTTTTCCGCTGTACCTCATGAATCAAATGACCACGGTGAACAATACAGTAGTTTAGTCTGGGTTTGTCTGTGGGGTCATATGGCACAGGTGCTTCCACTGTTCCCCACAGTCTAACCCTGAGTCCAGGGCAGACAGCACTAACTGTTCCCACTTACCCCGCCGGGATAGAGCATCAGAACAACCTCAACACACCTCAGGTGACAGTTCCAGAGCAGGCGCATGTGAGAGTGTGTTTTACTATCACTGACTTGGAAATTAAAACTATTTTCCTACTGTGAACCCAAGAAAAGGAAATAGCAGTAGTTAAGCAGTTATTATATTCTTCCCTTTTTCAAGATTAAAGAGGTTGATTTGAACAGTGTTACTGTTCAGCATTGTTACTATGTCCTTACTTTACTGTCCTGTGTGGCTCTGTGGAAAGCTTCCTCAGACATTTCCAGAGGAGAAACTATGGTTGCCCCAGGAGAAGGGTCCTGAGGCAGGCACTGAGGGTAATGTTGCCGAGGCAGGGCTGGTGCCCTTATTAATCCTTCCCTCCTTCCTGCCCTTCCTGCCTCCTTTGCTCCTTTCCTCCCTCCCTCCTTCCTGCTCCATATTCTAGCCAACTGCAGAAAGAAGAGTGTAAGTAGTAGTAGTAGCCAAAGCCAATTAGGTCTGTGATCAGTGAGATGCAAAGCTGTTGAGAGCTGTTTGCTCTGGAACCAACACTATTTTTCAGTTTTAAGAATGTAATCCTTGAAAGCAAGGAGTTCTGGGTTCAAATCCTAGTTTCACCAGTTCTATAATAACTTAGCGAAAACTTTCTCAAATTTTTAATTTCTTGTTTTGGGAAACATAGTAGATCTAAAATGTTCCCCAGAGATCTCACAGTCAGAGGCACAGCTTGCTAGGAAGGGGCTGGTCACAGAGGGTGTGCCTTGGAAGAATATATTTGCCCTAGTTTCTCCATTTTCTTTCTGCTGTTCAACTGCCATGTGGTGAACAACTTTCCTCTACCATGCCATTTCTGTCTTGAAGCCAGCTGACAGTGAACTGAATTCACTGACACTATGAACCAAAGTATACCCCACTTTAAGCACCTATTACATATTTTTGCTTGGCCTTCTGAAATTTGGGTGGAAGCCTTCATGACCTTATAACTTGCAATATGCATACTTGAAAAACCAGCACCACGTGGATGATACCAAAGCCAGCCACCACTTTGAGCAGTAGCTGGACCCTCTGGCCTATGCCTGCAGTGGCCTCTGAGTGTCTCTGGCTAAAGTCAGAGATACACTTTCCTAGGTATGCCTGAGTGAGGAAATGACACAGGGACTGTCTTCTGCAATGAAAGATTTATACTTTTATACCTTTGAGGATCTTACGGACTTCTGAGATGCCCCCAAGTCATCTTTTTTCTTGTTCCTCTACAAAAGTACTTGGGTTCTTCTTTGTATTTTTTTTAGGGCTCTTCTTACTGCTAATCTTTTCAGCAACCATATTGTCCTTTGCCACAACATTGTAGGCACTTCCTTTCTGGTGAAACTGGGAACTTTACAAATCATTCAGCTCTGCTATTTGCTCCTAAATCTCTGTAGATCTGACTTAAAGCAGCCGGCAGTATCCATGTCACAACCTGAATGCTGGACTGCCTCAGAATTTCCTGTACCAGATTAATTAGTCCATTATCTTTAATTTCAGTCTCCAACAAAGTCTTATGACATGGACAAAATGTAGACAAATTTTCTGTCCGGGTGCAACACACACGCTCTTTAGTCCAAATACTATTGGAATCCTTATTCTCAAGAGAAAAATCTGTGATTGCTGATCACTGTGCCAAAGCATCTCCTGTGTTTTACTTAATCAGTCTTCTCATATTTCTCTAGGGTAGGTTTTATCATCTATTATTAGGATTTTTTCCCTGTGTCTAGTTTATTTTTTAAATTAAGTTTATTGGTTCTATATATGGTATAATGAGATCATATTCATCATAGGGATATTGTATGCATACATGGTATAGATTTTTTTGTTTTTGTTTTTTTTACAAAAAACAGGAAACTGAGAATCAATTATTTTCTCGATTAAGGTTCTGTAATCATTAAGTTACAAAGTGTTATTTGAACTCAGAGTTACTCGATGACAAAATCTGTCTCTTAGATTATGAATATTGTTGTCTACTCTCTGAATTTTATGGAAACCTCAGAACCGAGTTATCTGGTGTGCCCAGCTTGGCAAATACAGAACCTGCATTAACATCCAGATTCTAATTATTAGCCAGTGTTCTTCTTCTATACTATATTGCCTCTCCAATTATTTTATTTAACTTTATTTACTATTTATTTCAAAAGTCTTGCTTCTTTAACTGTGTTTCAAATTCAAGAGCAAAAAGTGTCTAATTTGTAGTTGTTAAAAATATCTGTGCTGGATTATATTTGTATCTTCCACATTGCTTATCAAAATCATAGGTTCTTGGTCCCTTAATTCTTGAAGGATTTAGGCTCTAAAATTCTATTTGAGTAGATAGATAGACAGATAGATAGAGATATATAGATATATAGATATATAGGTATAGATACCCCCAAATATATATACATTTCAGGAAAATAAAAACTTCTCCAAATATTTTAATACTAAATTTATTGAGGTATCATGAGATTACCTTTGGCTCCTATAGTTATAAGGTGCTACAATGGTGGCCATCATCTTCAGATGTTTATTAGTACAGGTTACTCCTGCTTGGGTAACCTTGCTCATTCAGATTGCTGCACATGCATTTTCAATGTCTTCTCTAAGGGCTGGCAGTGTAATGCATTTTCTGTGATATACAACATCCTCTAGGGTCCTCCATAGGAGGATAATATCATCTGTGGAACAACCATCATATAGTTTTTTCCTAAAGTGTATATACACTTTTTGACAGACTCTGTATACATATTCATAGTTTCAGAAATTCAGGTTCATACCTAATATAAATGGTTCTCGGTGTTGTAAGGCCCATTGCTTTGTTATTAACCCAGTTTGATATTCTTTATCTTTTAACATTTTCATTCATTTGTAATCACTAGTATTTTTAGGCTTATGTCTATTAGCACACTATGTGTTTGCTCTTTGTCATTGTTACTCTGTTTTTCTGTACACTATTTTCTGTACTCTTCCTTTTATTCTTGGGATTAATCCCATTTTAAATTATTTCAATTTCCCATTAATTAGCTTGTTAGTTTTATATACTTTTGCTATTCTTCTACCTGTTAACCTAAATATTACAACATGTATTAAGCATTTTATTTACCTCTTCCAAACCAGTTCTAGTACCTTAGAACTCTGATTTTGTTTATCCCTCTTATGTCTTGCATGTTACTGTGATCATGTATTTTATATTTACGTATATTTTAAGTTCCATGAGGCATCACCATTCTGCTTTGTGTGGCTCTTAGTCCTATGGACATACCCATATGTCCTCCCCACATTAGTTTCTGTCTAGAGTCATTTTCCTTTTGCCTGAAAAATTCCTAGTAGTATTTTTGTAGGTTGGATCTCCAGTTCACAAATTGTCATTTTTTTTAAGGTTAAAAATAATTTCACTTTCGTTTTGAAGGATATTTTGGCTGGGTATAGAATTCTACATTTACATCACTTCTCGGCCTTTTGGCTAAGATCAAGGATTCTACATTTATGATTTTTCCCTATTACTATAAAAATTTATGTTCCAGCTGGGCATGGTGGCACACACCTATACTCACAGCACTCAGGAGGGTGAGACAGAGGATCACAAATTCAAGGCCAACACTGAGTATAGCAAGTTCAAAGCCAATCAGACTAATAATGAGACTCTGTACAACAAAATAACCCACAAAACAAAATAAAAAAGATTTTTTATAGACCTATATTTTTGTTTACCAATATTGTCTTTGTTTACAGCTAGTGTACCATTAAGAAGAATTAATTTCATTTAAGTGAATTTTTCTGTTATAGAACTTTCAATTATGTCTGTAGAATGTGTTTATCTGATGAAATGTTCATAATTATTTAAAAACTTCCACTATGTTTCTATCTATTGTCTTTCATTATCTTTGTACAGTTCTGAACAATATAGAATATATAATCTTTTCTTGAGTTACATGGTAGCTAACCTCTGGATAACTCAGTATGTATCATTACCAGATAGTAAATAATTGGGGTTTATATATAAATCAAGGTTAGATGTATAACCAGATGAGTATATGTAAGATTTTCATTGATGTGAATAGTATGTTGTGAGACATTCAAAAGTCATGTGGGAGAGAAGGTTTTCTTTTTGCAAGAATATCTTGCTGTTATATGAAATCTAGAATTTATAATCCCTGTTGATCGACTGGTAGTAGCTCCCCAAATCTTCAGTACCCAAAATGAATTTCCAATTGTCTCCTGGAGTGGCCCAGCTGCTATTCAGGAGCCTTGCTTTCATTACCGAGTGAGGATGGGTTACTGGCAAGGAAACCTTGACTCAGGGCCTCTGAGAAAGAGGATGGACAGCAGGTTGGCGGTTTGGTCTTCACCTGGTTGAATGTGTCAGTACAAACCCCAGCCACCCAGTGGATGGTCATTTTAACAAGGACTAGTGCCAGAGGGCTGGCTACAAAAAAGTTAGGGAGTAAGGACATTCCAGAAGAGCTTCAAGTGATATGATACAGCTGTGGCCTGCAGGAACCTAGTACCATCAGCTTGACATCAAGTCAGAAATACAGGGGCCTTTTAGAACAAAGATCTTAGCTGAGACTTAAATTTAGATACCAGCATCTCAAACAGTGCAAATTGAAAAGAACTACTACAATTGCGAGGCTTCTGATGGGCAATGTGTTCAACCAAGTGCTGTTTGTGCATTTTACTGGTCAGCAGTTACATCACGAAAAGACTAGCAAAGTATCCATTGACTTGCTCAAAAACATTAACAAGTGCCTGGTGTGTTTCAGTCCCCATGGGAGTACAAGCTACCTAAATATAAAGAACTTGTTCTTCCTCTTGGGGAGAGAGAGAGACAAGTGAAAAACTAATTATGAAATGAATGATAATGATCTCGTGCAGGAGAAGACAAGAAAATAAATAATTTTAATGCAAGAGATAATGGTATAGCTATGATTTAATTTCATGAGCAAACACTTTGAATGTTTAATTTTTTCCCTACAGTTGTCTTAGGAATATGAAATGAAGTCTTTGAGAGCTGATTTGATGGACAAAAAAAAGTAATTACAAATTTAAACTATAGTAGAATCTGCCTCCATCTGGATTAAGTAAGGGCAAATATAAGGGTGATTTTATATTTGCAATGGAAGTTTTTCTGTGGTCATCATCTGTAGGAATTTATGAAGGTGATTTTGTCACTGGGGTGCTGGTAGGTCACGCTTTCGCTGTAACAGGATTGTGTTAGAATAAATGGAAAGCATGGTATGAGAAATAGAGGAGTGCTGGAACTAAGCCTCGTTTCAATCGCTTCTGAGGTTGGAATGAGGAGCACATTATTTGGGTATTTAATTTTATTCTATACCTAAAAGTCTTGCTTTTTTTGTACTTCATTCATTCTAATTTTATCCTTTTTTTTTGTACTGGGAATCAAACTCATGACCTTGCACCCACCAGGCAGGCACTGTGCTGCTGAGCTATATCCCTTCCCCCGCTAATTTTATCTTTGCACTCTAGGAGTAAGCTTCCATAGCACTCAGTAGTGGAATATATTCCTTTATTTTCATAGTAAGAAGCAGAGACTCAGAAAAGCTAATAAATTTGCCGAGTCCTAACATTGGGAAGTACAGTAGTTGAACTGGTATTTGATTCCAGGGTTGCCCACACTTCCATGTTAATGCTGGCACTTGAGCTAGTGATATATGACCTTGTGTTCACAGACCAAACTGTGGTGATAGAGGTGCTGTGGTAGAAAAACAGCAGTTGTAGAATCAAATGAACACATAGTTCAAACATGGGTATCATTTCTTATGAGCTTTTGAAATATTATTCAACTTCCCCAAACCTTATTTTCCTCATGTATGGAATGGAGATGAGAAAAATCTATGTTAAGGAGTTTTTTAGAAATACATAAAACATGTGAATGTGCCAAAATTGTCTGGATCCTAGAAGGTGCCCTCTCCCTCCTTGAACTTTTGGGGGTTTTTTTCAGTATAAAACAAACCTGGAGGAATATGTCTGGGTCTCCTGGAAGCAGGTGAGGCTTTGATGGCATGAGGCAGGGGAGGATTTCCTTGGTTAAGGAAACAGGAAGGCTCTGCTGAGGATATGATATGTATACTGAGATCCAGTGGCTGCGTGAAGGGTAAATTAGGAGGGAGTACTGGGCAGGCAGGTCACTTAAACCTCACAGTTCCTCCAAGTGTAAATGCAGGCAGCACTTGTAAGTGCCCCCTCTTGTTAATCTGCTTGAGTCAAAGAGTAAAGGTAATTTTAAATAGTGAGATCGCTGTACAATCTGGTACATTGTTATTGATTTTATAGAACAACATTTAAAAAGAAAGGGGATGGTCTTGGAGCCCAGATCTGCCAGTTAGGAGCTGAGCTCCACACAATCCCTTCGGCTTCTCTGCACTCCATTTCCTTCTTCCTAAAACCAGGCGTACAATGCCTTGTCACAGGATGCTGTGAATAACCTGGCAGACACTCACGTGGAGGTAGGTTTTCCTTTGCCTTCTCTTTCCCTGCCTCTGCTTTTGGCAGGGGAAGAGTTGTTCAGGTCTCTCGAACAAGGATATTTTCAGGTATAAAGCAGCTATCTTTTCACCTTTGATTCTTGGTATTGTTTCTACATCTAAGCTGACTTTTTTGCAGCAGCTGCCCCAGGATTATCATTTTAAAACAGCCGGAGGAGATGAGGTACAGGCTAATTATCCCAGCATGCCGAAATGGGAAGCTGCTTAGCTCCTTGGTGTGCAAAACAAGATTTGTTAAGAGGGTATGATGTGGAGCAAACCTTTGGAAAACGTCTCAAATAGAAAGTGCCTCACCGTTTTCTCTTTTTGTGGTACTTACTCTTCCTAAAAGGAGATAATTTAATGTAAATGCAAGATCATATCTTTACAGCAAGTGCCCTCTCCTCCATTTTATTTGGTGTTGACTGAGGAGTTTCTATGAACATTAAAATGAGACCAACTGCAAAAGGTATTGTTTATCTAAGCTGTCTGAGGAAGGGCACTTGGGACAGGAACTGGACTCTAAAATAACCTTATGAAAGTTATTGATTCTTTTTTCTATGGTTCCTTGACAAACAAGGACCATTATTTCTGTGTCCAAACTGGAGCTGGGTCAAAGAACCTTTTTTTATGGATTATCTTTCTTGAAAACCAGACTGGTCAAGAAAATGAACCTCCAGCAATGAAGACATGAGCCCCAGCTGAATATTATGTTTCTTTCACTGCCTGAAGGACAAGAAGCACAAATAAGGAATAAAATTAATTTTAAAAAGTTTACTGAGTACAAGAAAATTTGGGCATAGCTCAGGAAGTTTAGGCAAACATCCACTGTTACATGTATGGTGAGTGTTTATGCTCACCCCGACCACACCCATCCTAGTTCAACTCCAAAGCCCAGATTCTACCTGGGCCTTTGGCAGCGAATTTTTTAAAAAGTACATGTTTTATTCTTCTTGTATTTTAAAATAACCTTTAAAGGATCACAAGACTTAAATGTTTTTGTTGCTAAAAATTAGAAAATACAGATAAGGATAAAGAGGGAAAAAAATCACACAGTACCTAGTACCCACCCCAGGAATGACCCTTTGCTTACTGGCTTACATAATTTCATTCTTTACTTCTATCTATAAAAATATGTTTTTATTGTAAAAAACATTATGTTATACAGACTGTTCTGAAATTTGAAAGCACTGTTTTGGGGAGCTTCATTCCTTTCTCATTTTTAGATTAAAAAGCCAAGAGAACTTAAAATTGAGATGAATTAATAATTAAAGTGGGATTATGATACCACTCAGATTAAAGGAAAATTATATTGACAGTTGATATACTATTATAAATAATTTCCCCCCAAAAGTCTGAGTACTAAGGAAGGATATATCTTGTGGTTTTTTAAAAAATTTTTTTTGGCACCAATCAAGTGTTCAATAAGTACTTAACTAAGTAAATAAAAGTAATCTAAAGCACCTTGTTATTACTTTAAAAGTATTTGAGGATGGAGGTATTATATGATCTGTAAGAACATTTTATTTTTATGCATTATTAAAACTAATAAAACTCTTTAAGCATATCCTATTTTGTTGTCTAAAAATTTGTCATAATCTGCTCTTTTAATCTATATTCTAGTGAAAAAATATTTTAAGAATGTCTCTTTGCTGAGTGTATTAGATTAGATGAGGAGATAAAGCAGTAAAATTGTAGTAGTAACATGGAAAATCTGTAAAACTACTTTACAATGTTATTTCTTTGGATTTTATGGCTTTATCCAAAGTTCTAGCTGTTGAGGAACTCTAGTATCCCTACCTTCATAAAGCAATTTTATGAGACCATAGAAATTGATTCATAAAGTTTTAAACCTGAAAAATATATGGTCATCTATCCAGGGCTGGGAAAGGGCTCATTTTATTTAAAGTTAACCATAAATTATTTACCACTATGAGGACATTAATATAAAGAAGTTCTTTTTACAGGACCAGTGCATATGAAGATAATTTTTCTTCAAACAAAGTTAGACAGCAGGGAAGTAATACTATTTGGTATTGTGGGGATTTGTGTGACCCCAGTCCAACAGTGTTCTCATGAGAGCTCACAGCCCACACAGCACACTGAGCTCTGACAGGCAGATACTTCCCTGTGTACTCAGGGTCCATCCATTCATTAATTCAGCCAACGTTCAGGAACTGACTACGTGAGGGGGTGTGCAAAGAGGGATAACTTGAGATCTCATTTCTCAAAGAGTCATGTTCTGCTGGGAAACAAGATATGTAAACAGATTCAGACATCTTCCTAGGTTTAAATAAATTTAAATTTTCAGTTTACATAAAGAAAAGTGACTGTTTTGTAAGTGAAAATGAAAACTTACTCTGGCTTCCTCGAAGGTCCTATTGGTAGAGTTCCGTGAGGCAAATCTAGTGACTGGGGGCTGCTAAAAAGCACAGTGGGCCGTCTGAGATCTTGGTGGTTACTCTGCAAAGAACTGAAGGTAACGAAGAACATGAAGTTTGGCAGAAGAAGGCAGAGGGCACAAAGCTAGCTGGCGCTTTAGAATGATCCCAAGCTAAGAGGACACAAGAGACCTGCTGTGGCCATCTAGATATAAGTTAAAGGAAGACAGAGGGTTGGTGCTTCTGCCAGTTTAGTGAGCCAGAACTTTCTGGTTGCACACCAAGCCTTACAGCCTCGGCCTACTGGTTCACGCTTCCATTCTGCTACAGTGCTTGGGACCCTTTGAGCACTAGAGTCCTAATTTAATAGTAATTTCACTTTCTTGGATTCCAATTGTGTGTGAGAAGATGGGAAAATCAAGGAACTTCTAGGGCCTTATTCACTCTGAAAAGGAAATGTTTAGAAAATATTTACTGAATGGTTATAACATAAAAGGAAGCACAATGTAACAACCATAGTTGAATTCCTATCATCTTGTTTAGCGCAATTCCATATCATTTTTAATGTATGTATTTTAATGTATTTTATTATTTTTTATTCTCTTTAGAATAAAGAAAGCATTTGGAGAAATAATAAATTACACATAATAGTCTCTTACTAAGTACCAGATACTGTTCATATACTTTTAAATACAGCACCTCATGTGCTCTTTTTAATTCCCAGGGGTAAGTACTTTCAGCATCTCTATCTCATTTTAAAATCCCTATTTCACATGTGAGAGATCTAGGACACAGTCATTTGAACTCAAGGACAGATGTACAATTAATAAATTTGGACATCAAGATTCAAACCCAGGCAGTGTGGCTCCAGACCTTGAGTCCTTAGGTCTCATAAAAACTTCGTGAATTTTTGCAAATTCCTTTACATCTCTCATCCTGTTCACTCATCTGTAAAATGGGAATGATATCAGTAATGCCAGTTACATGAGGCTGTTACGCAGCCAAGTGCGTGGTGTGCACTGACCCTTAGATGCTTCCCCGGCCTTCCTGGATGATGGCAGATGTCGGGAAAGTACGCTCATCCTGCACCACAGTTGCACCGGATCAGCACTTCCTGCTTCTAGCACGGTCAGCGTAAGACAAATGACCAGTGAATGGTAGCTACCGGGTTTGTGAAATTGTCATTTTCAGTTAGCATGCATCCTGAAACTGAGGTTGTTTTCTAAAATCAGCAGGAAACATATATTACGTTGTGGTTGAAAATGAAATTTGTTTTTCTTCACCTTCTTGTCATTGTTCCTGGGGTTAGGTGTAGACTATAGTTGTCAAACTCTCACCAGTTTTGAAGAATGTGCTGTAACAGTAGATATTCCACACCAGCTTTTGGTAATCATCTGTTTTGATTCAGAATTTGTGGATCACACACTGAGCACGTAATCTCACCTCAGATATAATTTACTTTTCTTAAATGACTTTGGAGAGGCCCCTGTATTTGAAGCACATTCCCTAAGAGGTTATAAATTTAGCTTTTCTTGATCTAAAACAAAGACTTTATTTTTGCATGGGAATGTTGTGCATATCTGTGTATATCCGTACTGGTGCTGGCGTATTACTCACGGTTCTTCAGAAAAATACAAGGTGAGGATTTCTTTTAAGGAACTGGCTTATGCAATTATTGATTACATTAGGAGTGGCAAGTTCAGAATCTATAGGCGGGTCAGCAGGCCAGACACTCAAGCAGAATTCCCATGTCACTGTCTTCAGGCTGAATTCCCTCTTTGCTGAAGAGCTTCAGTTTTTGTAACTGAGGCAATCAGTGGGTAAGACAAGACCCTCCCGTGTTGTGGGGAGTAATCTACTTTACTTAAAAGTAAACTGATGTTCCATATTAGTCTCATCTCTAACATATGACATTTTGGGTATTTTATGGGGTAACATCAGGATAGTTATAAATTGAAACTATAAGTTTAAAATACACTTAATATACCTCGCTTCCTGAGCATCATAGCAGTGTAACAAACTGTAGACTACGCCTCAGTTGTTTGTCCTCATGATTGTGTGGCTACCTGGGGGCTATGGCTTGCAGCTCCTGCTCATACCTCAGGAGAGTATCCTATCATGTATTGCTAGCCCGGGAAAAAACCAAAATCCAAAATTCAGTGCACTGTTTCTACTGAGGGTATATCTTTCTCCTCATCCGAAAGTTAAAAAAAATAAAATAAAAAAAAATCGTAAGTTGGGGACCATCTACACATTTACAGCAGTATTTAGACTAATGTTTAACCAAACAAGTGGCACCATAGCTTAGCTAAATTGGCCCCTAACATTAACCGTCCGCTTTGTTTTTGCCTTTGTGTGTGAGGATGCCTATAACCAATACCCACCAGTGCTGCAGCGCGTTCTGGACCACACTGAATGCTGGTGTTCTGACGACTCTAGCAGGAGCTTAGAAACTTCTCTCACTCCTCCCTAAAGTGGCACTGCTTAGTGGCACTTTAATTGGTTGACTGAGGAAAAAAATAAGAAAGTTTAGAAAGAAAGAAAAAGCGTTCACATCGAGTTGTGAACATTAATTCCTGATTTCAAGGATCTCCAGTGTGCCAGACTAAGGACAGAGCTCAGCGTGGTCTGGCCGGGCTAACGGGGATTTCAGTGAGTACCATGAAGTGTAGCGATGTGCTCTGGACATGGTGGGAGGTGGAGGGGCGGAGAAGGGCTGCATCTGAGTGGGGTGAGTCTAAGAATGAGTCATCTCTGACGTACAGACTGGAAAGGAAAGCGACAGTTTGCAGACTCGCTGGGGAAGTTAGGAAAGAGTAGGGGTCGCAGGGGGAGTGTGAGATGTGAGCCAGGTCTGAGGAGGCTGGGCTGTCCAGTAACTGGACCATTGCCAGGGCTGGAAGGATGCCTCAGGACTGTGGGCCTCAGCAAGCTCGGAGACAGGGAAGGGCCGATTATAGGATTTGCATTCTATCCCATCTGAGGTAAAAAGGAGCCACACATTAGTTTTAAACCACAGAATAACATGGACAGCATCTTAAAAAGGTTCAGTGTTGAAAACTCTGTTACAAAGCATGCAGAATAGAAATGTGGGCTAGGATACCCCTGGGAAGATGGATTTCAGTACAGCCCATGGTGTCGTTATTGCTTCAATTCAAAATCATCAGAGCAACCATTCAGAAACAGGTCTCTGTTCAGAGATTTGGGCTGAAAGTCATTTCAAATTGGCCATGAATCAAGTAAGGATTCAGTCCAATGGAAGGTGCGTAATAGGAAAGAAATTTTGAGACTTTTAACTGAGCTGAGATTTTAACTGAGCCCAGATGACCATTGTTTTCTTTTCTAATTTACTGAGTAATGAAACAGAACCCTCGGTTTGTGTTTATTTAATTCCCTCGTATTCATAATCCAGAATAATATGTGCGAGCCTCATGGGTGGTGTGGCCACTTCTTGCACATGTGGTTGGTGGCTCTCTCTTAGGAATGAAAACCATTCACTTGCACTGTCTTGTCTCTGATGAGTGTTGGGGTTCATAATTGTGGCAATCTGGAAAGTGAGATCTGCAGTGCTCATAGCACCTAGTGGCAAATGCTTCATGGTGCTGGTTAATGGTCATCAAAGTGTTATTTCCCTTTAAACCTGCTCTGATGTTTTCTGCTGGTTAACAGTAAAAAGAAACTTCAAGCTAGGGAGCAGCGCATTCTCCTGAGGTTTTAGGCCGATCGATGGCTTTTACTCTGGGTATCGACAGCTTGGTGCTGAATGCCCTTGTCTTAGGCTACGTGGGTTGACTGTTGTGAAATGGATCACACACTTTTATTGCCACTAGGGGCTTAGTCAGTGCCTGGTGATTACTGTGTGAGGCGTGCTTGTGACTTTCCTTTGCCTTTTAATTGTTCAGGATGCGGGACTATCGATGGGACTGCTTTACTGTGCACAGACCTTGACTGGTCAGTTTTTAACTCAGAGCTTATGCTCCTTTGCAGGATGCCACAGTTTGGAAGGCTGATTCGTGCCAGAACTGCCGTTGCCATGGTGATATTGTCTTCTGCGAAGCTGTTGTCTGCAGAAACCCTCAGTGTGCCTTTGAGAAGGTACAGTATCCTCTGGCATCTTAAATGTGTTGGTAAAGTCAGCAAAGAGTTGGGTGTTTGTATCTTTTGGATCATTTGTCTTTTACATTTATCCAAATCTCTAATCGGATACTTTATAAAACACAGAAGAGAATTTTAATGTATGACATCTAAGATTATCTTAATTCCCATTTATTGGGCATTTATTCTGGACAAGACACTTGGTCAAAGGTTTTCCAAATATCATCCCACTTAATTTGCAGGGCTGACATCTTTAACCCTAATTTATAGGTGAGAAAAGTGAAGCCTGGACATTTAAAGCAATTCACCATGAAGATACAGTTAATAAACTGCCGCCCAGTGATTTTAGCCTGAGTCTGACAGGAGCCCAAGCTGTTGATACCAATTGCAATGTTTACACACCGCTGACTGTCAGGACTGACTTCTCACAGAGGATGTTCTAGAAACGTCACTTGGGTCTGTGCTGGTTGCATCACCTTGTTGCCAGTGGCTGCCGCAGGGGAGACCTTGACTCAGGGCTGACTAGTGTTTGACCAAGCCCATGAACGCCATTTCTCCTTTGCCACTCTATTAGAAGGTTTCAGTTTTTCTAACTGGGTATCTATTCTGTTAGAACAACTTTTTTCTAGATGCTCTTTTCTTTTCAAAGCCAATCTATTTATTAAAAATTTAAGTTTTAAATTTGAGCATTTGCGATTCCCCAGAGAAGACCAGTTATTTTCTTTAAAAAAGATTTTGTTAATTTCACAAGCACAGTTTATTTTTCCAGTTTTTGTTCTTCCGCCCCGAAGAATTAATCTTGAGACTTTATGCCGTCAAATGCTAATAAAGTTGTCTTTTCCTGCTCTTTAACATGGGAGTGAAGGTGTATATTTAAGGGCATTCTTTAATTTCCATGGGGGTATTTTCCTCAGAAGCAGGGACTAGACAGATGTTTGAATTGGCTAATATTTTGTTAAATACCATGGGTCCTTCTAGTTTATGGAGTAAGTGCTCATTCCTAAAATGTGACCATTTTGCTGACAAATCCATGTTAGTGTCTGAGAGGTGAAGCAAGGGCCAGGAAGACCTGTGGGATCACAGGAGAAGCCTTGAACTATATGTTGGGAAACCTAGTTCTACTGGTGAAAGCTAGACTTGTTTATCCTATGGGTCAGGAGTCTAAGCCTGGCTTGTCACTTTTCTTATATGGCCTATGTACTAAGAATGATTTTTATATTTGTAAGAAGTTGAAAAACATTGAGACCAATATTCTGTGAAAATTGTATGAGAGCAATGTTCAGTGTCCATAAGTAAAGTTTGGTTGAGGCATAGGCACAGTGATTTGTGTATATATATTTGCTTTTGTGCTTCAATGATATAGCTGTGTAGTTTTAACAGATCTTGTGTGGCTCCCCAAGACTAAAAGACTATCTGGCCTTTTGCAATAAAAGGTTTTGGTTTTGGTTTAGTATTAAACTCATAATTTCATTTTCTCATAAATTGTTCTTCTATGTTTTCTTGTGTTAGTGAATCTATTCTCCCAGTTGCTCAGACCAGAAAACCCAAATCATCTTTGACCTGTCACTTTCTCCTACGTGGTGTATCCAGGACATTTTCAGATCACCCAGCCCTTCCCTCCTATTGCAGCACATCACAAATGCGATGCAAGAGTTGTTGCTCTTACTCCAGTTTCACGAATGCCATCTGTTGCCTGGATTTTCACCATGGCCTCTAACCTGGGTTTGCTATTTCTGTGCGTGCCTTTTGCACTGCCATCTTGGCAGACCAGCCAGGGGAGCCTTTTAAACATGATCATGTTGCTTCTCTCCTTAAACTCCTCCGATGGCTCCTAATGACTTCCCTTCTTCCTCAGAGTAATTCCTCACAGTGGCCTCTATGGTGCTACCGTACCTCTCTGATCTCTACTAGTCTCTCCCTTGCTCACTCTGCTTCAGACACAAAGCCTGTTTGCAGTTTCCTAGACACATACACATAACTGAGAAAGAACAAGTTCAGTGGGAACAGAGAAGTGCGCAGGCCCTGTGGTGGAAGTGTGACTGGTACGTATGAGGGGGAGGGTGCTTAGTCCTGTATTCATGTCTTCCCTGAGTGCTATTCTATTTAAAAGTGCAACTGTTGCACCTCTTCCTACGTATTTTACATACCGTATGCTTCATTTTCTTCTTGGCACTAACTGTGAGGGGACCTACTCTATATTTTTACTGATGTTTCTTGTTTGCTCTCTCCTTTATTCACTGTATGTTGCCAGCACTGTATATTACCACATGGTACGCAGCAAGTATTTCTTTCTTTTTTTTTTTTTTTTTTGCGGTACTGGGGATCAAACTCAGGACCCTGCGCTTGCTAGGCAAGCGCTTATTCCACTGAGCTATATCCCCAGCCCCTCGCAGCAAGTATTTCTGACTCACTGAATGAAGGAGAAATGAGGCTAAAGAGTTGGCAAGTTCACCTTTACAGAGGGGGTTGCAGGCTGTACGATGGAGCTTAGAATGTTATCTTTAAGGAGCTGCGATATGAAATAAGATTTCAAGCATATGGTGGAACGGCCGGGCTTTCTTTTAGGATGTAACTGGCTTTTCAAAGACGATGCGTAGTGCTAGAAGAAGGAGAGCAGCTCAGAGGCTCTGAGCACAGCGCGGATGAGGGGTTCAGTACCTGACCCGAGCACTGGTGAGTGCCTGAATCGGGGGGGGGAATCAAGAGGAAAGGGCAGGGTCTATAAATATTTAGGGGGACAGATCAGCAGGACTGAATGAAGGTAGGGAGGGGAGGGGGAGGAGAAGGAGAAATGCCTTCCATATTTATGACTTGATGCTTCGCCAGCTGGTGTGTATGAGGAAGTGGCCGGTCTTGGAGAAATGATGATGTCAGTTTGTGGCCTTTTGAATTTGAAGTGTACAGAAAGGAGAAGCCAGGTGGACAGTTCCAAAAGGCAGCTGGGTGAATGAGACTGCATAAACAGCAGCGTAGATGATTAGAATTAGGGTCTCACCACAGCAGCTGTGTGAGAAAAGCACACAAGAGCAAGGGTGGGATTTAAGGAACACAGTCATTGAAAGGGAGGTGGACGGAACAGATTGAACTTTAAGACATGGTCAGAGAGGTGAGAGATAAGGAGTGGTCAAAGACAAGCAGTGCTGTGTTGTAAGAGGCAAGAGGCTTTCAGGAGGAGTCTGGCAAGGTGTGCGGAGATATCAGGGGATGAAAGAAATTGAAGCCATATTGCAGAGCTCTTAGGAGTGAATGGAAAGCAGGGAAAGGCGGGTGACTCATGTTTTCTCTTTCAAAGGACAGAGGGTGGAGACACAGGACTTGGGCAGACAACAGTAAGTCTGTGAAGTGTCTTGGTCCTCTGTAGCCACAGACATCAAGTCTCACCATGTGCTGTGGTGCACTGTATGACTGCCCTTCTCCTGTCCCCTGATTACACTGGCAATGCCTATTTATTTGTTTGTCTCATCCTCTAGCCCTTTAGCTCCTTGAGAGCAGGAATCTCGTTTTCTTCATGTTGCAGCCCATCAAAAAGCAAAGTGTGTGGTCCCTGGAAGGCATGCAGTCAGCACTTGTAGCATGACCAAAGGAGGAGAGAGGGTTTTACATTATTTTGGTTGTAGTTTTTGTCATTCAATGTGAGGGATATGATCACCTTAGGAGGGAAAGTAGAATGTGCCAGACTAGAGCGGGGGCGGTTAGAGGTGTGAGAGCTGGAAGGTAGGAGGGACAGAGAGAACAAATGAATCAGAAAAGGTGGTGTGAGGAGAACAGAGTGTGGTGTTCAGAGTGTGAAGTGGGGCTGGGTTGAGAGTAGAAAACCATTCTCTAGGAATAGGACAGCGCCATGGACGGATACACGTAGTTAGATTTGTGAGTAAGCAAAGGGACAGAATACTGATGTGGTTCATGCCTAATGAGCTTTCTGTGGGAGGACTTGGAGACGCACTTGGAAGTGAAAAGAGAAGAATGAGCCTAAGGGGCCATCACAGTGGGAACAAAGGATGGACCAAGGCCAAGAGCAGCCTCACAGATGGCGTTAAGGACCTGCAGGAGCAGTAGAGATCATGAACCTACGTGACACCGGGCTGCATGGCGGGATGGTTTCCCTAGCGGTACACACACCAGTCAAGTGTAAAATAAAATAAGGCAAACTGTAAGAGGGCGGATCCAGGACTTGGATTTTACCATGCTAATGGAAAGCACAAGCAGAGATGTGGGAAGTGGTGGGTGTTGAGCCTAACACCAATAGGAAAATGAAATTAACTAGGGACTGAATGACTGCCAGAAATAGACGCAGCACTTCAAGAATCTGTCTGGAGGCACTGAGATAAGAGGGTATGAAGGTGAAAGATAGCTAAATACTGGGAGGTTGGGGTTCAGAATTGAAAGGGTCTGGCATTCAGCACTGCGGATAGGTCCCGAGGCTGACCACAGACAGGGGGTCTCAAAAGAAGCAGAGGTGAGGATTGTTTGAATTGAGGTGGTCGAGAATGTATAAGGGTAGAATAGTGACAGTCACAATCATGGACACTGATGTCCCAAATGATGCTTAGACAGAAGGTAGAAAGCAAAGTGAGAGTTAGGTGCCAAGTCTGCAGTAGGTGAATATGAGGAAATGATCAGCAAATAGTACTTACCTGGTAGAGCTGTGAGACTCAAACTGTAACATATATTCATATATTCTCTCTCTCTCTGTCTCTCTCTCTCTCTATATATATATATATGGTCGTTGAGCCTAATATATTACACATACACATATGTACATAGTATAGAAGTTCAGTCTTACATCTGTGTTATTTTCTCAACCACAGTCTGAAAACACTAACTAGAAAATTCCAGAAATAAACAACGCATAAGCTTTAAATTACATGATGCTGTGAGTAGTGTGGTGAAATCTTGTACTATTCTGCTGCATCCCATCCAGGACTAATCATCACTTTGTCCAGTGCATCCGCTCTGCATATGCTGCCCGCCCATTAGTCACTTGGTTTGACTGTCTGGGGAGGGCAGGACTTGTGTCCATGTAGCACTCATTTTACTGGATAGATAGCACAAAGCACAAGAGTAGTGATGCTGGGAATCCAGTAATGCTCAGGAAAAGTACTTTCATGCAAAAGTATTTCTTTTACATGAAAAGGTTGATAGCTCCGGATTAATATGAAAAGAAAAAGAATCATGTGCTGAGGTTCCTAAGATCTATGGTACAGTAAGCTATTTTGAGAAACCACATGTACATAAATTTTATTATAGTGTGTTGTTTAATTGTTCTATTTTATTAGCTATTATTGTTAATGTCTTACTGTAACTTGTCAGACAGAAAAACACAGAATGCATAAGGTTTGATACTATTTCCAGTTTCAGACACTTCTTGGAGGTCTTGGAACTTGTGCCCCATGGAAAGGAAAAACTTACTCTACCTAGCTATTCTAAGCACTCAATATGTGTTAGCTGTAATAAGATTATCATCATGGCTACTGTCAGTTGGTTCTTCCAGAGCCTAAACAAGTCATGTGGGCACTGTCCAAAGCTCCCCAGTGCAAGGCCTGGGACCCAGTAGGCCTGTGTGCTTTGCAGTCCACAGCTAACCAGGCCGTGCTGGGCCACAGGCTCAGGTGGCAAGAACACCCTGCTTCTCATTGCCCAGGCAAGCACTTGCAACATCTGCTCCTCCTCTGGCTCATCTCTGGCACATCCTACCTGTTCGGTAGGTAGACCTAGCTGGCAGCCATCCTCTCCCTGATCCCCACTGCCTCTCATAAAGAAAATTGTATTTCTGAAATTAAGTTTATGAGGGCCAAATTTGAAAATTACTTGTTGTATAAAATCAAACTAAAGCAAACAAAAAGCACTAATTTGGGAACGTAAAATATCCCTTGAAGTCCTATCTTTCTGCCTTGCTCTCTGCTTCCATGGTAGAGTATAAGCAACAATTGGCTTATCCCATTTCCTATCTGTATGAAATTCTTAGTGGAAATTATGCTAATGTAGTTTGTATTGCTGTCTTAGCAAAAATTAAAGAGTAGTTTTCTTGGGTTCAGAGGATATTTTTCTGAAAAGTCATTAATGGTACATAGAGTGGGCAATTTTATAAAACCCCAAATCATATAAAATTTTCCTTTCAATAAACCAATAACAGCTAATGCTTAATTTTTTTTTTTTTTTTTTTACCAATTTTGCATTCTTATATCTGGTAATCTGGACAACTACTTTAAAGACCACAATATGCAATATAACAACCATTGTTGAATTCAAATCATCTTGTGTTTTGAAATTCTGTATCATTTCTGGCTTTTTTATTATTTTTGATTCACTTTAAAATAAAATAATTTTTTCTTTATCAAGCAAATAAGAATTTGGTGATTAGTTATTGATATATTAATCTGTTTAGTGGATTGATCATTAACAAAATATTAGTGCTGTTTCTCATCCACTTTTGTGGGTATAATTATATGAAGTAAGAATCTTCTTATAGGGTAATTTGTTTTAAAAAATTTTTTTTAGAAGTGGGGTTAACCAAAGTAACAAAGACAACAACATGTGTTGTTAACACATACACACACATAGTTTTTATTTTCCATTCTCCTGGCTGGATTTGTAGACTTTTATGCTATGGGAGAGTCAGGACTTCCTGGCTAGTGCAGAGTCTCCTGCCATTTGGGGTGACAATCACTCACAGCCCATCATACCACATTTCTGGATTGAAGAAACTCTGTGATAAGAAGATCTAATACAAGAACCACTGGGCCCCAAAGACAACCTTCTATTGGTGGTGTTGTCTCTCTCTGTGACGGAAGCCAGGTTCTTGTACATGGTAACCAGGTGCTCTACCGCTGAGCTACACCCAGGTTCACGGTGGCAAATGGATTATTACTTATCGCACAAAAACTTTCCAATAAGTCAAGCAACGGCCTATTGCTTTGGTGGTTTCAACAAATGCAGCTGAAATTATCGGAGCCTTGAAAAACACCATAGATCTTTTTTGAAGCCCAGAAAGTCTGCCTGCCTCCTCACAGTGCACCTATGTGAAAGCTGCACGGCAGTGCTACCTCCTGTCAAAGCGGTGTCGTTGAAGCTCACCACTCTGCTTCCCAGGTTGCTATGAGCCCTCAGGCTCCCATCTTCTTCGTCTGGCTGTGTTAGGCCTCCCCAAGACAGCTGGAGACCTACCACTTTGCATCTATCCCCATGCCAGTACCTCCTTCCTCTTTCCAACACAAGGAAGCAATACTCTTAGAGAGACTGACCCCTTCTCTAGCCTGGCTGCTTCTCTTCCATGAAGCCCTTCTGGTAAAAGTAATTCTGCACTTCATTACTTATGAAAAGATGTAGACATTTCTGTTCTCAAGGAAATTACCTTCCTAGAAGCCTTTCTTGGCAGAATTCTTTTTGCTGGCGCATTCACTTTATCCTATCTTGTTGTCACTTGTGGAAACGCATGAGATTTAGAGACTCTGAGACACCTGTAGTGCGACAAGCCTTGTGGCTTTGTGTCTGCTCTTGCTGCTTTCACTGAGCTGTGTTTAAATGGCCAGGGAGAAGTGCTGCAAATAGCTGCCAACCAGTGCTGCCCAGAGTGCGTGTCAAGGACCCCTGGATCTTGTCACCATGAAGGGAAAATCCACGTGGTAAGTACTGTGTTTTGTGACCTAGCGTTGCTGGTCTGTAGGTCGTAAAAGGGAGATAGCTAGACGTTAAGCTTGAGTTAATGGGGGACATTTTTCTTTGCATGCATATATAGGTGTATGTTTCTTGAATAAGATAAAAACTGTCCTGTTTATTCCATAGGCCCTACATAAATAGTTGTAGATTGAATTTCTGTCTCTCTAAAGCATAGTCTGAGAATGTTGCTGTTGAGGAAGTTGTGGTTTTGAATGATAAAGATATCCCCTTCCTCTGGAGTAGTACATATGGCTTTCCATTTGATAGTTATAAACAACCCTGAGCTTATGAGGTGAAAGGTGATAGTATTACTATGTTAAGGATAAAAAAATTCAAATTGCGAAGAGCTTAAGGTACTTGCTGGTGTGGTATTACTAGTAAGTGGTATAACCAATTATTATTTTCTTATTCTCTTTAATGGTTTGATCAGTCTTGCATTCTTATACCTAGTAATCTGAGCAACTTCACTGAAGATAACAATATGTAATATAACAATCACTGTTAATTCCTATCATTTGGTTGGAAACGCTGTATCTTGCTTTGTTCTTGCTTTGTTTTGTTTGTATCTTGCTATTGTTCTTTTATTTTAACTATTCTCTTTAAAATTAAAAAAAAAAAAAAACCTGGCCTAGAGCCTTGGTCTTTTGATGTTCATGCAGGCATTTCCCATTAGGGTGGGGTTTTCAGTGTTAGGACTGTGGACGTTTGGGCTGTTCTGTGCACCATAGGGTGTAGGGCAGCCTCCCTGGACTTTCTGGCTAGGTCCCTTGAGCAACCTTAGGTCATGACAACCACAAATCTCTGCAGGACTGGCCATGCTTTTCCTGGTGCAAAATACTTATACATTACCTTTCCAGTGTTGTTAAGAACCACAGACTAGAAATCGATCCTAAAATTTTTTCTTAATTATATTTTCTCTTTTCAAACCTTTTAGGATTAATTTAGAGATATTAAGAATCGATTATAAAGTACCTCTGTAAGGTTTATAGCAGAAATTATGAGAAGAGTCCTTTTCCCATCACATTTAAATGTTGTCCTGCAGTATCAGATAAAGTGGAATGTGATGGGGCGAGACTCTTCTCCGCGATCCTCAGCGCCCACCTGATCCCCCAGATTAGTGTCTCCACCTGCTCCAGAGGAGGCACCAGTGGCAGGATTCCCTTCCCACGCCAGGCTCTGTTCTGTGTGTACCTGAGCTCGTGAGTACAGCGCAAGCGTCCGCAAGAGCAGCTCATTTTCCTTGAGCCACTGCCTCCTAGTTACGTGAGGAAGCCATCTCACTTCTGTACAAGTTGCTGAGAGACACCCAAGCAGGAGCTATGTTGGGAATGTCTTCATGCTGCCTGTCACTATGCACTGCTTGATTCAGTCTGTTCACTGGGGTGATGTCACTGTTAAGTGCCACTAAAGAAGATCCTAGGGAAAGGGAGTTGGCTATAGGGCCGATCAGTGGTGGAAATAATGCCAGGTCATAGTGAGTGGGATAGGTGTGTGGGTCAAGGTGGAAAACACCACACTGAATCTTCGAAATGAAGGAGATTTTAGGAGCCACAATAAAGTCAGGATCTAGGAAGAAAAAAATAGATATTTCTAAAAAAAATTTAGTATCAGGAAAATGTGCAGTCGGACTTCCTGGGTCTCACAGAGGCCATCTGCTCACTCTGCTGTCTGCTTTCCTGGGTTGTGTTTGTGCATGTATATGATCTTTTTGTCTTGATTCAGACACTTTGAGAACACTGACAATATTTTCAGTATTTTTATAATCATTTCCCATGCCTCTTATCTTTTTATTTTAACAAGCAGACATTCATTTACAAAATAGCATAAGAACAACACAAGCAATACTGAATTACAGACAAAGTGGTAGGAAATTAACAATGGTTGTTGTATTACATATTGATATCTTCAAAGTGGTTTCCCAGGAAAACAAATAGACCGTGCCTCTTCTCTAACTTGGCACTTGGTATTGAACTCTTCCCAAAGTAGGTGTTCAGTAAACACTGACGCATGATTTAGGTGACCCTTTCTGTGCCTTTTCCAAGTCTGCATCTCAAAGGCACCCTAGCTATTGACCCAGGAATTTGTGAGACCACAGATCTGCACGGGCTTCTTAGATATCCCTCCACCCCCAGCTTTTGCTGGGCATGTGCACAGGTCCCCGCTGGGTGGTCCTTCTCGCTGCCTGCCTCACGGTTCTCCCCTTCTGCATTAATCTGCCAAGCAGGAAGCAAGCTCTAAACTGAGTAAGAACAGACTCGTGTGTTGTATTCCCATATGCTCTATTAATATTTATTCCCTCAGAAAATATTGTAATTTTATTTCTAATACAGGGTGTAACTGAGGAGGGAAAGGCTGACTTTTGACAAGTGTAACTTTGGGGAATATCTCTGGTGGTCTGTCTCTTCCAGCAGAGCTGGAGATTGATTGTTTTGAGGTGAGACCAGATCTTCTCATTTTAAACTTAAGTTAAAATTCTTACGGTCTCTGTCTTCCTGTCTTCCCTTCCCTCTTTCTTTGTGTCCCTAGGCTCTCCCCAGTTCCTTCCTGGTGTTCATTTTCCTGAGTAGCTTGAGAACTTTCCTGGTTTGACCTCACTCCTGACTTTTTCCTTTGCATGGCTAGGTTTTCCTGCAGGCTTTTTGTTGTCTGCCCGTTCAGCTGCTTTGAGAAGCAGATTCTAGGGCGCACCCCACACCCCCAACAGCATTCACCCTCCCTCTGGCCTCTGGCTCCTTGCTCCTCTACAGGGCAGGTTGAGGAGAGACCCCCAGCAGCCGGGAAGCAGCAGGCTATGGTGAGGAATGCCGGGCGGGGTTGAGCCACGGAGGAAGTTTGACCCTAAGGGACACACCTGGCAGAGGCGCCACGATAGATTGTGTGTGGCAAGAGGGGACTGAGACAGAGCCCCTGGAAAGTCACAGGTGTTGAGCCAGGACTCCCCTTGAGTGGCAGACAGACTGAACCACCTTAGAGACACCTCTGCTCCCCGGGCCCAGTGTCTCAGGCCACTGGGGGCGCAGCAAGGCGAGACTCACCTGAGCCAGGCATGGTGGCACATGCCTCTGATCGCAGCACTCAGAGCACCCAGGAAGGAGGACTGTCAATTCACAGCACAAAGTGAATTCAAGACCAGCCTAAGCTACACAGGGAGACCCTGTCCCAAACAAACACCATAAGACCAGTGTAAGGATCTTTCTCTCCCTGAGGAAAACCTATACGCCTTTTGGGAGTGTTGCGTGGTTTTTTACAGCCAGGATTTGGTGAGACTTTCCTTAGGACCTTCCCATTGCCACCTTTTACAAAATTCACTTTTGGGTAAGTGTCAACTTTGCCAACCAGCTAAGGAGACAAGCTTCAAACGTATTTTTCTGAAGAGTTGTCGGGGTGCTTTTCTTCCTGTCCTTTCCTCCACAAATCAGCTCATGCAAAGGCAGCAAAAGGACCATTCATCCCCTTTCTCTTGCTCTTTATCAGTTTAATCCTAACACCCAGAGAAGTCAAGCCCAGAAGACCCCTTGGGAAAAAGGCAGTGGCAGGTGGTGCCCTGCTGCTGAGTGCCCCTGGGGAGAGCAGGGCAGGACCCTCACTCTGCCTGCCGCAGGCTAAAAGGAGACCTAATTCGTGTGTGCAAGGAAAGAAATTAATACTGAATTCTGCAGCCTCGTTCCCCTCAATGTAGAGAATGTAGTTACAATATTCACAGGACATTCCCAGATATTTAGTATTCTGGATTTACAGCTTCAAACAGGAACAAATTATGTGAAGAACAATTATTTGTTGTTGCTGTTTTGCTGTAGTTGAATCAGAAGCCAGGCAAATGCTTTATGACCTTTTCTTTCTTCTGGGCTTACGTTAACAGCCCAGACTTGTTAGCTGGCTATGCAGGATATATTTTAACATGTTGTCTGCAGTATTTGCTTTTGCCCACTGTCAAAATCTAGTGCTTTCAAAAGGGTGTTAATGATGTTAAGATGGCACAGCTAGCCTGGGTCTTGGGGGAGCACTGCTTTGTGCATCTATTATTCCTTGATTTAGCAAAGCTTTCTCTGCTGCCACAGTGTTTATTAAAAATAATGCTTTTGCAAATGGGTCTGGAGAACACTATGCAATCATTTATATTTGTATAAATAGAATTTGGTGTGTGCTGAACCCCTTGATCTCTAGGCTGAGCACTTTGCATTCACTGTCAGTCCTAGAACACTCCAAGATAGGAGGTGCCCTAGGACTAGGAGGCAAAATGAAGGAACTTCTGTGACTTGTCCCCTTTAGAAGTGAGGAAATAGTTCACTTCTATCACGCTGCATGCTTCGGATCTCCATCTGGAGTGTGTCTGGGGCCTTGACATCATGCAGTGGAGTCTCCCTAGTAAATGTTTTCTGTTAATCTTTTTTTTTTTTTTTTCTGTTAATCTGTTAATTCCCAACCTTACCGTGAAGGGAGACTCTGTTGCTTAGTTTTATGCCTTTTGAGTAAGATGATAGATCCCCATGATCATAGAGCACGTGGGCACTGATGCCATTCGCTAACATAGCTCTTTCATTTTGCAGCTGAAAATCCCTGGTGATTGACAGGTTGTCATGATAGTCATTATGTTTTTCTGGTCTCTGTCCAAAAGGTGGTGTGTTTACAAATGTCTTAAAAATAATAGTCATTGTTTTTAAGAGTAACAAAAGCAAGCTCTTATTTCAATGAACAGAAATGTCTCGATGTTTAGAAGTGATCTCCTAACTTAAAATAGTTCAAGTTGTCTCACATAGTCTTCAAATTTGACTTTTTAAAGAAATATCAATGATTCATATATATATATATATATTTTTTTTTTTGTGGTACTGGGGATCGAACTCAGGACCCTGCGCTTGCTAGGCAAGCGCTTATTCCACTGAGCTATATCCCCAGCCCCAGTGATTCATATTTTAAACAGTAATTTGTTTTGTGAAGACCAAAATAGAAATATTTTGTTGTTGCATATTGGAAAATGGAAAAGTAAACATGTAGAAAAACTCCACAGTAATCTGGTGCCCTGAAAACCTCTATTCATATTTTGTTGGATAGTTTGAGGAACAGCAGAGTGGCAAAGGACGTAGGTCCGCAGGTAGCTCACCCATGCAGATGTAGCTTTTAACATAACTGGAATTATGCTGTGTGTATCACTTATGTCCTACCCTTTTACATAACATCTTATATAGATCTCTAGTATATTCTTGGAGAGTATAATTTCCTATCGCTAGGCATTTGGGTAGGTTTGATTTTCATTAAAATAGTCCCAATTTCACTCTAAAGAACAGGATTGCATTCCTTTTTTAAAAACTGTTTTGTGTGTCACTGGTCATTTTCTTCAGATAATTTTTTAAAAATGAAATTGCTGATTTCAAATGTAAATTAGTAGGATTTTGAGTATTGAATCTGCAACACCTGTAGTTGTTAAAATCCTGTCTTGAATGGTCTGAGCGCACACTGGCCCAGCGGGAGCCTCATGGACAGGGCAGTCTCTCTTCAAGCATGACTGCGGCTGGGCACCACCTGCTTGCACTGTTTTCAAGCTATACCGAAGCAGGGCTCTGGCGGGGCAGCCCATGTCACTGAAGTTTCTTCCCATATTAGGTATTTTAAAAGTTATTCAATTTTTATTTTAGTTAATATTTCTATGGAATTAATACAATTGAGCATTCTATAAGCTTAACGCCATTATGTTTGTCATTTTCTTATTGCTTATGAGTGCTTCTGCATATTAGGGTTCTAATTAGTGTAATTTGCAATTTTTATTAGTTTGCTACTTAGCTTTTAAGTTTGTTTACAATGTATTTTTTTCAATTTAAAAATTTTTCTTAGTACATGTTTGTTACACATAATGACTACATCTTTGGGCGATTTGGCACGTTTGCTTAACTCATCTTAATTCCTTTTACTTCCCTTCCCCTTTCCTCCCTCTGTCCTCCCTCCGTGGATTTAGAACTTTTAACTCATCAGGACCCATCAATTTTTATTCTTATAAGTGCTTCCTTTGCTTTACTTTTTACCTTTTAGGCATAAAGGTCAACGGTTCTTTCTACTTTACTAGCCCATGAGCTGTAGACTTGCCCATTTATAAGCTGTGCTAAAATTGAGGTTTTAGATGCGATTATAGCAGGAGTAAAATTGGCAGGCAAGGACTTGGCTTTTGTGTGCATTCTTACTACTCACACTGAGCACAACAGTGTGAAGAGGGAGCAAGGCTAGGAGCTCTTTCAGTGGACACCTGGGATGGTTTTGAGCACCCTTCTGTCTTTTAAAAACCATTTAATTGAATGAAAATTGAATACATTTTGGATGTCTGTTGTGGTAGCTTGATATATAATTGACAAACGATGCAGCAATGAAGTTAATTCACAAAGCATCTGTTTTGGTCAGCTTTCCCATGGCTGTGACCTGATACCTGGCACTTAAAAGAGGAGAGACCTACTTTGGTCCACGGTTTCAGAGGTGTCAGTCCATGGTTTTCTGGCTCCAAGGCAGAGACATCATGGCAGAAGAGCGGGGGAACCAAACCTTCTTGCTTCAAGGCAGCCAGGAAGCAGAGCACAGAAGAAAAGCTAGAGAGATAGGGGCCAAAGACCAGGCATGACCCACTTCCTCCAAACCCCACTTTCTAGTAGCCATTGGGTCATTGGGGGTCCAAAGGGTAGCCCATCCATGAGGTTAGTGTCCTCGCAATCTAAATCACCCTCCAGGAGTCTCCTAATCCAGACAAGCTGACAATCAAGATTAGGCACCACACATCCACTGCCATCCGTGCTGTACACCAGACCCCTGAACTGGTTCTCTGAACTAAAAGCTGTGTCCCTCCTTCCCCAGCCTCTGGAAAGCCCTATCTATCTTGAGCTCGCACTCTGTGTGCCACACCCCTTGCCGGCTCTCTCTCACACTGTTACTGAACCTTCGTAAGAACCGGTAAAGGGGAGGCTGTCATGCCATTTCAGTTTTATAGACAAGGACACTAAGACTGACAAATATGAAGTCACCTACCCCAATCCCCAAGGCAGGAAGAGCTGCACTAGGATGTGAAAATGTGCAGGGGACCAAACCTTGGTTCACTTGACTCAATGCTCACACATAATGCTGTCCTGGGTTTCCCAAATGGTGGGAGGGTTGTGATTGCCTTCGCTACAGTAATAGCACAGTTAATTGCACAATACAGACTTGGTGCATTTGCATCCTGACGGCAATTGCAGCATACAGGAGTACTGGCTTGTTGAGGTAGGTCAGGGCCCCTTTGTGTTTGAGACAAATGAAGAACTACGCTATGCAAATTTGAGTAGAAGTAAGAGGATGCTTATTTTATGTGCTTCTTAGTGACACTCAGAGCTGTGGTCCCCACATCATATTTAGGTGATTGAGCTCCTCAAAGCTTTGATTTTAAATAAAGGCCCATATATGATTAGAGCTGAATCAGAGACATATCATGTGCTACATTTCATATAAGTGCAGTGGAGCAGGTTCCCATATTTCAGAAAATATTGCAAAAAGAAAGCTTATGGATAATTATTTATTAAACTAATTCTTCCTTATGTCTTCGGAGAGGCCACCATTGCTCCACGGTGCAGGTGAGAAAATGTACTTCGGCAGCTATTTCCCTAGTCACTCAACTTGGCCGTAGTTTTTTACATGCCGGTTCTTTATGTGTCACCTCTGAGCATGGCTCATTGAGGTGCTTTGTGGACTTGGCAGATCATAGGAGGGCTCTAAACCTGCTTCTGTTGGGTCACCGATGCAACGCTGGCTCTGACGCAGTGCCGCACGTGAGGGCGGGCTCCCTCACTGCCAGTAGCTTTGTGCTGCAGCTTATGAGAGAGCAGGATGGAGGCCGTGTCTCTGGCTGGCCACCCCGTGTTCACTGGGGGGGGTAGATAAAAGTGACAGCTATTCAAAATGATAGACCCTGGTGGGCTGCGGAATAGACTTAGTGTGGTAGATCACATGCCTAGTGATTGTGAGATCCTGGGTTCAATCTGCAGCACCACAACAAAGAGGAGGAAGAGGAGGAGGAGAAAGGCTGGGTACCGCAGTATATACCTGTACTCCCAGGGACTCAGGAAGTTAAAGTTGAGACAGGAGGATCATTTGAGCCCAGGAGTTTAGGGATACCCTGGGACACATTGTGAGACCTGTCTTAGGTTGGAGGACCATGTTAAAGAATGCAATAAATATATATGTATTTTACTTTGGGTTCTATAGAATTTTTTAATAGTAGAGTTGGTATTATTTTTATTTTTGTGTGGTTTTCTCTTTTTTTTTTTTTTAACTTTCAAATACTATATTTTGGGATAGTGAAAGAAAGCCCATGTGTAATCTGGTCTTCAGCCTGGAGCTTTGCAAGCCCCCTAGCGATGCCTTGTGAGCTCAGCTTTCTCCCACCTTTCCCGCACTCCCCCCTCAGTTTGGAAGACAGCAGCTTTGGCCGGCCAGGACCTGCTTTCTGGAGCTAACTCTTTTTCTTCTTCTTCCCCTGGCACACAGCATGGCTCGCAATGGACCTCTCCCCCGTGTCAAGTGTGCTTCTGCACTCATGGGGAAGTGAGATGCACCCCCCAGCCATGCCCACCGCGGTCCTGTGGACAGCAGGAGCTGGAATTCACCCCTGCAGGAAGCTGCTGCCCACTCTGCGTGGGCCCTGGAAGTGAGTACAAGCTTGCAGAAAGAACCCTGTTTGCCTTTGAGGTGACAGAGTATTTCAACTCCTATCGTTCCTGTTTGATGTGGCTCAAAGATCCCTCCCCCATCCTTACTGGAACCAAGAGTTAGCCTTGCACTTGGCAGGAGCAGTGTTTCTGAGAGTGAGATTGGAACAAATCTTTAAATTCCATTCCAAACTTGGGATCCTGCGAGTCTCTTGTTTATCTATTTTGTCTTGGCCAGATGCAGCCTTCTGCATTTGTAGCTCTGTAGCTCTTGAGAGGGACAGGGAAGAGGAGACAATTCCATGAAGCCAAGTGGTTCCCCCTTCCCCTGTGGCTGCACAGGGAGGAAGTCTGTTCCAAGGTAGCGTTGCCAGCTAGTTCTGCTGGCTGGTCTTGACCATGCAGTGTTTTCCTCCGGGACACCACAGCAAGGAGGTCTTTGACTTCTCCATTTCGTCTCCTCACTGAGAGGTTGCTGCTACCAGCTGTGGCACCAGCAAGCCAGTGGCTGGCTTCCAGGCTTTTGCTTGGAATCCATGCTTGGCCCCTGTGCCTTTGAGACCCTGCTTTAGAGTTCTGAGTCCCTTTCCACTTTTGTACTGAACAGCACAGGCTTCGTGATAAAGAGGAAGCATTGTCAAGTGCTGCCTTCCACTCTCCTGGCAGATGATCGCTAGGATACTTCTTTTATTCAGTAGCACCTGGAACCTATACCCTCTTCTTGCCTTTTCCCTTTTAAAAATATCCCTGTGTTCTTTCTAATCCCATCGTCCCATTCCTCGCAGTCCTTTGCTCTGGAGAACTGTTCCAAGGATTAGAAAATATGCTCAGAAAATGATGAAGTAGAACTTCTGATTTCTGAATTTCAGATGTCACCTACCAGGAAAAGATTGGTGGCTGCCTTACGCCAAGTAACTGCACAAGTGCAGCTACAAAAGCAGCACACAGGGAGGTGGTGTGGGGATGGGACTCAGTTTGTGAGTCTTTCTTTGGCCCTAAGAGGCTTTCTTACCAACCCTCCATGAGAAAGACACAAGAGAAGCATTTTGCCTTGAGAGATGCGAGGATCTGCCGGGCCAACTGCATAATTTCTGACAAGGAAGGTCTCTTATTTAGAAAATATTTTCTTTGCTTCTGTTGTCTCTCTTAGCCTGTCGTATTTTTTATTTGTTATTTATTGCTGTACTCCCTCAGGCCCGGGGATACTGCAGGAGGAGCGGAGTCTCCCCTCCCCAGGTGTCCCCGGCTCATGCTGTGACTTGGGGTGGAGGGCCCAGGCACCCTCCTGGCACCAAGGTCCTGGTGTAGGACAAAGGTGACAGCCTTCACTGGGCAGAGGTTAGGGGCCAGGCCCCTGTTAGCCTGTCCTGGGAAACCCCTGGCAGATGGTACCATGCATGAGCTGAGGCTCCAAACTCTATTGGATTCCACTTACAAAGCATGGAATTGGAGATGTCTGCACCGCCACCACAGGGCGTGAAGCCCCAGTGGAGACTCCTGTTTACCATGGCCCCGGCCTCTAAACACTGCAGCCCTACCACTAATCCTCATCCCTTCGGCTTTCCAGAACCCTGTTCCCATGAAGGCCGTGTGTATCGGGATGGGGAAGACTGGCAGCTGAGTCGCTGTGCCAAGTGCATGTGCCGAGATGGGGTCACTCAGTGCTTCACAGCTCAGTGCCAGCCACTGTTTTGTAACCAGGTAAGGGTGATATCCTCAGAGCAGGTCTTTCATAGGCTGTTAACTCAAAAGCTTAGGGTGTGTTGAGATTTTGTCAGGAGGCCTTGCAAGCACTAGAAATGAGACACAAGGGTCATTTTCTGTTTCTTATACAGCACTTTTAGAGACCACTTCTGCGATGTTTCTTTTCCCTTGAGGAGTTACAGATAGGTCTAATTACCACTCATTTAGGCTAATTGTTACATAATGAAATTGAGCCTGTGGGTGCTCACAAGGAAGGCTCCAGCTTGAATTACAGATGTTCCAAAAATGTCAAGCTACACATCTGGGAAATTTGGTAATATGATCAAATCTGCTGCTGTTTTTCAACATGCAGGTATAGTCAGATTGTCAAGACATATACACATCTTCAAACCTGACTCTCCAGATGTACACAGTTTAATTATGATAGGATAAACATTTAAATTATCAAAGGATTTTCTCCAGGGATGTTATTGGATCTTGTTCTTCATTTAAAGCTGATCTGATTTTCAAAATGTTGGGCTCTTCACACCAATTCAGAAGGGAAAATCAATTGCAAATAACTGTGGTATGCATGGTATTTTATAACGTTTGCTCTTCCGGAGGTTCCTATGGATGTTCCATGGTGGTTGACAGATAGCCATGAAAGGAGGCTTGCCTCAAGTTGAAAAACAGCTCACTTTTGATCTAAGGGAAAGCTGGACGCTGACATTTAGTTGATACAAAGCAGTACTTTGTGTCAAATAAAACAAAGTCAATAACATGGCATATTGTAACAGTTGGGCAATATTTTAAAATGCAGACAAAAGGCAATTAGACAAGAAATGCTAAATGCCAGATAAAGGGGAAATGTGTGCAACAGAAAGACTTAGTTGTGTTAGCCATGCCACAGCAGCTACTGGGCGCACGTCTCATTTCCCGGTTCAGCACCAGGCCTTGCCCTGGCTTGGGGTTACAGCTGAGCCTCTCCCCAGCCTGTGTTCTTGTTCTCACTTCCTGGGGCCTGGTGCTGTTGTGAGGAAGGGTCGCGTAAGGACAATACGAAAAGGGGGTTGGGGGAGAGGGCTGAGAGAGCACCCCGCTGAGGGTCTTCTGAGGTAGATCATTGAGAACTCAACCACACATGACATAGTAGGGGACCAGTATTAGAGGAGCTGAAAGCACTGTTTCTTATTTGCAAAAAGCATTGAGCATGAACTCTTGCTTTATGTACAGTATTAACTTACAGTTTACTTCGATATACATAATTAATGTAAAAAGAGGAAATTTGGTGCCACCCTTTAGAGTTAATTAAGATGCAAACGCTCCAAAGACTTGGAAATAGATTGATCTCTATCACTCTTGTATTTTTTTTTTTTTTTTTTTTTGCGGTACTGGGGATCGAACTCAGGACCTTGCACTTGCCAGGCAAGCGCTTATTCCACTGAGCTAAATCCCCAGCCCCACTCTTGTATCATTAAGCTTGTTTTTTCCCTCAACATATTTTTTAAAATCCAACTGTCAGATCATTTAGAACATTTTTCTTGATTTAATATCACTGAGGTGTTGGATGTTCTGCTGATACAAAGAGTGCTGTGCAGAATTAGTGTTACATTGATGTAATGCATCTCTCCATTACTACCAGCACAACCCTCCTTACCACCAACACTGGATTTGGGGTGATTAATCTGCGCCAGTCATTAATTTTAGGAGCGCTGTAATTCTCATTACAGCCTTGTGAGGTAGGGACTATTACTGTCATTTTATGTGATGAGCTGAGGTAGGGAGAGTGCAGCTTGCTCAAGGTGGCACAGTTAGGGGGTGCGAGTCCTGCTAACCCCTGAGGCTCCACATCACAGCTTCCCAAGAGCACGCCTAGCTCACCCTTCCAACCACCATGCTCTCAGGACTCCCTGAGTGAGGAGTTACGAAGCATTCGTATATAATAAAGATCACAGTATCTGCTAGCATCGCTGAGCATGACTGTTCATATTTTATATGCATTAGTTCATTAAATGCAAGGAAAACAGCTTCATCCGTTGAAATGTGTTTTCCATTACTGAGCTCAAAAAAAAAATTTACGACCCATCTTCAAGGATTTTCATGACTTTTAGTATAAGGATTTTTTTAAATTATAAAAGGAATGTGTTCATTAAGGACAGTTTGGAAAGCAGAAAGAATATTACCACTCATTTCCACCATTCAAGAAGACCCTGAAGTGGCCAGTGATGGTGGGACACACCTGTATTCCTAGCACTTGGGAGGCTGAGGCAGGAGGATTGTTGTGAGTTTGAGACCAGCCCGGGCTACAAAGTGAGCTCAAGGCCAGGCTGAACTGCATAGCGAGACCCTGTCTCAAAAAGACAAAAAAAAAGAAGACCATGAACAACTTTATTTTATTTGGTCACTTATTTCAGTCTCTCGCTAGGCAAACACTTGCATAGTTATAATTATAGTCCAAAACTTGGTGATAACAAAAGGGGACATTCCCTATGCTCAAATAAGGAGTTACTGCCTCAAGGAGAGCTTAAATTCCCGGCTACTGCCTGCTTCCAGCCCTTGTTCAGAAGGTCTGTAAAGTGAGCTGTAACCGTGTACATTTTGGTAGGCTACCTTCAGCGGTATGTGCAGTCTGGAAAGGGTAGTTGCTGATATTGCCCTAGACTTGATCACAGCTTCCCCCTCCCAATATTGATTAATCTGAGCAGTTTCTACTTCACTTTTGGATTTTTTTTTTAAAAAGTGATTATTGGTAGATTCTCTGAGTCTCTCTGTGTTTGAGAATTATTTTCTTGCTGCCTGCATAGATGAAAGACAGTTTAGTGGGCCTGACATCTGGAGTGACTATAATACCTTCTCGTCCCAACTCTATGGACACCTTTCCTTTTGTACTTTAATGTGAGAGTCACCCTGTGTGGGGTCTGTCTCCTTTGTATTCTGCTTTGCAGCTGATTTTATCCTGTTGTATTCCTGTAGAATTTTTAAAAAAATCTTTGGTCTTCAGACATCTTTCAGGAGAAATATTAATTTGGCAAAGCTCAGGCCTCCTTATGAGAACTGGCTGCCAAAGGTGGGAGATTCTGAGACTAAACAAAGAGAAGGACAGATCCAGGATCACACAGAGCACAATTTACTGGGGACTCACAGACAAGAACCTGCCTTGGGCAGCAGTGAGACTGGTGGCCCCTTCAGGCGTGAGGCAGGTATTTATATGCTAAGCCAGAGAAATGTACTCAACTGTTCTTAAGCCTGTGAAATTAACATGGCTGGTGTTAGTTAAAAATAGCCCAGCCCTCAGTGGCTGGCACACTGTGCTCCGCTACCTTAAGGACTCAGCCGATGGGGCTTGGGATGTGTGGCAGAGAGGACAGTTAGTGGCCAACATGGCTGCAGTACTGTCAAGCTGGGTCTCTGAATGTATCTTTTCACATCTTTTGCCTGAAATATCACAGTGCCCTTTCAGACTGTATTCCAGTTTTTAATTTTTTTTTCAGTCTAGTTTTGACTAATGGCATTAGATCCATTAGATCATACTCTTTGCCATCTTACATTTCTCCAGGGTAGGACACCTTTATTCTAGCACATGACTCAATCCCAACATCAGGTACTAGAGATCCAGCCACCGCCAAAAGCCACATCTATGACCATGTGAGGCTTTGGGAAGACACCTAGATACAAGCAGTAACAACTCCCATTTCACTGGCTTTCTTGATTTTTTTTTTTGGTCTTTTTGAGACAGGGTCTCACATTGCAGCTCAGGCTGGCCTTGAACTCACTTTGTAGCCCGGGCTGGCCTGGAACTTTCAGCAGTCCTCCTGCCTCAGCCTCCCGAGTGCTGGGATTACAGGTGTGCCCCACCACGCCTGGCTTTGGCTTTGGTATTAAAAACAAGCACTTGAGCGATGATGATGATAAATATCAGTGTCTGCTCCTCATAAGAGAAAGTGAAGCTAGGCTTTGGGAGGTATTTTCTATAGAAGATCCAGCAGTTCTCAATCATTGAAACTTGGTATGTTTTCTTCCTCCTCCCTCTATTTTAAAATTAAAATTCATCTACCTCCCTGCCACTGAAGAAGGCGCTAGTGGTAAGTCAGAGTGCACAGCTGACTCGGGCTTTGTTGAGGAGCCTGCTGTGTGAAAACTCTCAGGGTGGAAGGGACAAGTGGGCTGATACTCCGGTGGCAGTGTGGGGTGACAGGACTGAGAACGTGGAATAGAGGAGTAGAGGAGGTTCCTTGGGCCTTAGTCTCTCTCCCTCCCTCTCTCCCTCTCTCCCTCTGCACTGCCTTATTCTCAGATTTCTAGAGGTTTGACTGACTCTTTGCACAAAAAGCCCCCTCATACACATATATAAATAAGTGGGTTTATAGAAAGATGCAAAGAGTCATAAAGTAGCTGATTGAGGAAGCGATACGTTCATTTTTGGGATTAGAGTTGTCCCAGGTAAAGGCTAGGTGTCCCAAAGTCTTGGGTTGGTTGGTGCTTTGAAGTTCTGGCCCTACTATTTGCCATTACTGGGTCAGCTGTATACCCCTGGGCAAGTTGCACAACCTCACTGGTCTTCACTGTTCTCTTTTGTAAAGCAGGAATAAATGCATCTACTTCGCAGGGCCATGTGAAACACTAAGCACAGTTCCGGGCAAATACTGAGTGTTTTTATTATTTTTATTGTTTGTGCTTTTGTCTGTTCTCAAAAGAAGACAAGGCTTACACAGTGGGCAAAACTTCTTACAGGTCACACCAAGCTTGGTGATGCTAATGCTTACCAGAGCTCCAGGTGGCTAATACAGGCCACTGGAGAGGAAACCCCTGGTTTAGATGCTCTGGGTGCATGGTTGAGCTGGCTGTGAAGGAGGTTTTCCTACAGTGCAGAGTGTGTGAATGTCTGCTTTGATTGTTGCTTCATTAGGATGAAGCCATCGTCCAAGTCCCTGGAAAGTGTTGTCCGCAGTGCTCACCACCACCCTGCTCGGCAGCTGGCCACGTGTACCAGGTACCTGTGACGCACCCCATGCAGGTGCGACAGCTTCTCATACCTCTGCCCTTGGCCTTCCGGCTGCAGCCCCTGCTTACCCTCACATCTTGCTCTTTGCCGAAACTAGTGACTCAGTCCTTAAATGCCCCCCTTCTTCACACAAAGCCTTTATGAAAGTTAAATTGAAGGGAAATATAAAAGACTCTGGGCAGGGTGGTACGTGCCTATTATCCCAACACCCGGGAGGCTGAGGCAGGAGGATCGTTGCAAGTTCCAGGGCAGCCTGGGCTACACAGTGAGTTTAAGGCCAGCCTGAGCTGCATAGTGAGACCCTGTCTCAAAAAACAAAAACAATAACAACAAAAAATTAGTAATGTGCTGACAAGCAGTACCTGGCCCGCAAACCTTGGTAAACTTATTGTTCACACATCTTCGAGGGAGAAAGGGGCTGTCGCTGGTCACCGTTGGTTACCCTGGGCTCTGAGGCTCTGAAAATGTCTCCCTGTTTTGGTTGGAGTTGATGCACTGATACTCAGAGACAGCCCCGCGCCTGCCCTGCCCCATCCTGCTGGGAAACATGGGAGGAGCAAGGAGGTGCGAGAGGGGGCAGAGGCCTGACGGTGGTGGGTGAGGCGAGCACGAAAGTGCCCTTGGAGCAGCCCGGACGCCCGCACCGAGCCCACAGTGCACTCGGAGTAAAGATGAGTTCACCAGACCAAGGGAATGTACGAAGCTGCTGTTTTAGGCGTGCCCGCTGCACAAAAGAAGCTTACATTATTGTAAAGAACACAACTCGCAAACCCAGAGGTCCTCGTCAGCCACTCCAAGGAGGGTTAAACAGAAATCAGTACAGATTTCCAGGCAGTACAGAATCTGTGTCTAAGTATTAGGGGTGGCAGTCTGACAAATTCTACATAGGTCAGCTGAAATCTGAATGTAAAATAACCAACTGGAGATTTTTTATTGCTGAGTGTGCACTGCCTGACACCATGGCCATGTATGCAGCTTGCATGGTATTTTTATTGCACAGGATTGTGCTAGACTGATTTTTTTGGGAAGAATCAGAACTTGTATCCATTATGATATTTTCTGTGACAAGTGACAGAAATGCCCTTCTGAAAATGGCTGCAGTGATAACCTTTACATATCAATAAGTGCAGAGATGAGGCGGCTCTGGGGCTGGCAACTTCTGGTCTCAATGATGTTCCCCATGTTCTCTAGGTGCCTTCCTTAGCCCCTGACAACTCACCCGCATATACTCATTTCTGCCAGCTGGTAGAAGAAAGCAGCAGGAGGGTAATATCTTCCTTGACCCCCACCACTTGAGCAGACCTCCCCTGAGATAGCCTCAGGGGGCTTTGAGACCCTGCACAGCTCTAGCTGCAAGGGAAGCAGAGAAATGCAAGTGTGCCCATGAGTGCTGGGTCACCTGGCAAAGAAGAAGACCTAAAACATCCACAGAGGAGCCAACCATCAGCGCCTTCCCCTTCACCTCAGGGTTCTCAAGGCGTCTGTGTTCCTGGCACAGAGGGAAATGAATATAGTTAAACAAAAAGTCATTCAGTGTTCACTTGGACATTTATTGGCATCTTTGCTTAGAGACCATTTCTGCCTAAATGATCTATTTCTCAGGAGTACATTCAGTGTGTCTCCATTAAAAAATGTAATAAAAATTGGATGTCCTATGTGTCTGGGGTTCTATTTTATGTGTGTGACCTCTAATGTCCCACTTTTTTCCTGCATTTCTTTCTTTCTTTCCTCAGCATGGGGAGCAGTGGAACCAAGACTACTGCACCACATGTACATGTGACCGGGGCAAGGTCAGATGTCACAAGCAGACCTGTCCTCCCCTGAGATGCCAGAAGGTACTGAGCATGGAGCTTAGTTTTCTAGCCTTGATAGGGGGCATTTGAGAAATGCACTTCTTAATCCTGTGTGTCCTTGGAGGGAGTCTGACATTCTTCTGTGTGCCGAATGTTCCATGGAGAGGGGAAAGCTCTGCTTCCTGGGCGGGAGGCTCAAGGGGAGGGGAGCTTGCGGCCCGCGGGTCAGGACCCTGGCAGGCGTTGCGGGGGGCGCTGTGCACACATCTGCATTTTGTGTGGTGTGTTGTCACTGTGTCTTGAGGACTGTCCTCCCCACCCCCCTCTACCCCTCAGGGTCACAGCAGGGTTCAACGTCCCACACAGTGCTGTGAGGAGTGTGTGTCCCCTACTGGAAGCTGCTCATCTAAGGGGATTGTGCAGTACCAGCATGACCTGTGGAAGGGCTCGCCCTGTGAGTTCTGCATGTGTCACCGTGGCCAAGTGACCTGTCGGCCTGCAGAGTGTGCCAAGGTGGAGTGTGGCCAGGTAGGGTACAAAGCGGTCTCTATGCAGGCTGCAGCAGCTTCTTCCAACAGCATGGGCAGGCCTGTGTGTGCTCCCTGCTTGGCAGCAGAGGGGACAGCGTATTGATTGCTTACATTTCAAGGGGCCTTTTAGCTCAAAGATCCTGTGACATCAAGTGAATGTCATTGTTTGTTCAGATGAGCTCAGAACAGCCTCTTGGAGCTTTTAGCACTCTGCACACCTGGTCAGATTGGAAGCCCTGAACCAGAGACATGAAAGGGAATGGCATGATACGACACATTAGGCTATCAGCTGGTAAGCTGGACCTGGCCTTCCCACCTCGCGCTGGCTGTCACACAGGGTCTACAGGTATGTGAGGCCTGGCTTCTGCTGCAGACCCCACTGGCCCTGAGGAGCAGGAAGCGGAGCCAGCCCCTGGGCCTGCTCCATGCATCAGGAAAGAAAATAAGCTGGTTTTTGCTTTTGTTTTCAAGAGACAGCTAGGGAGGCCTCCTAAACAATTAACTCTATTGACCTCTGTTGACTTCTGCTGTCTGCAGAATTTCTAGAAGCTTCCAACAAAGCAGCCTCTGTTTGGACTGTAGATGTATGTTTTAGGAAAAGTGCTCTTTACTTTTTTCTTTGAACTCCCTTTTGACCCTTAGCAAAGCAAATTCCTTTTTAAATTGTCTCTGTCTCTCTGACCACTCCCTTCCGCCCCTCCAGTTGCCTTCGGGGCTGTTAACTTGGGTAGGCAGGAAACTCGAAAGCTCTGAAGGGTGGATGTCACGAAGGCGTTTTTCTTTCCAGTGCCTCTCCGCCACATCTCCACTGCTCCTAGCACAGCGGCAGAGGGCGAGCAAACTTCCAAACGAGTGGTCACTCCCATGGCCGTTTTTCACTGCCCTGCCCCCCCCACCTCTGGGTCTTAGCAGAGCTGAAATATTTAGATAAAGGGGGTATTGCTTTTTCTTTTGTACAAATTTACTTCCCACACCCTTAGACCCCTCTTTATTTCTTTTTCTCTTTATTTTAGGGAAGTCAGAGTGGTTGGGTGGGGATGAGAAGAAGCCTAAGGAGACCTTCTGCTTCCTCTCTCTAGCTGAGAGAGGCTCTTGGGGTGCTGGCTTATTTTTCAAGGTTTTCATTTGTGCACTACACCAAGATTTACGGTAAAGCAGAGAGGTGATCTGGTGCCCTGGGCACTTTAACCACCTATTTCCAGTCAGACCCGAACAGAATGTCATTCACAGAAGACAACTTTGCTCGCTGTCCTCAGTGTTACCACACATACAAGTGCCTGCCTGCTCCATCAGGACAGCTGACTGTGCCGACATCGGCCGGGCCTCTCATCTGTTTTGGAGGGAGGAGGAGCACCTGTACCAGCGGGGCGCGCCTTGGTGCCCCTTGGTGGCTCTGTAGGCGACACTGTGGTATCTCTGTCTGCTCCCTGTGTGCTGCACCGTGTCTCCTTTGTATGTGTTGAGGAATTCTAGCGCCTGCAGCCTCTTTCTCCAGATCTTTAATCAGCAAAATTGCTTTCTTCTTGATCACCTCCATGGTTTTTTTCAAGTTAGTAGCTTCAAAACTAGAAAAGCTACTCAAAGTGAAATTTTAACCAAAATTGAATCTTATGAAAAATATCCCATTGTCTTCTTGATGCATCACACTTCTGTAAACAGCTCTGGCGAACAACCTTGTTAAAGCTCAGCTGTGATAGAGTGCTTTTCTAGCATGTAAGAGGTTGGGCATTCAATCTCCAGTGCCACCCTACCATCCCCTCCTTCAAGCAAAGCCTGGTGTTGTAACTTCTTGACTAGTCAGTTTATATCGCCTGTGATAAAAGGATGAGTAAGACCCATTGTAACCTCAAGAATTCCTAGGTTTTGGAAGAGGTCAGATACATAAACAAATGCACAATGGCACCAAGGAAATCTGATTTAAATGCATTAGGAGCTTCCCAGGGGAACGATGCCTGCTAAGGGATATTGAGAGCGCACTGTTAGTATTTTTATCCAATTCTACCCATCCTGTGTTCCTTTCCCTACAATGTCAAGGTCATCTGACTTCCAGCCTTGGCTACCAAGTCTTGGTGTAGGCACATCTACAAAAAGATGGAGAGGAGTGAGCTTCTAGAGGAGGCAGTTCACAGCATCGCCATTAGCATTGTCACATTGGTGATTAATAGCAGTGTCCTGAAATCAGCACAGGACTTTTCCTTGTCAACAAAGGAGGAGATGGCATGACCTTTGTCTTTGATATATTCAGTCGGATCCCTAGATATTGAAGTATAAATAAATCAATGGTAGGATGGCACAATATGACGGATTCCACTTTTCCATATTTTAGAATGTCTGAACAAATTCAAATGAAGTCAAATTAACTTTTCTTAAAGAACTGAGTATTCACATCTGAAACATGATATGGTAATGGGGATAAGACTTATAGCAAAACTCACAGAAGAGAGTAGGCCGGCAGAAATGTGAGGAGCCTTTTCCCTTCCCCAGTAGAAGAGGGAAGCTCTGTCAGAGTGTATGGAAGAGAGAAGTGAAGAGTGAGGGAGAAACTGGCTCTGCAGAGTGAGTTTGGGCAGATAAAAGAGGGAAAAGGAGATAGAAGTACACCCTGGAGGACACAGGATGGGCTATCATGGGGAAAGACACCACAGCAAACTCTTCATGGTGTCTGTGTCCTTTTATGTCATCCAAATCTCAAGGAAACCCATGAGAACTTCTACATAAAGGTCCTGAGAGGCAGTGCTGGGATCCCTGGCCTTGGGCTGAGGTGAGGTCTAGGGTATCCAACGGAAAACTTGGTCAAGTTCTTACAAGAAGTCCATGCACAGGACTTTGGAAGTTGTTCTGTGTGTGTGTTCAGTTATCTTATAATTAACAGTTCATACCTAGTTACCCAGCCAGCTTTGCCGTGCCCTAATCTCCTCTGGATTTATTGGAAGAATAGCAGATTTGATCTGGCTTATGGAGGAGAACTTCCTTTAAAAGGAGGAGTTTTTGTTTCAGAAAGCAGTTTCCTTTAAAGCAAAAGTCAAATGCTAATTGGAGCAACCTCCCCACCTCAGAAAACTGCTATAGTTTGGGGCATCTAGGCTTCTTCTGTAAATAGCAAATCTGTTTAGAACTACCTGCCTCACTAAAATGGAATCCTTTCTCTTCGGGAGCAGGGCTCAGTGGTGTGTAGAGACTGGGAGCACCTCTTGTCTGTGTGTGTTGTAGCAGACACTCAAGCTGTAGCAGACATTCAAGAATCTCTCATGTGTTTTGTTTTTAATAGAAGCACACAAACTCTGTCTTGTTTCCAAATATTGTTTTAAACAACTTAGATAACATGCATACAAATCCCTTTATATGCTTTGAAAGAAAATTTCAGTGTTTCTGAGGGATGCCTTCACTACTAGCTGATTCTTGACATTTCTGCAAAACAATTTATATGTAAATATGTCTGATTCCTGTAGCACTCACCGCTCTCTCCCAGCCTCTGATTGGCATGAAATTTTGATAGACAGTTGTATAAACAACCTATACAACTCCTTTCCTTTTGAAATAACTTTTTAGGCACTGTAAAGTTATAATAATTCCTGTATTGTTGTGTTTATTTTAGTTTATATTTTCCATCATTAAAGTATTATTTATTGATTTGGAAAAATTTGAAAACTCAAGAAAAGTAGAACCCATCCATAATACTACAATGAAAAGAAAGCCAATGGTTTTATGTCATATTTTTCTAGTGCAGTATTTTAAAATATATCACTGTAATTATTCTGTTGATATCATTTTACATGATCCAGTCTTCATTTAATATGGCTTCTGTACTTTTAAACATAGCATGGACTTCACATCAACTATTAAATATTTAAAGAAACATGATTATTCAGAAAGTAGAAGAATTGTTATAAAATGGAAAGTACTTTAAAGAACACTCTTTAGCCTGTTAAGTGTGCATGTGAAAAATTGCAACAGAGTTTGTATTTTTAACAGTTGGGTCCCTAGAAGACTGCAGTGGAATTACATTTTTCAAGCTATAGAATTCAGAACTACTTTAAAATGTTTAACAGCAAGCACTTATTGTTTTGTAAAAATAATTTTGAAGTAATTTTATGATAAGACATTAAATTAATAAGAGTTTATAAGTTAAACATGTGTCCTCCAAGGGTAGCTTTCTTTTCTTCTTCTTGCAGTTTTGTTTTTTAAAATAGTTGTGATTCCGCCAACAGAGCTTTAGAATACTGAATAAAAAGTAGTCTACTACTTTTTAATATATGCCTATATCTGTGCATAGGGATGCATTCGATTTTTGTAATTAAGGAAAAATGTTGGTTTGATTCGCACACTCTTAATGGAACCAACATCAAGATCTAACCGTGTGTATTCGAGAGGGTGTGATTGTTTCCTGAAACGCATCTGTCCAAGATGGTGACATTAACCTTGGCTACCCTTATTCATGTGCACTCCTGGCCATGGGTGGGCAGTTTCGGGGCGATCAGGGCACACAGCTCATTGGACCGGAAAAGAAAATGCACTTGGCAGGGTATGTAGAATGACTGGACTCTGGGGAAACAGCATGGGGGACAAAGTTAAGTAGTAGGCAAAGGAAGAGGTATGCGAGGGTTTCTCTCCCGGTCAGGGAACGCAGCTCTTCACAGGTCAGCACTGGCCCCTGGATGTGTTGACTGGATGTGTGTACCACCACTCTTTCCTACAGGGTGAAGAACTGGTTCACTTAGATGGGAAATGCTGTCCTGAATGCATTCCAAGGAAGGGTTATTGTGTTTATGAGGAAAAGGCAGAATTGGTGAGTATGAGGCTAATAACTAGAGACTATTAAACATTAATAATTCAAAGTTAACAGTGATAGGGCCTTATTACTTTCTAATTCCTTTTGTTTATTCGTTTGTTCAAGATTTGTTCAACAAATACTAATGTGTGTGTACCTGCTACTTACCGAGCCCTGGGGATACAGAAGTGAACACCAAGGCTATTGTGAGAGAGTGACTTCTCTCAGGTGGAGTGTAATTTTTAGTGGGGACACAGCAACGCACGCACGCGCGGACACACACACATGCGCACTCCCACAAGTGCAGATGAATACTGCCTGCAAGAGTAAAGCAGCTTAAATAACTGGGCTCGGGTGGGGGACAGTTCTCTTTTACTTAAGGGGAAGTCCTCTCAAGCAGAGAAATCTGCACAAAGCCTGAGGGAAGTGAGGGAGTGAGCCACGTGGATATTGGGGAAGGGCTGGGTCAGGGCAGCCAGGAAGAGCCCGCAGCAGTGCCAGTGCCCCGAGGCACAGCGTACTCAGTGTATTCAAGCCATAGCAAGAAAGGCCTGTGGCTGGAGCCAGGAGAATGCGGGAGAAGAAGCACTTGGCAATGAGGGAAACTGAGTAGCTTGGAAGCCTTGGTGTTTTACCCTGAGGCAGATGGGAGCTGCCTGGGGGCTTGGGGCTGAGACATGATGTTCTTACTTAGAAATAACCTTCTGGCAGCTGCACAGAGTCAACACGGGGTCGGTGGTCCCATAAGGAGACTTCGGTAGTTGGGATGAAGGGTGATGGTAGCCTGGTTGAGGGTGGACGTGAGGGACGTGGTAAAAAGCAATGAAGCTCTATTTTGCAGATACATGTGACAGGATTTTGATGAACTGGATGTGGGGTCAAACTCCATTTGCTGTTAAGTTTTTTTTTTCCCAATGTCTCCTGCATTTCGTTATTGTATGACACCAAAGGAAAAAAATTTCACCTTAATCTCTTCAAATTTGCCCTCTTTTTGCAGACCATATTTTTCATGTGGGGATTTGGAATGTTGCTAGATTCATCATGTTCTTAAAAATACGCCAGTTCCTCATAAATACAACTGTTTCATTGACCAGTGCAAACAGGATTATTGGAATTAGGGTTAAGTGTTCAGCTGGGGAATCCATTTATGGAAATCACATCTGTCAACTGGCCAGTGTTTCTGTATGTTCCAGGAGGTGGCACTGGGTAAGGTTAGCAGCAGTCTCCAGGGCAAATCCCAGCATTAATGCATATTAGTAGCCATGTTCTTGGGTAAGGTTCTTGATCCTCCCTATAAACTTGGGATAACAGTAGCACTTAACTCGTATGGCTATTGAAATATGTGTAAAGCACCCAAAATGGTACCCAATATGTTAAAGGAAAGCTAAAATCAGTGATAATATTATTATGTCATTCTTTTTACTGGTTTCCTACTATATCCCCTGGTTTACTCACTCACATTTTTCAAGAATTTAGGAGATAAAATGTTGCCTCTATAAATACTGAATTTGTATTTGTATTATTACCAATTTTCCCTTTTGAGCCACATTAAACCCAATTGAATAAAGAAAACCAAGTTGTTGTCAGTAAATACAAATTCCGTAATTCTCTGGTGCCACACAAATTCAAGAATTCGCCTTTGAAAGTTTCAACTCCTTGACCGTGAAGCCCTTCATATTAAGGAGAATCTAAGTCAAATGCTCAAGCACAAGATGAGAATAAGAACTCAAAAATACTTCCTATGTTGTTGTACCTCATGTCGATGTGCTTTTCTTGGTTTTGATATATTTTATGACACAGTTTATGTCTCTTCATAACAAGTGAGTAAAGTTGCATGTTACTTGGGGAGAAATGGATAACTCCTAGTGAAAAACTAAATAAATCGGCCAAGTGGTGTCCTGAGGAGGATAATAAATACATTTCTCTTTGTTCCTAGATATCCTCAAATGTGACTGAAATTAAACATATTCCAGTAAGTGTGGGTTTTAAACTTTTATATAATTATAAAGTTGTTTCAAGTAATGAACTACCATACAGAAAATTAGTGCCTTAGTATTTTTAACAGCTACTTTTAATGGCACTGTGGTCAAGAATTTAAAATCCTAGTAACTAAGACTTTGATCCACTAAATGCTCGCTCCTTTCTTCAGCTTATTTTTTCACCAACTGATCCTGATGACGTTTCTCTAGTGATTAGCTCTGATATTCATCTTTCCCTTTTTCATGACGATTTTTTCCTCCTGCTTTTTCTCTGGCCTAGAAAACCCATTTTGACCACCAGCGGAATTTCATGTGTGGCAACACGCTTTCTTGGGGGTTGCACAGTGTTTGTTTCCCAAACAAAACTGTGCACTGGGCCTCTCAGCAGTTTGCAGCATGGCCTTGCGTAGCTGCTTTTAAATGGAAATAACAAGCAAGCTGATTCCCACAAGCAAGCTCATCGTCTCCAGTGTGAAGGCGTCAGGGTCGAGAACCCAGGCAGCTTCCTTGAAATGGAAGAAGTGGGATTTCTTCCTTCTCAAAATTACTTTTCTTTAGTTTTTTGTCATTTTGCATTTATTTTGTTAAGTACTGTCACGTTGTTTGCCGTAGTTAATATCAGCGGGCTTAGTAAACACGTCATCCAAATTTATTTAAGACCGTCTCTCATATTTTCTCTCCCTTGCTGCCCCAATACATTCCCGTGGGCCCTTTGTCCCTTTTCTGTTCTCCAGGGTCAGTGGAACTGTGTGCAAACAGGATTGCACTTCACTTTGGATTCTCTGTCATGTATTGCTTGGCGGGAAGAAGTATTTTAGAGTGAGAAAGGTCATGGCACAGATACACTCCACGATAATAGGCCTGCAAAAGCTTTAATGTTAAGAACAGAAGGCCTTGCCTATTACTCTTCCTGTAGTAACTGTAAGGAAATACAGGATATTAACCAAGCTTCCCACTGTTATTATGGAGACTCTATTTAATGTACCTGCTAATCACTAGGTACGTTGTAATCCACCTGGTGTTTGTGCGCATAAAAGAGAAATAGGTTGAAAAATACATTTTAAATACTTCTTATGTATTCTAGTGGCCCTAGGGTACTTTTTGCAGTTGAAATCATTCTGCTGATGCAAAGAGGTTGACATCCTGCCATTTTAATTTAGGACTTGGTTCCATTGCAGAGTTGGGTTGAGCAGGGTGCTGAGGAGGTGCTTTTGCTTTGTACTTAGGGAAATTATGAGCTGTTCCCCAGACTTCCCTGAGTCCCCACACCCTGCTAACAACATCACGCATTCCTGTTGCACGCAGGAAGGACAGAAGTGGGAAGAGGGCCCTTGCAAGGTGTGTGAGTGCCAGAGGGCTCAGGTCTCTTGCTACGAGCCTGCTTGCCCACCGTGTCCAATGGCCACCCTGGCCCTGGTGGTGAAGGGGCAGTGCTGCCCAGCCTGCACTTCAGGTAGGTCCCTCCCCTGTGTGATGGTTTTACAGGCAAAACTTTCAGCCAAATTCTCTCGTGGTTTCTCATATTCTTTTGTCACCCAATGGTAGGAATTTTGCTTCTTCATTTTTCTATCAGATAATTACTCTTAACCTTCACCTATGTAATTACCAAATTCAACTAATTGTGAGTGTGTGACCTGTGGCAAGTCACTGACCTTCTCTAAATCTTAATTTTTGGTTGATAAAATATGCCTTATCTACCTTGCAAAATTACTGTGAGAATCAAATAAGGTAGTGTTTGAAAACTTGTAGAAGCAAATAGATCTTCCAAATTATTGTCAACATCGAATAACAATGTTGAACACTTGTAAAGGCAGATCTGTCTTTGACTGTGAAATATAAGAGTAACTACACAAATGTGACGTGCACATTATCTCTCTCCCCTTCTCTCCTTTTTTTTAAGGTGAGTTGCTCAGCAGATGGTCCCTTTTGGAGTTCTCAGATGGGGTTTTAAAATTTAAAGACTCATTAATTTTTTTCCAAAAGAAAATTTTATCTACTTGTTCTGCAATTCTGCTTTCAAATCACCTGGGGTTGAATTAGTTCCGGTTAGTAATTGTTGGCAAGCATTGAAGTTGCTCTGGCTGGGCACTAATTTGCCTGTATGCAGAGTGTCTCTTGGAGAAGTGGCATTTTTTTTCCATTCGTAGTTCATAATTAATTGTTTTCATCCATGGGCCACCATGCAGCAGGCTGCACTTCCCTTATCTTGGCTAATCCAGTGTTTCACTGGAGAGTGTACTGAGAGAGAAGCAAAATGACTTCATGGTTTAATCGTGTTACTTGCACCAAAGCGGCTCTCTGAGCTTTCCAAAACAAATATTTAGCAAATTATTGTATTGCATACATCCAAAATCAGGTCTTTGACAAATTCAAAACCTGAAAATAGTCCTGTGCTGAGAATTACTGCTGAGGTCAGTGAAAATCATAATCACTGAGAATAAGATTAAAAATTCTAGAGAAAAAGAAGAAAACTGACTATATTTTTAAAGGTAGTAATAACTATTTTTAAATATTGTGAGTTTTATGTCTGAACTTTTTATGCATCCCAAAACTTCAGAAGAACTTGTAAGATATCACAAATTATTGGTTCTATAAAGATCACATATTGTCAGATGGTCATTCCTGTTTCTGAGGTCATTCAGCAGGTAGAAGCATTAATGAGGCCATTTTTAGCATCTTCAGATTCTGTGTAATGTGTATTGCCTGTGGATTCTTTCTCCGAAAGACATGGCAGCTCCTCACTGACTTTTTTTCTTTGTCCTTGATTTTAGTTCGTTGCCACCTGGATTGTTTGACCTGCTCTCATTCTCCAGACCACTGTGACCTCTGCCAGGATCCCACAAAGTTGCTAGAGAATGGACGATGTGTGCACAGTTGCAGCCTGGCATTTTACCAAGCTGGCAGTCTCTGTTTAGGTATGGCTCTGGTGGGCAATCTGGAGGTGGTACGGCAGAGTGGGTAGACTCCTCAAAGATTATTACCCTCAAACTGAGGCTCAAGGAGGTGGTCATGAGTGCAGAAAATACAGTGTCTCAAAAGGACTAGCAGATAATAAGATCACCCACGGGCCCCTTGGCCTCTGTACCTGCAGGTCTCTTTCTTCTAACCCTCCACAGGTGTTTCAGTGCTTACTGGGAGACGGGTGATGCAGAAATGTCTACTAGGTAGTGGTGACTGGAGTTGTTCCATTTTTACAGACTTTCTTGTGATAATATCAGGATGCTTGACATCATTTACTAAAACACTCTGTTAATCTAGATAGAAATTTAGAATTGACATAGACCTTCGGGATCATTTAACTAGAACTGTCCATTTTTACCTGTGGGGATCCTGTGATGGACAGGAGAAATGGACTGACTTTCTCCAGATCATACACGTGGGTGTTAACAGAGCTTCTCTCTTAGGAGTTACCAGGGCACCAAGGGTGGGTTCATGTGCATTGCAGAATAATGCTTGTCCCTCTGGGGAGATCTCAGCTGGGAGAGTGTGGCAGGCTTGGGGCCAGGTCTTACTTCCCCATCTCTGATCTGTGAGGTTGACTATCCACTTAGGGTTGCACAGTTTGATCCCCTGGCTGTGAGTATTCAACCTCTCTTTTCCCGCAGTACCCTTATTTGTAAAAAGGAGGTGACTTTCCTCCAAGGATTGTTGCGGAGACTAAGTGTACAAATACCTCTTCCATACCCGGAACGGTGTCTAGGACACAGGCAGGGCTCACTAAGGCTTAGCTACTTTTATTATTATTACTATTATTATTGTAATTATTCTCTTCTCCCTACTTTCTCTCTTGATTTATAACCTTTAATCTTTTTGAATTATTTATATCTCAGCCACAGGACATGGAGGAAAATGATCAAAGGATGATTTTGTAGAAAGTTTGAGTGACAAAGATACGGGGGGCTATTAGATTTAAAAAAAAGATTAGAGACTCCTGAGCCGCACTGCCTGGCTCCGAGGCCAATGTCATGCGGCCTGGTTCCTTCACCTCCCCATGCTTGTCTGTCTCTGTAAATGTGGAATTAATGAGGCTCATAGACTGCTGTGAGGATGAAGCACATCTCCAAAGGGAAAGCACCTGAACAGTGCCTATATGAACCATGTGCAGTGTGTATAATGGCTGCTAGAATAGGTCATTCTCTGGGGCCCCAGAGCCTTGAGACCGGGGAGACTTGTGTGGTATCTGTGCACTAATCTGAGGTCCCCTTCCTCTTTCTCTGACCTCGTCTGGAGCCAGCCTGCCAGCCGCAATGCTCCACCTGCACTAATGGGCTGGAGTGCTCATCCTGCCAGCCTCCCCTGCTCATGCAGCAAGGACAGTGTGTGGCCACCTGCGGGGATGGCTTTTACCAAGATCGCCACTACTCCTGTGCAGGTAATCGTTAGCTGGAGCCCAGTAAGCTGTCTTACCCCCACCCGACCAAAGGACCAGTGGTCACCACCAGTTTTCCAAACAGGAAAAGTGCTATGGTCTGAATATGTCTTGCCCATGAGAATTCATGTGCTAAAAATATAGACCGTAGGGGTGTTTGGGGTGGAACTTTTTGAAAGGTGAGCTGGGTGGAAGACTATTAGGTCATGGGGGCCTCACCCTCATGAATGGGTTAATGACCTCTGTCTCTTTTTTTCTCTCTCTCTCTCTCTCTGACTCTCTCTTTCTCTCTCTGTCTGTCTGTCTTTCTCTCCCTGGAGTTTTAGCTCTTGTGGGACTACATTAGTACCAGCCAAAGAATTATGAATCAAATACACCTTTGTACTTAATGAGGTACCCAACCTCAGGTATTTTGTTATAACAGCTAACTATACTAAGACAAGAAAAAACTAAATAATGTTCCTGACTGGATGAGAAGAGGAGTGGATGAGAAAGATGATATGTATTGTTTTTATAATCTCCTTTAGTTACTCTAATACCAGTATACTCCTTAGTAGATGCATGTGCCTACTTGTATTTTATACTTTTATTTTGTTTTGTAATTAAGATTAGTTGAAATTTTCAATAATGCCATAGTCTCTGGAGGTAAGACTGATCATAATATACTTTGTTTATACTTTACCAGTTTTTAATCACATGTGTAAGTGAAAGGAAAATGTATAAAGAATTTCTGGAGAGCAGAAGTGGGAGAAGAGGGCAGAGAAGCAAAAATAGAGGGCAGAGATAGAGGTTGATCTTTAAGAGGATAGAGTTAGAGGTGCCTACGACCTGAGGCATGGTGTACGTCGCGGCAGGTGAGCCAGCAAAGGCATGTGGACCGGGGTAGGTCCTGGCTCTCACCAGGAAGCTGTGATGTCTGCCGTGTGGGTGGAACCTCGGTGAGAATTATAAGGCCGGCCAAGGGGCCCCCAATACAAGAGATGATTGAAAGATATAGGTGATGTTTAAATTTAAAAAATATTAGTACAGTAAAAGACACATTGCCAAGAACTGCAGAGTAAGGGTGTTTAAAGCACAGGAGAGCATTATGAGGCAGATTGAGTGCAGTGTTTCTTTTATTATAAATTTTTTAAAATTTTAAATATTTGTGCAGACATGGTGGTGCATGCCTATAATCCCAGCACTTGGGAGGCTGAGGCAGAAGGATCACTATGAGTTGGAGGCCAGTGTGCGCTATAAAAGTGAGTTCAAGGCCAGCCTGTACTGCCTAGTGAGAACCTGTCTCAAAAAGACCAAAAAATTTTGAATATTCACCATATTTTGTATCATACCTTGTATATGCTGCTCTTGCAAGCCCTTGGCCACCTTCTTAGGAAAAGCACTTGGGGGGTGAAGAACGAAAGAGAATGAATGTGTGGTGTTCATAGTTGTGCAGCTGGCCGGAGCCCCAAGGCCAGCCGAGAGCGCGCCCCATGAAGGAAATAACCCTGCTCCCTCGGCCCCACCTGTGGTCAGCATCAGAGCCCGGGGCTTATGGAAATGATCGGGCAGAAGACATGACTGCTTGTGCCCGTGGGGTGTGAGGAAAGGTCCTGCTCTGTGAGCAGTCCATGTTATGAAACACAGAAGGTGGGCTGACTTGTGCGTTTGGCTCGGGGGCTCTTGTGGTCCATGGCCTCTTTTCTGAATGTCTGCACCTCCGGAGTCAGGGGCTGCACAAACGAATCAGCACTGGGTTAAACGAGTGATGAGCGGATGACTGAATGGACGGATTGTCCCTTGGCGGTCCCTGCAGGACTAGTGTTCCCATAGAAATCTTAGTCCTAAAGGAGAAAGGAACCCTTAGTGTTTACCTTCTTGTATTCTATTTTCCTGGTATTTTGGAACAGCTCAAAGTGGGCAAGGATAAATGCTTCTACAGGCGTCTAATGGCTGGGCAATTTAGGTAAAGTGCTGAAATTTCAATTTGATGAAATTATTGAATGTACTCTGTACCCCTTTCTTCTCTCATCAAAGAGACCTCCCGCTAACACTCTGGTGACAGATTTGCCTTTGAAAGTAAATTAAGTCCCCTTGGATTGCACTCCTCCCTCTAACACCTCCACCTCCTACAATAAACACATGAGAGGTATATTTACTTTGTTTTTCTTTTCTTTGGTTCTTTTCCTTCCTCTCCTGCCCAGTGTTTTAATTGGTGATGCTGATGCTGTTTTAGGGCACTCTGAAATGGGTAATGTTTCACTTGATCATTGGTTTTCATAGCTGTCTGCTTCACATTCCTTCCACATACACACATAGCAACGCCTCTAGTAGAAAGTTGCTGGGAAAATTTGTGCATTCTCCCTCTAGGGAATTAAACCAATTTGCTTTAGTTCAGGCTGGTTGCATTTTTATGCATAAAATGAGGGGAAAAAGAACAGAGCAAGAGGAGAGAAAACAGAGGTAAAAGAGAGAGAGAGAGTGATCTTAAAAATTAAAGCTAGATTTTTGATCGATTTCCACATACCCACTTGGTCCCGAGAATGCCCAATTCATCTTTGCAAATAAGCTTTCCCAACACTGACTCTTTTTTTTTGTAGCATTTGTGCTTGTGCCATTTTTGTTGACTTTATACCACTGACCTTAGCTAATCATTGGGTGCTCGTCCAATACATGCAAAACTCTTTAAAAAGAAGCTGGCAGTTTTATAATAACAACAGGTTTTCCAGGATTGATTTCTTTTAGCAGGGCCATTTATGCTATGACTGAGATAATTCTCTACTTTATTGACCCATCAAAACCCAAAGAAAGTACATACTGTGCCAAGGAAACTAATTCACAGAAATCACCCAATTAATATTCATGCTCACTATGCTAAATACAGGGCAGAGTAAAAAAATATGGGTTGGAGACAAGTAGCACGTAAACAACAGTGAATGAGCAGGTAAACCAGAGGGGGTAAAAGAACACATTGCACCCTGCCACAGAGCTCCCTTAGGAGCCTTTCCCAGTTCCCTTCCCCCTGGAGTTGGTGGTATGTACACTCGCATGCATACAAACCTGTGTGCTTCAGCATTATCATTATGTCTTGGACTTGGTTAAACTTGTTATAGTGATGAACTGTAGACCATCTTATACACCTCAAACCGGCCCCTGTTTCATTTCCCCTGTGTTCTCCAGTTTGAGAGTGTGAAGATTTGATCCCTTTACTTTAAGAGTCAGCACTACTCACTCTTTATACCAAGCTCAACTGGAAACTTGCAATACGTAGGTCACCTCTCCTCTGCAGCAGGGAGGACCAAACAGTAGTCCCCACGGCGGTACCCAGACCTCGCATCTTAGTCCTGGCACTTGGGGTTTTGCCTTCCTGGGCAGGCTTTCTCTGCCACATCTGGACCTGGTCTCTTGCCCCCTGTGTCCTTGTAATGATTCCGTGAACCTCAGGTTGACTGAGGTTTCTGCTTCATTTCTGCTACCTGTCCTGTTCTGATCTATTTCCAGGAATCAAAGCCCATCTCTCAGTCACGTGTACCCTGATGGGCAGGCTCTGTTCACGTATGGAAGGCCTTGGTTCTCCCATCTCCACCGCACTGCACGGCCTGTGCTCTCCTTGCATGGCTCTTGAGTACCTGCCACCCTGTGTTTATCCCGTTCTTCCTCCCAGAGGGGTGGTTCTATTGCCTCATCTTAAAAACTGATTAAATCTAAATCTAGGCCCAGACTGAACTGTCTAGGACCTGAGAATATTCTTCCTTGCTGGTCTTACCCCTCTTTTCAGTCAGCCTCTGGCAAAACCACTGAAGTGTGCTCATCAATTGTAAATATAAAAGCCCATAGGAAGAAAAGCTCAACAGCCAGTAGCATGTTTTATACCAGACTAGCTTAAAGTGAGTAGTTCATAAGACTGTGGAATTTGAGTAGAAAAAGAGTAGACCATAGTTCACTTTTAAATGTGTCTCAGTGTTTGATTTGTCTACTGAAGACAAATTGTTCCTGAAGGCTCCAAGAATGGGGCCATGCGACCCTGTGGCTGATGGCTACTTCCATTCTGTAGGGGTTACCGTTACCGTCATCTGAGTTTGTTACAATCAGAGCTATCCAGAGAGTTTTAAAAGGAAAATGGTGAGAAGTGGCTGGTTATTGAGGCATGCCATTCTGGAATTGCACACAGGGCTGAGCACATATGAGGCATTCTGGAATACATTTACACTTCTTTGTAGTGTATTAGTACATTTTTGTAGCACCTAGTGTTTACATTGCTGTGTGAACTCGGTACATGTACATGCACACAGCATCCCAATTCTTCCTTTTACCCTTTACCTCTCCCTCTGTCTCTTGAGCCCTTTCCCCTTTGAGAACACTGTCTCTCCCTGCTTCCTAATCTCTGTCATTTATTTTGCTCTTAACTTTTGCTCTGTGTTTCTCAGTTCTTGACTGAATCAAATGTGATGTACATTGTGTGGAGAAGGACAGGACAGTGCGGGTCTTACAAGTGATCCGTCTTCTGTTCGCCTTCTGTTAGTCACTCTTCCTCAGCAACTCCTTCCTAGCTGTGGCCTCGGGAAGGTTAGAGAATCCCTGGTTTCTCCATCCCCTTTCTCCCTCTCTTCCTGTTATTTTCTTTGAGATAGTTAGGTGCTTGATGAGTGCTGGAAGGAGAACTCTTGTTAAACTGTCACTGGGACTTGAGTAGTGGCCAGGGAGCGTTTAAGCCACTGGACAAGACCGCCTTTCTGAAAAGTACGTTGGGGAAACTCGGCCTAGTGCAGCAGCTAGCAGTGGTGTCCCAAGTCCACCCTCTTTTTGGATATTTATGCACAGGATAAATGGAGAGATGAAGGAAAATGCAGCTGGTGACATTTTGTCTGGGACCTTTCATTTAGCAGGGGCTGGGCAGTGTTGGGCATTGGCCTGTGCCACTCACAGAGCCTTGCTGTGTGTATCCCAAAGAACAGAGGAGAGAACCAAAGAATCACATACCAGTGGAGGAAGCCTGTCACAAGTGCAAGAGTGCACCCCTTCAGATAGATCCCACCCTCCCTGACAAATCTGAGCCCCCAAAATATTTTAGCCACGGATCACAAACTAGTGACGTCTTCTAGTTTTCTGCCCAGTTTCTAGGGTTCTCAGTCATTTTGGCTGGACTGCATAGCCTCTGTTCTCTCTCTCCTCTCCTCCCTTCTCCCTGTGCACCACTCCCGGTCCCGCCTGCCCCTCCCAGCCCCTGCTAAAGGCCTCTGCCATCTCAGCGGCCGGGAAGCCCCATCAAAGGGCGCCCTTTGGCTGCGGTTCCCTCCTTTGGCTCTAATTTCTACAGACATAACTGAAGACGTCAATAGCCATTAAATGATTTAATGGACAGGGCCCAGGATGCAGGGTAGAGGAGGGGACCCAGGGAGGCCCAGCAGCTATGGGTCACAGTGGTCACCATGGATGAAAGGAAGCTGAGAAGCCAGGAGCAGGATCACTGCATCACAAACTACTGGAGCACACTCACGTAGGGTTAGGAGCTCAGATAGGAGGGCAAGACATGCAGGGGTAACTGAGAATGTCCCAGGCAAGCTAAATGTCTACTTTTATCCTCTGACTTACAGTCCAATAAAATGCCAGCTTACATGTTAAGTCTCCTTCCACGTGGGTCTGCCAGCACCTCCAATGGGGAAATCATTCTTTTGGTTCAAGCTTTGTGTCTAGAGAAAACCGCAAAAAATTCAGGTGTGTTACCCAATACTAATAAATCATTCAGCTGTATCATAAGTGTGGTTAATAGATTAACTAGCTGTTTACCTAGCAAGTGCCTTAGGGCAGAGGAGTACTGCTTCCCCTCCCTTTGGTAATTTTCCCCTTAAATACCAAGTGAATTCATCTTTGTTCCCAAAATGAATTCAATGAAAGCAATAAAATACAAGGTAAAATGGAAGGGAGAGGAAGGAAAGGGGCCATAAAAGAATTAAGATGTGTTACAGATATGTGCCAGCCCCCCATGATGAATGTAACCATTATGTACTGCAAAAATTAAAATTTAGAAAGTGAGTTTATAAAGAGGCTGAACAAAGGCCCTAAAGACAAATTACTAAAAAGAGGAAGCAGTCAGCTAAAATCCCTAGCTCTAACTTCCCCGAGTCTCTTCTTTTAGGATTTTGGCGTCTGTCTTCCTGGTTTATGAACGTGCCCTTGTTTACATGTCTATGGTGATGCGCACATTGACTTCTCCAAGGTGAAGTCACACCCCACGGAGAGTTCTGTTTCCTACTTTTCCCATGTTGTCACCCATCCTTCTACATCTGGTTTTAAAGCCATTGTATAATTTCCACCTCTGACCATGCGGTCATTACTTAGCCAGTCTGCTGCTGTTTGATATTTGTTCCTAATCAATCCTTATCTTAAGGGCTGGGGATATAGCTCAGTGGCATAAGCACCTGCCTGGCAAGTACAGGGTCCTGAGTTCAACCCCTGGTATTGCAGAAAACAAAAAAATCCTTATCTTAAATCACTGTGACGTAAACATTTTTAGTAGAAAATTTTTTATTAAATAGTTAGACATGTGATTGCTGGGTCCAAGTGAATAGATGTACATTTTTAAGCTTTTTGATATATTTTAGCACATTTCTCTTCTTTTTGAAGAGATGTATTTATCTGCACTCTTAGCAGAACTGTGCATGAGAGGGCCTACTTGCTGCCACACTAGTCAGCACCCGGAATGATGGTGTTTACAAAACGTGCCAGTGTGGTTCATGCAAAATGGAATCCTCTTTCATGTTTTTTTTTACAAAACAAATTGAGGCCATCAAGCTTTTTAGTTTCTGATTGTCCTCTGGCTCATCTGAACAAAAGGTGCAAAAGGCAGCGGCAAAGACTATTTGAAAATGTAAAAGTGGAGAGTGAGGGAGAAACTAGCTCTGCAGAGTGAGCTTGAGCTGAGTAAAATGGGAAAAAGCAAGACAAAAGTCACCTCGAGGACACAGGGCAGGACACCGCGAGGAAGCTGAGGAAGCCGCAGCAGCGAGCTCTGCTGGCGTCTGCGTCTTTTCCTGCCATCCAAATGATGGGGAAACCTGTGAGAAGGTCTACATAAGGGTCTTGAGAGCTGCTGCTGGGATCCTAGGCCTCAGGTTGAAGTCAGATCTAGGGCATCTTATTGAAAACCTGTTCCAGTTCTCATAAGAAGTCCATGTGCTAGGGCTTTAGGAATTGTTCTTTCTATGTTTTCCAGGATCTTGTCATTCACAGGTCGTACCAACTTTCCCAGCCAGCTTTGCAATGCCCTAATCTCCTATTTTATTTGTGTGTGTGTGTCTGTGTGTCTGCATATGCACACTTTTAATTTTGTATACATGTAGATATTTATAAATATTACTGGACTGGCATGGTGGCACACGCCTGTAATCCCAGCACTCAAGAAGGCTGAGGCAGGAGGATCGTTGCGAGTTTGAGGCCCACCTGGGCTACAAAGTGAGGGCAAGGCCAGCCTGAGGTGCATAGCAAGACCCTGTCTGAAAAGACCAAAAAAATAAATAAATTTTACTAGTGTAAAGGGATCAAAATGGTGATCATTCAGATGTCCACTGAACATCTTTTAAATTTGTGTGGCATTTGAGCCTCTTAGGCAACCAGCCTTAGCCTCTGTGAGGCTGTGGATTGTAGGGTTTGGGGGTCAATAAAGGGATAGGAGATTGAGGAATAGTCTTCCAGGCATCTGAGCCTTACAAGCTATCTATTTTCAATTATTTTGTTGTGGGTAGCCTCTGAGAATTAAACCCGCTACCTTACATATGCTAGGCAAACTACCCATAAGCTACAGTCCCAGACCTCTTTTTAGCCTTTGAAGGGGAAGCAGGCTGGCCTCAAACTTGAGACCCTCCTGCTTCAGCCTTCCAAATAGCTGGCACGACAGGCCATCACATCCAGCTTCCAGCCACTTTCCAAAGGGCTTTTGCTGTTAGGTAATGATTGAAAAAAAGGAGCTTATCAGGCCTCTGGGAAAGTCCCAGTCCCCTCTGTATAGCTGCTGGAAAATTTCCTGAGGTCTCCATTTCTTACCTTACCAAAATCTGTTCTACCTTCTGCCTTGAGTTGTACTTTAATTTCTCTCTAAACTGGTTTGCTTTTGACATGTTGAGACAAGGTTTGCTGGTTCTTTCTTAAGCCATCATCCTACTCTTTCTGTCATTTCCAGTGTGTCAGCTCCTCCTGTCCTCATAGACTAAGTGCAACAAATATTAATCCCAGACTACGGGCTGAGAAACATGCAACAGTGAAGTTTAAAGTAGAAAAAGTCTTCACCTAACAAGCATTTTATTAAAACTACCTGTCACCTGGTAATTTGTAGTCCTGGTGATCCTTCTAGTCTTTTGAGAGATGAGTGTGACAGTATCGTTGCCGCAGAATGAGTAAGAACCAGAATGCAGAAGTTTGTCTTGGCTTTTGGCTTGGGTGTGAGGCTTTGCTGCTGCTGGAAGTTCTGGCTGCAGCTGTGTGGTTTCCAGCCCTGAGTCCTTAAATTGTGCCATTCTGGAAATTGGAACACAGGCTCACTGAGAATCCGAGGGGACTTAAAGGTTGAGTGTGCTAGACGCCTCTCTCCAAGAGGCCCTTTCTCCTTCTTGGGCCAAGAATGTGCCCTGAAGGCAGAGCCCATTAGTATCTGATCTGATGGCCTTTGGGCCCAGAAAGGATGCCCACAAAGTAAGAAGTTATCTGCAAGAAGTGCTTTTAAGGATTCCCTGGAAGTGGATGCATTTTATTCTTAGAGAAACACAAGTGTAAAAAAAACTTAAAGCAAATCCACTTCTACATTATCAAGTGCAAAAGAAGTTTCTTATTTTCAAAGTAGGGTTTCAGTGTATAGTTGACAAAAGAGGAAGTAATCTCTTCGTTTTCACTTTCGAAATGAATTGTTTGACAAGTCAACACATGTGCTGAGACACTCTAGAAAAGTCAGGGCCCTGACCAAATAAATGATCTACTGCTTGCAAGATAAGATGTCTTTCCCTTACTCACCCTTTTAAAAATTTATTGCCACAATTTTCACAATCTACTATTCAAACCTAGAGTGATCTAAAATGTATCACTAAGAGAAATTACAGAGAAAAGTCGGAGAGTGACCCTTTACTTTTCATAGTAACCTGAATGGAATAAAAGCCACACGTAACATAAGCTGGCAAGAAGAGATAATCTGCAGAGCATATGTTCAGCATTAGCAGTTGGACATTAATTGCAAAGCACAGCAGGAATGTGTCATCCTAGGAAATGACGGCACATCATAATCTGTGTTGAGGATAGAATCCCTGATGCCATTGCGCCTGCCACAGAACACATCTGTCGTCCATGGAGAATGCAGCAGGTCCAGGCGGGATCTGCGTCACATGGGGTACTCTGTAGATGCAGCCTGAGTTACATCGTCAGAAGCACAGCTGGGTATCAGCCCTTTCAAAGTACATTTTATAGCCTCAAGTTTGTATATCTTATGGTGTCCTGTATTAAGATGATGACTTTGTGGTTAGTTGTTTCCATGCAGAAGGTAACTGATGGGACAATCTTCCCGTAACCAATGAGCGCCTTCATTTAGCACACATTTGGCAAGTACTCGTCCAGCCGGGCAGTGAGGGCTTCATTTAACTGAAACAGGACACACCCCCATCCAGTTTGGAAAGCTACTTCATCCCATGGAAGGACTGATTTGTAACAGAGCAGTTAGTGCAATGGAGTAAATGCCATACTTCAGGAACATAGAGAAAGGAGTGAGGAATTTGTTTGGACAGGTCCGGCAAAGTTCCTCAGTGGTGGTCACAACGTAGAAGGCCTCTGAAGTGTCAGCAGGATTATACAGGCTGCAGGGAGAAGCAGAGGCCAGCGCTGCCCTGGGGAATCCTGCATGGGATCGCTGGAGCGAAGGAACAGCCACGTGGCATCTTAGGGGGCCCTGCTTCACGTGGGGGTAAAAACAGAAGATGAGGCTAGAAAGTCCCCCAGTGAGAACGGGGGTGCTCCACCTGATCCATGATGCCGACGGTGATATTAAAAATATTTAACAAGAATGAATCAAGGTTGGGTGGGATACACTCTCCTGAGACAGACCTTCTGCTTGCTGGAGCATGGCATGGACCAGGTTCCCCTGTAGGCAGTCAGAGTATCAGATAAAGCACCAAGGGTAATGGACCAGTTGGGAGGGATTTTCCTATTTTCACAACCGGTATAGTTGAGTGTCTGCACAGCCATGGAGGCAGCCACTGAAGAGAGCTGGGGAGCTGTATTCTCATTTCTCATCTCGGTACCCCATGAACAAAGATGATTTTTCCCCCTAAAGATGTCTTAAGCTAATTACCCTCTCCTTTCCATATTGCCAGAACGAACTCTCTAAAGAGCAAAACCCATTATTCCATGGTCCTCATTTGACCTTGATCATCTGACCTGTGCTGTCTCTCTGGCCTCTCTTTCCTTCATTGTACACTAGGACACTTGCTGCCCGGTGCACTTTGCCCAGGCCCAGGGTACCCGGTGATGGAGTGTGTCCAGGCTCCTTGTGGCAGCCCTGGCGAAACGGCTTACCCGTGGCTAGGCGGCAAGGCCGTGGCCAGCGTAGTTCCTCATATGTAGGAGCTGCTTCTCTTGCTGGTTGGTAGATCTGCCTGATGTTCCTTTGTAGAGATGAGGTTGGGCTTTGAGTTTTGTTGGTTAGGTAGCTGCTTTGGATCAACTCCAAAGGTCTGAACAGTAACTGATACTTCAGAGGATGACTGCAGGAATGGAAGGTAGCCGAACACACAAATGACATTTGTGTGTGTGCTCAGTGTTGAGTTCGATGCTGTGATCCTTGTTTCCATGTCTTAGTTAAAATGTAGTGCCAAGGGATTATGCTAAACATGATGAGTTTTCTTCTGTAACCTTTATAAAATATGAATGAGAAGTATAAAGGAAGTCATGTAAGAAATTTTTTTAAAAGCATCAAACAGAGTGCTGGGACCAGGGATAACAAATAAAACTGGGCTATGCCCTCAGGAAGCTGGTAGTCCCTGGACGGAAGCAGGTAATAAATGAAGACACTTTCCTTCACCCCTCCTTCCCACCCTTCTACTCGAAGCCTTACCTCACTCCTCACCGGGACTACACAGCAGACCCCGAGGGGGCCTCTGCTTCCATGCACACCTCACGCCCTCCCGAGGTGGCCACCAGAGAGAGCTTTGAGAGGCCAAATCAGAGCTTCTGTGGACCTTGCTTGAACCCATTCATGACTTCACACCGCAATTAGGACAGAAACCCTCCTTCCTTTCCCTGGTCTTCAAAGTCAGTTTTAGATAGGCTTCTGCCCACGGCTCCAGTCGTGAACCATGCCATTGTGCCCTGCGTGTCCCGGCACCCCAGCCTCAAAGCGGCCTTCAGCACCCTTGACACCATGCTCCTTCCCTACCCCTCCTGTTCATTCTTCCTTTCTTTTTCTTCTGCAGTACTTGGCCTTGAAGCTGGGGCCTTGGGCGTGTTAAACAAGTCTTCTGATGCAAAACTACATTTATAGCCTGTTTTGAAAATTTTATTTTGAGACCTGGTCTTGCTAAGTAGCCTGGTCTGGTGTCCACTAGTCATCCTCCTATCTCAGCATCCTGAGTAGCTGAGGTCACAGACATGAACCCCCATGCCTGGCATCTTTCCCTTCTTAGCAGCACTGGTGTGCTGTCTTCCAGTGCCCTCCAGGGCTGGCCAGATTCTTTTGGATGTATCTGAAGTGGGTCCCAGCGCCTCACCACTGTTGCTCTTTATTGCAGAGTAGCCCTAGCACTTAGAGCAATTTGAAATTACGTTTAAATTTGCTCAGGAGAAAAGCTGTCTGACATTAAGACTTTCTTCTGCAATTTGGAATTTAGGGAGGAGGGCTGGATCCTGAAGTTTGCAAGCTAGGCATCCTTCCTTCTGCCTCCAAGGGGTACCTAATGAAATTGCAAAGGTATGATTACCAGCTCATTTGCAGACAGCATTCATTCTCCCAGCCAGTTTTGATCAGGATCAGTGCCTCTGCAAAATAAGTTGTGTTCCACTGTGAAGCAACTATTTTTTAAATTAGGCTGTATTAGTGAAAACATAGGTGGTGTTAGTTATAAAGATAGCTAGTCATATCTGTCAATTATTTATGATAGGACTCGCTTTGCAGAAGTGCTAAGGTGAATAGCAAGCATGAATAATAATAAAAATCAAATGCTGGAGGGAAGAAAATTTTAGAATCTAAGGGAACAATTCTGATCTTGAGCAACGTCCATACAGTTAGATACTGAAGGTAGCAGAGAAAACCAGGCTCTGAATCCTCAAGATACATGTGTAGGGCAGATGCCATGAGGACAGGAGGGATGGAGACAAGATTGGTTTGAGGGGGGATAAAAAGAAGGAATGCTGAACGAGAGAGTCACACTGGGTCTTTGAAAGGTCTCACCACAGGCTGGCAAGCCACAGTGTCCCTCAGCCAGTTCTGGTGGTGTGGAGGTGGGGAGTGGCTGTCCTCTCTGTACTTTGTTGTGTGATTACAGAAGGCAAGGGGATAGAGAACCATATAATTTCATTAGAGAATGAAATCTCTCTTCCCATCTTTGCCTAGAAAACTGTCATTTTTCCACCTGTGGCTCCCATGCCTCAAAAGCCACTAAATTTCTGCTCCAAAACCCTGGTGACAAATTGGCTGACGTTGTACTCCTGGCCACCAAGATACTTTTGCCCCTGCGCGGGGCATGGGGTTGATGCTTTTCTTCTGTGGCTACACAAGCATAGAGCTGTGGGGAAACAAGGAGCCCACCATCGCCTCCCTGTGAATTCTATAGCCTTGGGAGAGCAAAGGGAGCAGCCATCCCTGCTGTGGGTCACTCACCGGCTTTCTGTTTGCTTGTAGCATGTCACGTGTCCTGTGCAGTCTGCTCAGGCCCCACCAAGAAGCACTGCATGGCCTGCAGAGACCCCATGCAAGTACTGAGACATGGCAGCTGCGAGAACAGCTGTGGCGACGGCTTCTATGACAAGCAGGGCACCTGCGTGGGTAAGTGCTGGGCAGGGTACACCAGCACCACTCATGTTCAAGTCAGAGTGCAGATAACCCATGGCGCTCTCGCACAGTGGATATGGGGGTGGTTGCAGACATGGGCCTTGCCTGCATAGGTTAGGAGACACATTTCACCAGTGGGATCCCCTTTTATTGCCCTGCGAGCCAGTTGGTGGCAGCGCCCCATCCCAGTGTCACACAGCAGATGGAGATGGTGAAGCCCAAGCTTCCTGCAGCTCTGTGGAAGGGAGTGGGGCTTCCACTCAGGCTTCACTTCATCCAGTCAGACTGTCTTCTGAATGTACAGTGCATGGGGTGGAAGCAGGCCAGCCACGGGCAGACCTGTCATTGGTGTGGGAGCCCCCAGCCTTGAGCAGTTTTCATCTATTCTACCTTTAATAACCACAAAGGTAGGAATAACCCAGTGCAGTGCATTCTTAAGCCAGGCACAGTGATTCTGGGGGGCAGGAAAAGACAGGCAAAAGTGTGGCTGTGGGTGAGTTGCTTACTTCCTCTGCCTGACATTTCATATATGTAAAATGAAGCAATGGTGACCATATGGTAGGCAGAATTATGACCCTAGATGTGTCCCTGTAGTGTATACAAAGGTTTGTTTGTATATACTACTGTCAAAAAGTGCTTTGCAGGTCTGAGCGAATTCAGGATCCTGGGATGGGGCAATTACCTGGATTACGGGGGTGAGTCCTGTGTAATTACAAGGGTTCTTACACAAGCATGCCCGCAAGGTTGGGACCAGAGGCTGGAGTGACGGAAGTGCTGCTACTCTTAGACCCTGGACAGACGAGCAGAAGGCTTTTCTTCTGGAGCTTCCAGGAGGGCTATGGCCCCGCTGACACCTTGATTTGAGGACTTCCCACTTCTAGAACTATAAAATACTAAATTCGGGTTGTTCCTTTTAGCCCAAAGAGTTGCTGTAATTTGTTAGAGCAGCAATAGGAAACAAAGGTACACACCCAACTCAGAAAGACAGTGAGAGGACTGAGTTAAAATTTACAAAGCACTGAGAACACTGCCAGGCACTGCATAGGTGTTGTATTGGTGTCTGGGATTTAATCCTTCAACTTTGTTACGTGGATGTTACTGCTCCCATGTTTCAGAGGAGGAGGCAGAGGGCTAGAAGCTTGCCTCAGCTCACAGAACTACCAGGGGGCAGAGTGGGATTCAAGCTTAGATTTCCTCGTTCTGGATCGTGAGGTCCCTGGGTCTCTGAGCCGCTCTGCTGCTCACTGCAGTGGGATTTTGCCTTGTGCACACACCTCTGCCTGGTTTTTCCCTCTTTGCTCCCCATTCCCCTTCCCTTTTGGCCCCTTTTTGTCTGCCCATCAGCCTGTAGATGACTGGCCCATCCCAGGGAATACTGCTGCAGCTGCAGGTAAATGCAAGGCTGGGACCGAGTTTACCACATGGTCATACTATGGTGACTGTTTTGTTCCATAACTGAGTCTACTAAATCAGTAACAATGTGTCGCCTGTAAAAGTTTCTTGAGATATTGTTCTCATTTTGTTCACTGAGCAGGGCAACAGCCGAAATGAGGTGCTCTTTGGGACTTGACAAATCTACTTGTCTTAGGGAAGAGAGAGAACCCTTGCTTGGCATAAAGCTATGCAGAGATCCATCAGCTTCGCTGCTGTGAAAAATCTCCCTTAGTATGGATGAGGCACAGGTGGCTTCTGTAAGGGTTCGGGAGGGAAAGGGAAAGGAAGGCCAGGCTGCCATAAGCCTGAGCATGTTAATCTTTTCCTGCCAGCACCACTTTCCTGCTCAATTAAGCCACATGTATTCTCTAAAGGTTAACAGATGTCAATTTTGCACTAATCCAAAGGACTAAAGGCATTTTCCCTTGGAGTCCCCAGGAGGCTGGTTATTGTCACTGAGAAGGGGGCTCTGTGACCCTGACCTTCTACTGAGCCCTGCTTGTTATTATCTGGACGAGAAAGCAACCTTTCTGGTGTTTAAAAGGAGAGATGGTGTGAGCTTTGGGCAGCAAGGATGGGAATCTTCTTGTGCTCAGAGGTTGAGTGAAGAAACCAGAGTTCCTGGAAGCCTGAAAGAATTAAAAATGAACAGGGGGCTTAGAGAGAGAATGTAATATCTGAAATGTGATCTCTGTACATTTTGGAAAGTGTCAGGAAGAAAACCTCCGGATAGGAGGATGGACCATGGCTGACATTAATCAGCCAAGTCATCAACTTATCAACTGGTAATTACTGAACCTGTCACATACTTAGCACTATGCAAGAGTTCGTGGGGCCACTGCCAGGGACCCACACACCTTTTGGTAAAGAGAACTGAAGCATAGGCTTTCCTTAAAATCCTGGAGTTCTCAAAGTTTATACTAAACGACTTCAGGAAATGTTCCCCGTGAATATTTTCCAAAACATCAGTGAACCAGGTCGCTGGTTGATATCAGAATGTTAATTAAGACTTGGGATACTGATAACAGTGGCTTATTTCCAATTCAGATTGGTGCTATTCAAGATAAAGAGTGGCTGGTGTTGGTTTAATAATTTATAACCAACTAGCCCGTATCTGTAGGAATATCAAAGTAAGTACTGAGAAAAATCCAGTGCAGCCTGTTAGAAGCGGCGGTGCACCCTACTGAAGGGCAACCAGGTTTGCCTATGGGCGCGTCTGGGATTTTGCAAATGCTGGCTAGAAAGAGTGGGGCACGGCAAAGGAAAGCCTCATCCTTTCAAGTATTTATGCTGTTATCCCGGGCTTTTCTGACTTGAGCTAACATAATAAATCAAGCTCTGAGGTCTGTACTCTCTCCCTCCCGCCCCCCTGCCCTTTGTCTCATTGTTTTTTCTTTCCTGCCTCCCCTCACTGAGGCAGCCCATCTCATTTTTAAAGCATTTTTATTTACTTAGGTATTTTGACCTGCTGAGAATGAAACCCAGGGCCTTCTCACTGAGTTTCATCTCCAGCCCTTTTTAAAGTTTTTTATTTTTTCTTTTAGGACAGGATCTCACTAAGTTGCCACCCTGTCCAGCCTGGGCTCCACTTGGAGATCCTTCTGCTTCCGTCTTTTTGTTTTTCTGAGTGTATCGAAACAGTACTCTTTGTCTTGAGTACACACATATTTACTTTCCCTAAATGACACGATGTTGGAGACTTCAGGCAGCACTGTAGTTTTTAAGCTTCATCCCTACTGTTACATCTTCTGAGCATCAGTTCTCACAGCTGCCTGGCCGAGGTCCCACAGACGGTCCTCTCCCCTTGCTCCACGCCATGCCATTGGCATAGAGCACCAGGAAGCACTGTGTCCATAGAGCACAAAGGACACTGTGTCCTTGGAGAACCGAGGAGCACTGTGTCCATAGACAGCAGGGAACACTGTGTCCTTGGAGAACCGAGGAGCACTGTGTCCATAGACAGCAGGGAACACCGTGTCCTTAGAGCGCCAGGGAGCATCGTGTCCTTCTAAGAACATACAGAACTGTGGGTCCTTGCTCTGCACGTTCAGTGTTTGGTGATGCAGTACAGGTCACTTCCCAGAAGAACTGTGCAGTCCACACTGCTAAGGCTCCTGTCATCCCCGTGTCCTTGCCACCATTTGACACAACAAGCTTTTGATATTTTTCCTGGTCAATTGGTAGAAAGGGACATCTCAGTTAATTGCTTTTTTCTGATTATTACTACATCTGAGCCTGTATTTATCTCCTGGACTTTGAGTTTTTTTCTTATGTGAACTGCTTTCTAATTTGCTTTCCCCGAGTTCTATTGGCTTTGATGCCATACTATAGATATTAACTCTTGTCAATTTTAAATATGCAAACACTGCTTATCCTCCTGTCTTTCAACTTTGAATGTGATATCCTCTATTACACAAAAATCTTTAATTCATAATTCTTTGCTATAAAGTTTTACTTTCCAGTCTTTAAAAAGATTTACTGATAAAACTCACAAATCACTTGCTCTGTGTTTTCTTCTGTAATTCAGTAGTTTTGGCTGAACTTAGGTTGTTGATCCTTCTGAGTTCTCTTATGTGTCTGGGCTTCAGAAGGAATCCTGCTTAATTTTTCTCCATTTTATCCCCTCATTTTCCCAACATTATTTACTAATTCAATATAATTGTTTCTGTGGGTCTTTGTTATATATTAAATTTCCATATGCACATAGGCCTTTTTTAGCTGTTCCATGATCTATATTTCTCTTCTCGTACTGTTATTACTCTTTTGTTCACTAATTTCTGCTGCCTTGTAACATCTCATATCTGATCAGAAAAATTCTCCTTTGCTTTCCTCTTCAAATTTGACTTAGCTGTTGATTGGAGTTCATGTATTGAGTCCCTGAGAAAATTCAACTGGAAATTTTTTGGATTTTTATATTGAATTTATAGATTAGTGTGCAGACAACAGACAACTTCCTAATTATCCTATTAAGAGTTACAAATTATCCTCTGAGTATTCTTTTAGGTATGTCTTGTGCTTAATATATAGTGTTTTCATTTTTTAAATTCTTGGAATTCTTCATTTCTGGGCAATTCCATATAGCTTATAGATTATTTAGTTCTGTGAAGATGACTTCTAGAATTAGGAGTCAGGGGTTTGTATGGGGGAGGAATGCTTTGCATGGAATGCTTTGTTTCTTGTTACAGTCATGAATTAAGAAGTGGCTTTCCTTTTGTCTGACATTAAGGCCATTGACTTGGTCCATTTACTGAAATTGTCCTGCCTTACTGGTTTGTTTCTGGAAGATCTTGAATCCTCTCACATGCAGAATGACTATTTGGCCTCATCTCCTAGCATTTTTTTCTCAAGTGCTCAAAATAGTGTTTAGAAGGTTAGCAGGATGTAGGTGAACTAGAGGAACAGACACAATAAATCTCAGCAGTTCTGTGCTGCTGAAACATTGATTCTCAGTGTTCACTCACGCAGAAACCAGCCAGCGCGTGCCGAGTAGACCCAGGCCCCGCACCTTCCTGTGTCTCCTTCTGCCTGCGTGGCCGAGGCCCTGTGCTGCTCTGGTCATGCCACTCGGCCCCTTGGCACTTTTGAATGTACATCTTTTTTACCCAGCTGTGCTTTTACCACTTAGTCAGATTTTTCTTTTACAACAGTGCTTTCCAAGATCCACACTTACCTTGAGTTCTTTAAGTGTAAGAGTGCCACAACAACCCTCAGCCTTCTAATGATTTCTCTCTGTCCCCTTGGTTCACCACCAGGGGCCTTTAGAGAACAGTTTACAGCCACGGCCTCCTCTTCTCTTCTGTCCAGTGACGCCACTGAAATGTGTGGCACAGGCTACCCAGAGTCCAGGTTCCAAATGCAGGGAGACCTTTTCAGAAGCAGTTTGTCTTCTGGCACTTCCTGCCTTGAATTCCCTGCTGCTGCACTCCCCATCGATCCCCTGCAGAAAGGGTCGTTCTTGGTCACACTGGGTAATTTTACCTTCCCTATGAGATACTTTGCTCTCTAGGATCTTGCCTACTTCTGTCCCATCCTGCATGCTTTTCATGAGTTAATCAACTAATTTCTGGTCTCATCACCACTTGTGTACAGTGACCTTTAGCTCTCTGTCCTGAGCTCCAGAACTGTAAGTCAGCTGCTTCCTGGATCACACACATCCCAGCTTTGCTCATCACAGTTCCCTGAACCCCTTTCCCATCTGCGTTCTGCGAATAGCACCACTTGGCCCCCAGGCTGACTCCGGGAAGCCATCTAAAACTCTGTCTTTTTCTGAGCTCTCGAGCCTACCACTCCTTCATGTCCTCCGTTCAGCACTAATCATCGCATTCCATGGTCCTGGCCGTGGTCTTCCATCTGGGCTTCTCTCTCCTTCCGCACTTCTCCAAACTGCTCTCCAAAGTATGGCCGCCATGATCCTCTTATCTACAAATTCAGCCATGTTTCTGTGCCATCAGAATGGCCAGGGGTCCTGCGCCTTCCACGGGTGTCAACCTAGACATGGCTACAGGTTTTCATAGCCTGGCCTTTCCCAGAGCTAGCTGAGTGAACTGCTGTTTTCCTGGGCAGTTCGGTCTCTTTCCAGGTTCTAGTCTTGATTTTGCTGCTTGGTGACGTTGCTCTTAACCTGGCCTGGGTTGACTCAGTTTCTGCGATGGTGCCCAAGGTTTGCTTCTTCTCTGAATCTTTGCTTTACCTTTCCTAGCTTCTATCCCACAAACCTATTAAGAATATTATTATGTCTATACAGGTCAATTTGAGTGATTTAATATTTGTAATGTTATCTATTTCTTTTCTCTCTTTTAGACTAATAAGTCATTTAAATTGAAGACGAAATTGATTTTATTTTTATGTCCTTGCCACCTAGCACAACACCTGATGTAGAACTTAATAAATGTTTTGGGGGGTAAATGAATGAGTAGGTCATGGAAGATTGTATGAAGTTCAACAATTTGTTATAACTTCAGTAGTGTGATCTTGCTTAGTAGAATTGTGAATATTCATTCTAGGGTAAAATAAAGGGTATTTTGTACATACATATACCAAAAATTTATTATTTATCTGAAATTCAAATTTAACTGGACAGTTGGCATTTTTATTTGCTAAGTCTGGCAGCCCTACCTCCAAGGCCATTTTGGCAAGTCCTGTGTTAAGTTGTATACACTGGTGGGTGTGCCTCAGAGTATATATTATGCTTAGTTCAATGAATAATTCTTTTGTTCTTCAACTGTGAAAAGAGTAGCCTGAGAGGACTCTGCCTGAGCAGCCTGAGCATGAGACTGCTTCACTGATAGGTACCAAGGTAGACATTGTAAAGAATGGGGCTCACGACTTCTTTTCTCACATTTGCTCTTCTCTGATGAGGTTCTTCTTCTCTTTAGCTTGTGACCAATCCTGTAGGAGTTGCGGTCCCAGTAGTCCCCGATGTCTCACCTGTACTGAGAATACGGTGTTACACAATGGGAAATGCATTTCGGAGTGTCCTGGAGGATCCTATGCTGATGCCAGGGCCAGATGCAAAGGTCGGAGATGGGCCGTCATCATCATCCTCATCCAAAAGATCTAATACATTATTATACACTGTTCACTTGGGAATTTGTGTGTGTGGTGGGCAAATGTTACTGTCAAGAGAATAGTTGTTCATTATGGAACCTGTGTTTGGTATGGGAGTGGGAGCTAGGGGTGCATGATTGCCTATCAATCATCCTTACAGATGATTTGATCCATTTGAAACGTCAATGACATCTTTAACACACGTCCTGTGTGCTTGTCATCCATGACTACCCTATGTTAGTGAGGCAAAATCATTCCTGTCATGGCATTAGTAAATTTTATATTGGCGACTACAAAAACCACAAAAATGAAATAAGTATGAAAACCAGGTTCGGCAGCTTGTAACGGTGAAGTCTGTATCCACTGAAAATTTGTTTGCATGTGATATTTGTGTATTGTTCCTTTTAGACTGACACAACTCAAACTATGAAATGTTGCCCTTTGAGACTTTATACATTTTCAACTTGTGTAAACCTGACTTAGGTCTTTTTTTACTGGCATCTGTGAACACATTACTACCTTGGACCCTCTGCCCCTCGTCTCTGAAACATCCACACACATCCTTGCCTCACCTTCATATCTGCCGGGTTGGGGTATTTGGATGTGTCCACCCAGCTTTCCTTGTCATCCCTGCTTTATCTCTTTACTCGCCCCAAATTCAACCCCTTTAATCAACGTCCTGGCCCTTCTGCTTTCATTCTGCCTCCCCATTCCCTGCCAAACTCCTCAGCACTGTCTTCTAGAACTGGGTCTCATTCCTGTCCCTAGTCCTGCTAAAGGCTCAGCTCAGGCATGCTCACACCAGCTGTATCTTAGAATCCGAGATGTTCTATTGTTAAGCTAGGTATCATGGTGCACAGCTGTAATCCCAGAATTCTATGAGATCGAGGCACAAAGATTGCAAGTTTTAGTCCAACCTGAGCAACTTAGCAAAACCTTGTCTCAGAAAGAAAGAATGGAAAAAAAAAAGAAACATCAGGGCCAAAGAATCTAGAAACAAAACCAGAAACATCTTAAATGACCACTTAGTCTGACTTCACTGTGCAAATGTCAAGGAAAGTAAGTCTGAGGAGACTTAGATTGGAGTTCATGGACCCTCACTCAGAATCCCAGTGCTCCCAACTTGCAGGCCATTGATCCGCCATGCTCCTCTTCCAGGTGGTGTGGGCTTTAGGTCCAAGCAGACCAGATCCTAGCCCTGTTCTGAATGAGAGCTGTGATCTTAGGTCTGTATTTGAAACACCCAAGGCCTCAGTTTCCCAATTCAAAACTGCATTTCCTCATAATGCTATGAAGATTGAAAATTACAGTGTGTAGAAAGCATATAAAGACAATGGTAAATTAAGTTGGCTGGTAAGCACTAGAACACGGGTAAAAGGCGGGGAGGGCCAGTGTAGGTGGTGTTCCAGCTTAACCCCCGACTGACACATCTCTTCCCTTGGTTTGGTGTGACATCTAGAAGGACTGTGAATGCCCAGAGGGCTTCCTAGCACACAGGACACCCAGACAGGACATATCCCCTGACGTCACTTACCCTGTTACATCTCCATGTTCTTCTTCCTCAGTTTGTCACAACTCGTGTGCCCGCTGTGCTGGACCTGCAAGTTCTCACTGTACAGCCTGCGTCCACCCCAAGGTCCTGCGACAAGGCCACTGTCTGACCAGCTGTGGGGAGGGCTTCTATGCCGATCACGGGGTCTGCACAGGTAGTGTTGGTGTCATCAGCATTCTTGACAGAGCATCCATCACAAAGACATAGACTGATTTTTTTTTCCAGTAATATTACTTTGCAGCTCAATGCTTCATCTAGTGTGTCTTGTACAGCTGTACACACACAGCCAGCCCTCTGCTTCTGCTCCTGAGGGTTCCACATCCATGGATTCAGTCAAGCGCTAATCCAACATATTTTTTAAACTTCTAGAAATTTCCCAAAAGCAAAACCTGAATTTGCCAAATACTGAGGACTGCGCTAAGTCCATGCAAATGAAGTAATGTGTAGGAATTGCATTAAGTATTGTAATTAGAGATGATTTAGCACATAGGAGAGGGTTGTGCAGGTTATATGCAAACACTGTACAAATCATAGGAAGGACTTGATTATCTACAGATTCTGGAACCTGCAGGGCTCCTGGAGCCAAGCCCCATAGATTCCCAGGGACAACTATACATTTATGCATTCTCTTGCAATAGTTTTGAGGAAGGCATACCATGGAAAAAAGATCACGTGGACCTATGTGATGCCACTGATCTTTCTGGTCGTCCTTTGGAAATGTTATTTCCTTAACACACATTACAACCGAACACAACTCTGAGTGCCCCCTTTTGTATTCTCCCAGCATGGCTAATGCATTCCTAGACTTCATTTGCTTCTCCCTGAAGAACTTCTTTTCGCTAATGACACTACGAACAAACTGAGAGTCACCAGCAATGCCTCTGGGCTGAGGGAAATGGAAAACCTGAAATTGCTGTTTGCAGAAAAGGCTCCAGGCTCACTGGGTGGGCGCACCGTTTAAGCCTTTTCAGACTGGATCATCAAGGGCAAACACTTTCATTAAGTGAATATTTGTTTGTATGTAGAGCACCTCAGAAAAGAGTTTGAGAGTAGCCACACAAAAGATGTATTTAAAACTGAAAAGCTGCAATAAGTTATTTGAAAAAGAAAATTCAGAGAACCTCACAGAGAACAGGAGAGTGGATTTCATCAAGTGTGGGCATAAGGTAGTTCGCACGTGGTATTTGGATTTGATTTTTTTCACCAGTAACCAGGGAAAACAAAATACTGTGATTGACTGTGAAATGTTCATGCTGCTCAAAGGAAAGTTCTGTCCTGTCTGTAAGGGCAGCCCTTCCCTCAGTAAATTCTATGAGGAGTTTGTTGCCTGGACCTCCTGCAGTGGGTGATGGATGACATAATGGTAACGCAACAGCCACCTTTGCAAAAGATACAGCCGTGGCCTTCACATGAGTGCTTTCTAAAATCTTTGATAAAAACCCAGGGCATACTGTTAAATGGGCACGCAGCAAACGTGCCTCTGTGGAAAGCCAGTCCAATATTGTCCAGCTTGCTGGGTTTTTGTGAACCAGCCTGTCAGCCCTTTCAGGACCTGAGAGCTGTGACTAGTTGTGCTGCCGTCCCTTCCTCTCTCATGCACATTGTCACCACCCCCGTGCTTTGTAGAGAGCACTGGAAAACCTGCATCCAAGAGGATGGGCCTGGTGCACTTTGCAAAGCGGTATTGACTTAGGAGGGGCTCCCATCAGTTGCAGCATATGTTTGATTTTGGGGTCTTCTGCCTTTTGTTCCATGCGCAGCATGCCATGCCTCCTGCCAGACGTGCGTGGGTCCTGAGCCCTCTCACTGTACGGAGTGTAAGAGCCCTGAGGCGGGACTGCAGGTGGGACAGCTCTGGGGCACAGTCCCCTCTGGCGAGTGTCTGTCCCAGTGCAGCGCCCAGTTTTACCTGGAGAGCACTGGGCTGTGTGAAGGTGAGTACATTCGGGATGAGGAAATGCTAGCACCTGCTGGGTGTCCTCACCCCAGATCCTGTGAGGTGGGACTGAAACCAGGAAGACTGGATGGAGCAGGAGAAGCATGTGCAGGACAGTGAACCCTGGCTGCCCCCGCCTTTGTGAAGGACAGAAGTTCTTTGGGAGCTTTTATATTCTCCAAGTTATGTTCTCAGACAGTGCGGGCAGAAGTTCTTTCAGAGACCAGTGTGAGGGCGCTGAGGAAGACTTAGAGCTTGTTGTAAAGTCACTACTTCTTCTGCCACTCCGAACTGGAATAGGCCACTTTAGGGCAAAATCGGGTCGAAATGTAGAAGGTGTTCCTGCCATTGCCTTGGCTAAATCCACAGAAAATTAATGACATCCTGCACAATTTGACTCGAAAGCCAGCTGCTCTTGCATCATTCAGGAGGGAGGGGTAAGCGTCCTGGGAGGGGCTTCCCCACTCCGGTGTGGGTGGTTTCACTCTCAGCCTCCTGAAAAATACAATTTATTAACCTTGTAGTGTTTCACTGTAAGTGCAAGATATATGCATTAAAGGACATTTTGAATGTATGGAAAAGTAGAAAAATAATCTGCCGACCCCCTAAACCCAGCTGTCTTTACCATCTTCCTGTTATACCTCTGGAGTCTTCCTAGCTGTTCATAGCTTTGAGTGTTATTTCTGTGAGATAACTGAAAGCATGCTCAGATTCAATTTTGTATCCTGCAAGCCCACTTACTAAGGTGGCTTCAGTTCCACATTAGAATACAGTCTCACCAGAAATGCTGGACTTCAGATTTAAGTTAAAGATACTGGGAGTAACATGGCAGAGGAGGAAGCGTGCAGACTCGGGGTCAGAGACCTGGGCTGGGCGCTTAACCTGTCTGAGGCTTTGCATTGGAGCACTGGAGCACGGGATTATCACTCATGCGGGCTTCTGCCAGGACCAAAGCATGTTAGCAGTGTAAAGGTGTCTGCTGAATTAAACGTCCCTGTGCTCAATTGGTCTGAACCTCAGCGCATGCGTTGAAGGGCTAGGAAGCATTAGAGGAGTAACCCCCCTTTCCCGGGCATCCACGGGGGGCCCAGAGGGCCACTGTTCTCCAGACATCCTCACTTCTCCCTATGTGTATGCTTTCTCTGGAATCAACTCCTGTGGCTCGGACCCATAACCACTTGTGGACTATGGAATCTGCTGCTACTGGCAGTCCACAGACACCACATAGCCTGCTTCTTCTGTGCTTGGCTACCGCCAGGTGCTCTGGTGGAGGAACTTGTATGCTTCTTAGGGACCACAGACCCTGGGCTAGAGGGAAGAGGGCAACCTCTCCTTCTCTTTGCTTCTCAGACCCTTTCAGTGGATGTGGGTTTCCCAGACAAGCTTCCTCTAGCCCCCCTTGCTCTTTTTTTTTTTTTTTTTTTTTTTTTTGCGGTACTGGGGATCGAACTCAGGACCCTGCGCTTGCTAGGCAAGCGCTTATTCCACTGAGCTATATCCCCAGCCTCCCCCCCTTGCTCTCTAACAAGCCCCAAATCCCCAAAGAAAGTACTTTCAATGCCTAGTCATGCTTGGTGTGGAGACAGTACCTGGAGCAAACAGAAGACAAAACTCTACTGCACATGCTTTCTGCTTCCTCTCTTTCTCCTCCTCCTCCCCGTCCCCTCCTTCCCCTTTTCCCTCCTCTTCGTCTTCTCCTTTCTTTTTGCTCTTTTCTCCTCATTCCAGCTCCTTCATTTTCTCCTTCCTTCTCTCTTTCCAACTTATTCTCTCCCTTCACACACACACATACACAGAGTTACAGAAGTGTTTTTTATTTGCTGGAATCAGTGAACCTAGTCTGCACAGCTTTACACCGCACCGGACTGTGTGCCCTGAGGATTTGGAAACCACAGAGATCAAATTCAGAGCAATGTTGTGGGCTATGCTTGGCTCCCATGGCACTCAGGGTAAAACTGGACGAGCCAGAGAGACCACACTGTGGCCACTACAATTCCAGGAGAAACCTGGGGGAGACTCTTCCCCAGTTACTCAGGAATAAAAATTAGATACCAGGGCTATTCGGCTCAGAGAATAATGCCACTGTGTTTTGATGCCACCCTGAGCCAGACACTGTGAGAAACACTGACTTGTTTTGATCACTTGGTCCTGATACCAACTTCATGGAGTCAGTGGGCAACTATTTTACAGGAGAAGAAACTGAGGCAGGCAGAAGGGAAGGCTCAGAGTCCTGTTGTCAGCACGGATGGAGCAGTCTATTAGGGACCTAAGTCAGCTGAATTAGTACCTATGCGGATGATGATCATGCTACGACATGACATCTCTGAAGGGCACAGCTTCTGATCAGCAGGAGTGAGGAGCAGCACAGCATGCTCTGGGGCAAGCTCGGGGCCTCTGAAACTAAGGAAGCATCTTTGGCAAAGGGGAAGTTGAAGGGACTCCTTTTTGCAGGCATCTTTTAAAAACGATTAGAATCTAATCTCTGGAATGGCTTGATTGTGGTCAGATGTGAAAGGGCTACACTGACCTCTTGAGTCGCTTGTAGCCCCATGATCTTATGCTCATTAACATAATATGATTAGGTATCATACATATAGCTGTCTACTCACATTTATTAGCAAATCCCTGTGCATTCTCCACTAAGTAGACTGCTGTACTCCATTTGCACGTGATGAGAATGTGGCAGAAAGAGGTTAATTGAGTTGCCCAAGATTCCGTTGGGAAACTGAGCGTGACTACCAATTGTTTGCAGCCTTACACAGGTACCAAGTGTGTTGATTGATGTATTTCCTGTCACTCATCCTCTGGAAATCTTCCCACAATCTGTTCCATTTTCAGTTCTGCCGAAGTGTTGTCTATGAAATCAGGTCTGGGAGCCCTGTGAGATTGCATGGGGCTCTTCTTCCACAGCTTCCCACACCTACTGGTACCGCTCTGCAGAACAGACAAAGGTTGGAGGCGTGTGTGTGTGTGTGTGTGTGTGTGTGTGTGTGTGTGTGTGGTACATCCCACTGAGATTTTATAGCACCTTTGATCTCAAGTGCTTTTTTTTAATAAAGAAGAGAACAACTGTCTTCTGGAACTGTCTCCCTTTTCTTGGAGACTGCAGCCCAGAGTAATTAGAATATTACTGCAGTTAATGAAAGGGAGAAGCAGATGTGGTATAGGAAGGAGCAATTTACTGAGAGGCTGACACAGTGTCCAAAGATACCATAAAGGTTTTTTACTCGGGGCAACAAGATAAACTCAAGAATTATGTAGTGTAAGAAGAAGGAACAATCCAAGAGACTTAACTAAAATCCAAGTGTGGATTTCTGCCAATCCAGTTGAAAGGCAGAAAAGTATAAAATTAACAAACACTGGTCAAAGAGAGCACTGCTTGTTGGAAGTGATCTGTGTTTTCTCGTTCTTTACACAGATGTTTATTAGTGTCTCCCAAGTTCCAGGCATTTCTAGGCACCAGAAATGAACTAGTGAATGAGCCAGATGGAAGTTCTCATACTCGTGGAATGTATAGTCTAGTGAATGAAGCAGTTAAAAAAATGAATGAACCAATGAATGAATGAATGACAAAAACGAAGAAAATCCCATGGTCTGCTCTTGAGTCGGTGCCTGTGCTGTGAAACACACATAGGTGAGAGGGAGGAATGGTCTGAGGTAACCTGAGAAAAGAAACCTTCTAGAGAGTTGATGCCAGCTCCCTTTGTGCGTTTGTCCTGGGTTTTTGACGTTTAGAAGATGGAGCTTTGATATGTTTTCCAAAGTGCAGCTAGAATCGCTAATACCAAAGAAGGCCTCTTACTAATCATAAAAGATAATTTGGCAGCGTTTTCAGCACTCAATCAAAATTGGGTATGTTTATAAAACATAACATTTAGGTAATTATTATGTAGTGCAGACATGTACTAATAAAAAACATTTAGGAGCAACTCAAAGAATGATTTCAGTAATTTTGTCTGGACTTGATCTCATCTTTAGCTGAGTATTCTGTAGCAGAGACAAATTCAAGTTAAAAAAGAGAAACACTCAGCCCCTCTCCCATAAAACTAAACAAATTACAAATGAGTAAAACCCAAGCCATGCAAAACAGCATCAATAAGCATGCCTCACCTGGTCGTTAGTCTTCACCTGCTGGCTTCCAGGCCTCTGTGAGTTACTCTGAGTGGAGATGGAGTCCGGGAGGAGCTGGTAGGGACCTTGCAGTGGCACAACTCCAGGGCAGCAGTGTCCTAGGCCCGCCTGGGATCTGCAGTCATTTGGCGACAGTCTGTGTGGCTTTCCCAGTAGGATGGACATGACGCAAGGCCTGGAGCTCAGTCTCCTACAAGGCTTCTTATATTCTTGGCCTTGGGACAAATTGCCCCACTCGATCTCAGATTACCCTAGTCATGCTGAAGGATTTCTTTTTTGTTTTAAATGATTCAATTATTTTGAAGACTTAGCTTAAAAGGTTTCCCAGGCACAAACCATCTTATAGGAATCTCTCGGGAACCCTGTTAGGGTGCAGATTTAGGGTTAGTGAGTCCAAGGTGGGGGTCACATTTTGTACTGATGCTGTTCCCCGGGTAAGGCTGACTCCTCTGGCCCAGGGGCCATACAGCAGGTCAGCACAGCTTGCAGTCAATCAAGGTAAGCACACCGTGGCAGCACTGGGGTGGTTCTTTCCCTCTTAGTACTTATAAAAATGAAATCCCAATTTTTGTTTCTTTTCATTGCATGCTTTACACGTATGACAGAAACTCTAGAAAATACAAACAAAGACAAAACAAAAGCATCTAGTACTAAGGGTCTGAGATTTAGCAAATAAAAATGCAGGATTTAGCAAATTTAAAACTGGATAATTTTTAAAATATAAGCCTGGGCCCAATATTGCATAAGATATACTAAAATATTATTTATTTTTTATCTGAAAGTTAAGCTTAAGAGGATGTTTAGTATTTTAATTTGTAGCATGACCTATAACTCTACCAACCCTTTAGAAATTTCTTACAATTGAGAATTTTATTGAGGGGCTGGGGATGTGGCTTAGCGGTAGAGTTCTTTCCTTGCATGCTCAAGGCTCTGGGTTTGATCCCTAGCATCACACAAAGAATTTTATTGAAAATCCTGTGGGTTTTCGTACATTTACACCCATTTTATAGATGGAGAAAGGGAGGTCTAGAAGAAACCAGTTGAAGAATTTATCAACGGGGTTGTGGGTTATCATATAGGACAAAATTGCTCAGAAATGAGGTCCTTCTCCAAGCACCTACCTCTTGTCCGTTGGGTCACATGGGAGTGCCGTGCAGCTGTGGATACAGCTCAGTCACCACTGGGCAGTTTGGCAGTGATGCCAAGGGTCAGCCGTGAGCATGGGCCAGGCAATTAGGTTAGCCATGCAACTGCCTCAGTTCCATGGCAGATCAGTGATGGTTTCTTTCAGTTCCCACACGGTGCAGCACAAGGATTCAATATCATACAACTTTGAAGAAATCATAGGTTTTATTTTTTAAAGTGTATCAGTTCTACAGTAATGAGTTTTGCTTACCTGTTACCACATCTATTACCCGAGAAAAGACCCTGTGCTTCTAAAAAGGTTAGACAGGTAGTGCACATCCCAGCAGCACCTGTCCCAGTCTCACTGGCTTTTCCCTTAGAGCGGCAACTGCACTTCGGTCAGGTAAACGTCAGGAAGTCTCAGCAGCTCAACTTTCCTAAGCTTTCTTTTTCAGTCTTGAAGAGAGTTTGCCTTTTTAGGATAAGTCTTACCGCTCAGGGCAACATTCCAAAAAATTGATACAGGTCTAGTATCAATTTCAAAAAAATAAGAAATTCATAATTATTTTGGCCTATTGATTACCATGCTTTAGGCAAACAGTGAGAACTAAAGTCTATTGTGTGTACTTTGATATATTTAGTTGTTGTTAAGGCTCCTGAAGGCTTCAAGGCAGAGTTTTAATTAAAGAAATAAACGGGCAGGAACCTGCTTGCATAATTTAAGAGCGTGTGGCCAGCAATTTATGAATCTGGGATCCCCTTACATTAATTGAATAAAACATAGAAATCTGTATTAAACAACCCTCTGTACCAGTCCCTTGGGTGCTGACATAAGCTGTAGAAATACGTGCCTTCTGGTGACGTTCTGTCCTCCTTACTTTACTTTTACTTTTGTCTGCTTGCTTTTAAAGCATGAGTGTGCCTGGCTTTGGGGATAGAAATAGGAAAGCGGCACCGTCCACGCCTTAGAGAACAGCTGATGGAGTGGGAGGGCACTGACCCCTCATTCAGAGGAAACTTCACAGTCCAGCTTTTGAAGGATGAATGGGCACTGAGCAGGTGAAGGAAGGGGGCATTCATAGTCAAACAGCACGGGCAAAGGCAACAGAGTTGTGCTCAGGTACAGTACATGTGGTATTTCTGCAGCATGGAGGCCATCGAGAGGCTTGCGGGGAAGGATACTGGAGGCCCAGGGTGAGGCTCCTGCCAGGGCGTGCTTTAGCCGTGCTCTGTGAGGAGTTTGGAGTCCATGCTGTCGGCATTGGCCGGCCGTTAAAAGACTTAAAGTGGGAGAGTAATTTGGTCAGTTTGCACTGCATGCAGGTCTGTCTGATGACTGTGGCAGGTAAATGGGGAAAGAGACGGGGGCTGGCTAGGAAGCTGTGGCTCCATCATGAGTGGTCTTGAGGGTAAGGACTAAGGGGCCGGGGCATGGAGAAGCTGGGGTAGATTTGACAGATTTAGGAAGTGAAGTCCATTGTACCTGAATGTGTGGTGGTGACGGAGAAGTAAGTCTAGGGTAACTCTTGAGGTTTTTAACCTAAGTGACCTGGTACACAGCGGCAACAAGGGAGGGAAGGGATACAGAAGGAGGGAGTAACCGAGCAGGGCGCGCAGTTCTGAGCTTAGGTCACAGGTTCTGTTCAGGGGATGCGGTCTGCGCTGAGAGTGGGTAAGAAGTGGTCATTTGGAGATGAGGGATGCGAGGTACCTACGAAACACTAAGCAGAGCTCTCCCGACAACGCTGCCCCCGGCGGTGGGTGCGTGTGTGGGAATGCAGGACAAAGGCCGGAGCTCCCTCAGAAAGTCGGGATCCACCAGTGCAGGCTGTACGGCTGCCCTGCAGTAAGAAGTGGAAGCAGAGGCGGGAAGTTTGGGAAGCTCTGATATTTACACAGTGAGCAGAGGAGGAGGTTAAAGAAATAAACAAACAATGAAGAGCTAGGTGGGTGTGACACCAGTGTTTTCATTCCTCTGACCCCCACCCCACGCCTACCAGCGTGGCCGTGTAGCTGGCAGAAGTTTTCTCTCTGAGAATTTAAGGCGCAGCGGGCTGGGGAACTCTGACTGCTGCAGCGGGAAGCACAGAGATGTAAAAGACCTCTTGTAAAGGGTTGCCAAGCTAGTGAGGGCAAGGAAGAAATGAAGGGCGGTAAATAATATGCACAACGAGGGGAGGAAAAGAAATTAGAAAGGGAAGGAAGAGAGAAAGGAGTAGATCAACTTCGCTTCACTTCATGCATTTCAGTTTTCATTCCTTCTCACAGTGCTACTCTATATCCTGGAGGATTTTGATATCCATGTTATAGTACAAGAAGAGTCTACCTCAAAAATTGTTTTGACATGAAAAGGCAGGAAATTTTATATGATTTTAAGTAAGCGTTCTGTACCATATCATTAAAAAGAAGAGGAAAGTGGTAGAACTAATTGTTTAAAATTTAAATGGAAAACAGAATAAACAGAAACAGGTATGTTTAATTGTTGGAGGTATATTTTTTTGCTGAAGTCAGGATGACGGGACTTTACAGCCACCTAAGGACACTTTTAATGCCAACACTTTCTGTACTTAAGCAGCTCAGTTATGCTTTTCCAGAAATGTACTTAGCCACCAACTGGAAAGCTGGTCTCTAAAAAGGTTGTATTATGTGGAGGAATTATTCATAGAACTTTTTTGAAATATCTTCCCTATATGCCCTGTAATGGAGTTAGTCTTCCTTGAAGGATCTTAGGCTTCAGACAGAACTCCTGCTATGAAATTGGCTTCCGCAAAATGATCAAACCTAATAAAAGTCACTGAAATAGTGCAGACATTTCCCAAACCAGCACAGAATTAAGTTTCATGAGATTGTTTTAAAGACACAAGTGGAGATGCGTGCACTTAGAAAAACACCAAGAGGCTCTTCACCCAGCGCATCCTAACGCCTCTGGGCCTTAGCAACTAACCAGCTCATTATCATTTGGTTCCTAAACATTTCCAATGAAGGCAATTCTGACATCAGCTGTGGTGATGCTCAGTAGGGCTTATTTCTAAACTCTAGTGGGTGGAAAAGGAACTTTCTCTTCAGTTTCTCCATCTACCAAGCTTCCAACTTGCTGTCTTCTCTGCTTTGCTGTTTTGTATATAGTAATAACCTTTATTCACACAGAGCCAGCTATCATACTGACTGAACAAATGGAATAAAGTAGTATATATTTGTATTCATAATGCTTTAATTCATCTTTCCACAGGGACACACTTTTATTTCCTATTTATTAAGAAAGTATAGCAGGAACAGCTAGGGAATTTTAGCAATCTTGTAAAGTCATATATGAACATATAAACATATAGGTATTATCATAGGTATATTTATTTAGAAAATATTGTGTTGTTTGGAAGGTTTCTTTGCCAAGTCATGCAGGAAAGCTTAGCTTTTTTTTTTTTAATTATTGCCACTGATACTCTGTTACATTTCACTTTTGTGTTAAATGTATATTTTAAAGGGGGCCGAAATATAATCTTTTATTTGTTTGAGCTTTATGTCATAGTCCATTTTGTTTTGAAAAGAAGGGTCTAGGGGCCAGGGATGTAGCTCAGTGGCACAGCACCTGCCTGGCAAGCGCAAGGTTCTGAACTTGATTCCTGGTACCCACTGGCCCTCAAAATAAAGAAGGTTCTGAAATTGCTTAGGGAAAAATTCCTGTGACTTATACCAATGGAGCTATAATCTAGAGAATGTTTATCTGGACAAGGGTTCAGCCTTCAAAGAATGGCACTATCTCAGCCCAGGGTCCTGGGTGCCAGGGGTACAGATGTTAAACCCTGAGGTGATGGGTAATGGGTGGGGCGGGATGCTAGGAGTGGGGCCAGGAAAAGTAGGGACAGATACCAACCAGCATGAAAGGTGTTTAATACTTCAATAACTGGTACTGATGGACCAGGGGGTCACACGTCAAAGATCAGACGTTCCATTTTATTAGGGGTCGGCAAGAGTGGCGCTCTCAGTGGTGTGAATACCATCTGCATCTTCCCAGCCTGCTGACTTGTGGTCTTCCCGGTGTCTGATAGAGGAGGCCCAGGGGGGGCTCTGCAGTTGGCTGCATCTAGTGGATTGGACAGAGGATGAACAAAGACATGGGGGGCACCTGCATGGATCAGACTGAGGTCTTTCTGACAAAAATACATATTGCTTCAAACTGACAGAAGCCATTTAACAAACCCACAGCCATCACCATACTAGATGGGGAGAAACTGACAGTAGTGTTTCTCTATATCAAAAATGAACCCACCTAGAAAGACATCAGGAAAACAGTCCCATTCATGGCAGCTTAAAAGAAAAAAAAAAAAAACTAGAAAGCAACCTAACCAAGGAGATGAAAGAGCTCTATAATGAAAATTATAGTACTCTGATTGAAGGAGATGTTAAGAAATGAAAAAATATCACCTGTTCTTAGACAGGCAGACTTGATTTGGGCTACCATAAAAATGGGCATATTAGCAAAAATTATATATAAAGTTAATGCAATTCCTATAAAAATAACAACATTCTTCACAACACTAGAAAAAATCCTAAAATTTATATGGGACCAGAAGAGAACAAGAACATCCAAAGCAATCCTGGACAAAAATACCAAAACAGGAAATGTTGCAATCGCAGATTTCCAGTTATACTCTGAAGCTGTAGTGATAAAAGCAGAATAGCTTTGTACAAATCGTGTAAAACTGAGGCTGTTGCCTCATGAAGTTGAAGAATGAAATCATGGACAAAAAGGAGGAAGCTAGAAGGTTTATCAGGATTTAAAAATAAAAATAGCTCCTGCTTGGGAGGGGTCCTGAGCAGGTTGGGTGTGGCCTCTGGGTTCAGGACTTCTTATGGGTAGGCAAAGCATAAATTTGCTGAGTTATTTAGTAGCTACATAGCACAGGTAGCTCTGTGCATTTTAAAAAATTACTAACATCAAACAGTTAAAAAAATTAAAAGATAAAAATAAAGTGGCCAGTTGGAACTCAGACTCTAAACTAGTTAACTCAGCGTGCAGAGCTTAAAGGAAACCAATTTGAAAAGAAAACCAGTTATTCTGCATTTTTAAGTTCCTGGAAACTCAGCCTTGGATTCAGGGAAAGGCTGCATTCTGTTTCATCTGACCAACTCCTTTCCTGGCCAAAGTCCCACTGACTATTTTTATTTTAATTTTTATGGGGGGGTGACCACTCTACTTCAGACCCTTTCTCTTGCTAGCTGTCTATTCATAAGCTGACTAAACTCCGCTTTACAGTACTGGCATGAAATAGACATGTAGACAAATGGAATAGAACAGGAAACACAGAAACAACACTATGCACCTTTGGTCAAAAATTGAATACTTATGCAAAAGGAACTAAAAACATATGCTGGAGAAAAGATAGTGTCTTTAACCAATGTTGCTGGCAAAACTGGTTATCCATAGGCAGAAGAATAAAATTTGATATCTATCTCTCATCCTGTTTTAAAATAAAAATGAACCAAAAACTTCGATACAAAAACAGAAATATTGACTCCTAGAAGGTAAAATAGGAAAAACACTTGAAGACATAGTCACAGGCAAAGATTTCATGAACAGAACTTCAACAGCACAAGAAATAATACCAAGAATCAACAAATATAGCTACATCAAGTTAAAAAGCTTTTGCACAACAGAGGAAACAACCAACAGATTTGAAGAGATAACCTACAGAATGAGAAAAGTTTTTTCAACTACTTCTTGGACAAGGGACTATTATCTAGAGTATATTAAAACACTCAAAAAAATCAGATTCCCCCTAAATAAAAGAACTAATCAAGAAATGGGCAAATGAAGTGAATAGATAATTCTCAAAATAAGTACCAATAACCAGTAAGTACATGAACAAAGTCTTTGACCATTAGGGACATGTAAATTAAAACAACCGAGATTCCATCTTACTCCAGAAAGAACAGCTGTCATCAAATAGTCAAAAAAAATGGGCTGGCAAGAACGTGGAGAAAAAATAAATTTCTACACTGTTGGTAGGAATGTAAACTAGTACAAGCACTGTGGAAATCAGTATAGAGAGTCCTCAAAAAATTAAAAATAGAAATTCCATTTGACTTAACTATACCTGTCTTTAGTCTTTTTCTGGAAGAGTTAAAGACATCATACTTTTTTTAAAAGTCTTTTTTAAAAAATGTAATCGGTACACTTTATATATTCATAATGATGACATTCAGCATAGGGAATTTGTAACTGTACATGGTATACCTTAATTCTTTTTTCCCCCATTCCCCTAAGAAGACATACTTTAACGATGCTTGCATGCTTGTATTTACAGCAGCAAGATTTATAAGTGTACCTCAGTTTACAAACTTAATTCTTTCTTTGATTCTGGTCACAAACTGAATTGGATGAGAACTGAATCAAATTTCCCTACAAGGCCAACCTTGAATCTAACCTTCGAATTTGATTTTGTTCTCATCCAATTCAGTGTGCGACCAGAATGCTGGACCACTGTAGCACTGTCATAGCTAAATCTTGGAAGCAGTGTAGGCCCGTCAACAGATGAGAAGATACAGAAAATGCAGTATGTACCTCTCAGCCTTAAAGAAGGATAAATTTGAGTCATTTCTAGGGAAGTGGGTGCACTTTGAATACATAGTGCTAAGTGAAATAGATCAGACGCCAAAGGTTAAATATCACATAGTTTCCCTTATATAAGAAATCCAGAATATAAATACATTAGAGTAAAATAAAGGAGAAATGGTAGAAAACAGGCAGGCTTTTGGAGCTGGCCCAGGGGATGAGGCACAAGGGGAGAGGGAAGGGAGAAAGGTGGTTAAAAGTGATCATGATGTAATTATTATGTATCATAAACATGTACCAGTAAAATGATATAAAATAACGATAATAAAAAGACCCAGTTCTTTGTCTTACTCTTCAGAATAGTGTCCCAGAGTGTAAGAGCTCTTTACGTGAGGTGGTGGGTTGTGGGCTGTGGGTTGATTGATTTGCATATGCAAAGCAGGCTCCCTAGCTGATGCTTCTATCCTCTAAGAATCTCTAGCACTGGGAGGCACAGTCTCTCCAGAATCAGCATTGTCCCAGATGGCAAAGAATCTGAAATACAGGAAATAAAACGGCAGGATGAATATGGTGGCCACCCTTGAAAAATGATACAGACATCTCTTATCTAGGAATATCTGATAAAAGCAGGCAGAGATTTTTTTTTCTTTTTGCTTTCTTTAGTCTCTTTACACCTGTGGATAAGTAAAAATTATGGCTAAGATTGGTTAGACTCTTCTGTGTGTCCAGATGAGGAAGCAGGAGCTAGAGAAATCACATAACTTAGTCAAGGTCAAGGAGAGCTACAGCACCATGCTCTTATTCTCTGTACCGTGCAGTCTCCTGTCCTTCCCATTACTTGTCCGTCTGTGTGTTGCAACTCGTTTTGGGTGCTCAGAGTGCTGAATAGTAGTTCTTGTCTGTGGCTGTCCTGCCTCTGTCAGAGGGGTTGCCATATACACCTTCATGGAATCAGTAAGTGAGGCTTCTCCCACCCTCTCTCTTTCATTTGCGCAGCCTTTAAGCTGCGCAGTAGCTAGTGATAGAGAGAGCTGTCCCAAGGGAGAGAGCACTGTTTATGGCTTCCTGTTCTTGTTAGACATTCTCTGAGAGTGGGAACCTGGGAAGAAAGAAATGTATTATGCTGTGTTATGGCTTCTGTCTGGAGATCACCCAAAGCCTCATCTGGTCATTGGTTGGGCTTTTTCAGAGGTGGCTGGATCTAGAGGGTGCGACTCTGGGATTGATTCGTGGTGCAGGGCTAGGCTAAAGGGCACTAGGAATAAGGGCGTGAGTGCTGCCCACCCTAAGTAGCCTGGAAAAGATATAAAGGCTAGAAAGAGCTGTGGCCCACTCTCGCTTGTTTTTGCTGTCTTCTGCTTGGTATGAACTGTTTTGCTTCCGCAATGCCCTTTTACCAAACCGCCCTGTCTTGGAGGCAGCTGATTATGGACTAAAACCTCTATAGACAGCGAGCTAAAGAAGCCTTTCTGCTGTTAACTTTGGGGTTGGGTACTTTGTCTCAGCAAGAGAGAGGATAACTAAGGCACCCTACAAATGGTCAATTCTGTTTTGTTGCATTTGCGGTTCCCTTAGTCTGGGTTCCACCAGCGCTTGATTTGTGGGAGGTTGTCCTTCAGAAGGGGTACGTGAGACCTGCACCCTGTTGGGAAATTCAAGATGTGCAAAATTTACTCTGGCCCGGGAATGTGATTGGAGAGCTAGAGCAGGGGTTACAGGCACGAGGCTACACAGGGCTCTTTTTGTCACTTTCCTGTTAACATTTTTTGAACAGCTATGTCCCCCTTGCACAGTATTAAGTTGATCTTTAAAATAGTCTCACAGGTTTAACAAAATACAGATGCACCTCTACATACAATGAGATTACATTCTTATAAATGTTTCATAAGTTGAAAATGCTCTATTTTTCTTAGGTGGAGAGCTGGGTTTTAGGTTGAACTGGCTGACAATGTTCATGTAGGAGTGTTAAAATCTACACTCAGAACTGCGAACTCCAGGCCTTTCCTGACCATCTCCTCTGTTTTGTCTTCCCCTAGCTTGCCACCAGTCATGTTTAGGGTGTGCAGGGAAGAGCCCCCATGACTGCACTGCCTGCTGGCCTTCCCAGGTGCTGCTGGACGGGCAGTGCCTCTCTCAGTGTCCAGAGGGCTACTTCAACCAGGCAGGGAGCTGTACGGGTGAGTATGCGCCCTGCTGGGGCTGAGTCCCTGTACCCATGCTTTACCTTCTCAGTGCCACCAGATGCTGTAATTAGAGATCTTGCCACCCCAGGACGAGGGCAGGGCTATTTTAAGTTTGCAGGCACAGAGGACAGAACAAAGGGGACAAGTGAATCCTGTGCTTCCAGTAGGAAAGCAGGTCTAAGTGAAAGTCAGAAGCAGCTCTGTACTAGAGGGTAGTGTTTAAATAAACTCTGAACCAGGTTTTTTATTGTCTGGAAGACTATCATCTGGATAGATAACCCCCCTTATGAATTGAATAGTGATAGCTTTGTCCTGTAAGAACCCAAGCTCAGTTCAGCACAAAGCCCTGGGGACATGGGTTCTGAATACAGGACCGAGGGCATCTTAGACACCACCATGGTTGGGAATGCATGAGTGCAGGACCTGGCACCGAGGACAGGTGACCGACAGTGCAAGTCTCAGCTTCTCTTCCCCTGATGGGAGCAGCAAGGGGACAGGTGGGAGGCACGTTTCCCTCTTTGACAGCCTGTGCACTTGGTTAGAGCACCTTTTATGTTACAGTGACAGAGTCTGAAAATTACTACTTTAAATTAGCACAAGATTTATTGGAATTGGAAAAATACTAAAGTTTAAGCTCTTTCTTGTAGCACTGTAAATTCTTATAGCTAGAGAGCCAGAAAAAAAAAAAGACAAAGCCTTTTTCATCATGATTATTTTATTTCCAAAAATAGATAGTTGAGGCCAGCTGATAGGACAAAGCTCACTGTGATGAAATTGTATTACAGGTGTTTATGGAGTCAGAAAACGCAATAAATTTATAGACAATGTTATAGGAAATTAGCATATGTTAACATTTCATCAAAGAAGAAATTTAAAGCCAACACACACTTAGACAATTGAAGCTCAGTAGTAGTTTTATTCTAGATTCTCCTCCTTACCCCAAAGCCCCTGTGACTCTCTCCAAGCCCCTGGTGAGTTGCTTTAGTTTAAACTGTATCAGTGCTCCTAGTGCCATTGTCCTTGAAAACCTGCTTTCATCAGACCCAGTTGCTTTCTGTAAGTGTGAAGCATTTGTCTCTAAGCCTTCTCCATCCCGGCGAAGCCAGCAGATGGGAGGCACCCACAGCTGCAGGGAGCCCAGGTCATTGGAAATATTCTGGTCAGGAGGAAGAAGTGGGTGGTGGAACTTATCCTGGGACTCTTCTATCTCTGGGTAGGAATTTTTAAAGTCAAGAGCCTCAGAAATGTGCTGGGGTGATAGTGGGTGCTATCCTGCTAATCAGCAATGTGTTTTCTTGCTTGCTTGCTTTTTTTTTTTTTTTTTTAATAACTCCTTATCCACTCCTGGCCTGCTGCCAGAAGTGAGAGGCAGTTGACATTACTCAAAATCTCTGCCTTTGCTCTGTACTAGCCGTGCACCAGGAGGGAATTCATGTGTCGGGGCAAATGTACTGCTCTGGCCTCTCATTCCCCACCCCTTGGAATCTGACACCCTCAGCCCTGCTCTTCCTTGGCACAAGAATTCTGGCTTCTTTGCAGCTTTCTGCTGCCTGCCTTGGCAGCACATGCAGCCTGGCTACAACATTCTTTGATTCTGTGCCATCCTTATCTTTATTGCCTGGACCTTACCAAGGCTCACCTGGGTTTTCAGTGTATTAGCCCTTGTTAATTTGCTGTTGATTTGGAAGCATAGCTTTGACATAGTTTTGCATAAGGAATTGGACTTCAGATGCCGCTCATGATAACCTCCACTAAGGGGACCTCTTTTGTCCTTAGAATTTTAATTATGTACCATAGATAAAACAGGCATCCAAGCTGCACCCCAAAGGGAGACCCTGGCTGCCCCCTCGTGCTATGGAGAAGTCTCAGTGTCACTTGCTGTTATGGTTCCCCCTTGTCTGCGAGAATTCTGAGAAGTACAATGTCCCCCCTTCTCCCTGTCCTGCTGACTCTTTTCATGGTATTTTGGGGTGAAGGAGTCTTACCACTCTGCGTGTGCTTTGGACTCTTGGCTTGCACTTTTTTACTTACACAGATAGGGGTGATTATTCTGGTCCTTGAGAATGTGTAGCTCACTTCTCTCATTTTTATAGTTCTACATTCCATGTTATGTTTGTGAACAGTGTTCTCATTGATACCAGAAATGCAGTCTGTTGGCCTAAGGGTGTGCAAAGCTTACTCGGGCATCTCCGAAAGATGATTAGAACCTGGTGCTTGTGGTGTGCCCATGTCCCCATGGGACTTGGGAGGCTGAGGCAGGAAGATTCTAAGTTTGAAACCAGCCTGGACAACTTATCAAGACCTTATCTCAAATAAATGCCAAGCATGTATGAGGTCCTAGGTGCAGTCACCGACACCATAAACAAATAAGTCAATTTAAAAAAAATTATTAGTTTGAGCCATGTGGAATACATTTACTACTTCTTGCATTTGTGTGCTAAGTGACTGGTTCTGACCCTCCTGACTTCCTTTCCCTCAGAATGCCACCCAGGCTGCAGGCAGTGCCGTGGGCCACTGGAGTCTGACTGTACCTCCTGTCACCCTCATGTCACTCTTACCAGTGGGAACTGCAAGACCAGCTGCAAAGCAGAGCAGTTCCTCAACCTCGTTGGGTACTGTTCAGGTGAGTGAGACCTCCGAGTCCTGGGGGAGCACAGGGCTGCTGCTGGGGCACTGCACCCCAGGGTCGCAGAGGCTGTGGCACATCTGTCTTGTGTCTGGGAACTCACCTCACCCTTGCCTTTATTTAGACTATTTGTGGATTTGAATCAAACTTCTAGCTTCAGCTCAGTTCTGGTAAAGGCCGCTTTCAGCTGCATCACATCATGCGGAAGTGTGTGTGTGTGTGTGTGTGTGTGTGTGTGTGTGTGTTAAACAGGGAGAGCTCAGAATAAGGCAATGCCCTCCAAAGGCAGGACTCCAGTGACCCAAGCACCTCCAACTAGGACCCACTCTTAAAGTTCCTACCATCTCCCAGTAGCACATCTCCAGGGGAACAAGCTTTAAAAACAACAGGTCCCAAAGCATAATTCAAATCATAGCACATAATTAGCGCACCTCTGTGCATATTTACTGAGAACTCAGGGAGCACAAGTTACTGAGTTTCTATGCAAGGGGCCACAGAGTTCTTCCAAGCTACTTAAGAAGATGAACTGAAGACACAATTAACAAATAGTACAAAGCAATTTATATGCAGTGACACCCACAGGCAGTCAAGGATGTAGGATTTTAGCAGAGGGAGAAATAGTAAGATAGGAAAAATATCATGGAGGAGTTGGAACTAAAACGTTTCCAGAAGAATCACATGGATTTGGTTAGACAGCGGGCACTCGGGCAGGTTGTCCAAATTCCCAAGAGCCAGGCCCAAAAGGAAACAGGCATAGGCCATTCATGGCCAGAGAATCCTCCCACAGAGTGAAGGACACAGTTGGTAGTGAAGCATGAGATGAAATGTCAGGGACATTTAAGTTGGAACCAGAGTATTGGAGAGCCTGAGGTTTCAGGCCAAAGCATTTGGACTGGATCTTGCAGGCAGAAGAACTGTGAGCGTGTTGGAGAGAAGTTTAAGTTGACTCAGGGTGTGTTATGGGCAAGGAATCTGTGAGTCATGCGGAAGACAGACTAGAGCAAGAAGAGGCTAGCATCAGGGACAAGAATGAGAAGGTAGGACGTAAACTACGTCCTTCATGAGGGCTAATCTTTTCCAGTTTTTTGTGGACCCTAAGAATTTTATACTGAGACAGATTTTATAAATAAATGTCTATATAAGGAGATTGTTAAAATTTAATTTTTAATGAGCTCTGTTCTCTCCAATGTCCAGAGCACTCTTTGATAGTAAATTAGATGATTAGGAGTTGCATTAATTTTTTAAGGCTAATAAGGGACCATTAGAATAGAGAATCATGGGACTGAGTTAAATGTCCCCAGTCCCCAGTCTTAAAAGAGCAAGTCCCACTAAAATGAGCTGGAAAGAACAAACCTTGGCTGTTCTGGGAATTAGGTATTTTATATCATGTTTTTAAATAAAGTAACCATGATCTGGAGCTTGGAAATCCTTTGTTTAGTAAAGATTGGTGTGAGAACATTTGTTACAGAGAAATTTGACAAGTACTTTCACTTGTTGAGCTTTCAGAAAAGTATGTTGACCCAAAGTCTACTTTCCCGCTGAAGGTACTATATGTCTTTTCTAAACACTTCACATTTGTTTGTAGCATTGCAACACATTCATTCATTCACTGAGTCATCAATCACTAAACCCAAGCTCTGTGCCTGGCTGGGCACTGATCTGGGCCCCGGAGATACAAGGATGAATGTGGGGCTTGCATTGAAAAAATGTAGTTTAGCAAAGGAAAGAATATTAATCTATTAGAGTTGTCATAAGAGAACACCACAAATTGGTGGTTTAAACAACAGAAATGTATTGTGTCAGAATTCTAGAGGCCACAAGTCCAAGATTAAGGAGCCAGCAGGGTTGGTGTCCTCTGATGCCCCTCTCCTTGGTGTGTAGATAGATGCTCATCAGCTGGCTGCCTCCTCACAGTCCTCTGTGCCTTCACTGCTCCTAAGTATGCCACCCAGGATGGTTTTGGCCCTCCTCTTAGCCTCCGTATAACTGAAGTCTTTAAAGGCCCTGTATCCAGCCACAGGGGCATTTGGAGATACTGAACATTAGGACCTCAGCAAATGAATTGGCAGGGGGACAGTTCAGCCCATAACAGAAGGGAATGCATGGTTAGCATATCAGTGCAGTTCTCTGTGTACAGCACAGGGTCCAAAGACAAGTCTGTGGCGCAGGACCCCACCTAGACTAGAAGGTGCCGCACAGCACATCTGAGCTGACTGCGGAAGGGGAGTGAGAGACCGAGGGGCGTGGAGGCTTGAAGGACAGAGGAATGCAACAGTTCCACAGAGGATGATTATTCAGTCACCCATACAGACTCACACTGAGCCCCAGCCCCGGGTGTCAGAATGGGGGACTTGGAGAGAAATCAACCAGGGCTGAAGCAGGAAGACTTTGTTCACTCAGTCTGGGAAGAAGACTTGTCAAGGTTGCGGAGATCTGCCGAAGGTGTTTAAGCAGGGGCTGTCATGGTCTCATTTCTGTGACAGGAAAGAGTGGCAGACGATGACTTGGAAGATGAGACTGGGGCAGAAGGACCTTCAGGAGAGAGCTGTGGGGTCCAGAGGGGAGATGAAGGGTGTCAATGAGCAAGTTGCTAGGGAATGGAAGGAAGGGGTCCTGGCTTCACGAGGTGCAAGTGACACTCTGGCTGACCTGTACTTGGTTACTGTTTTGTGGAAATAAACGACCAAACAGTAGCAACCTCACATGGTTCAACTAAATAGTAGCAGCAGAAGTTGTGGATCTCTTAGCCCAAGTGGTAATGGCGGGACTTCGTAGAGGACTTTCAGGTTTTGGGTCACGGAAATTCAAGGCAGAGGAGTTCCATGTGATAGCCACCAGGAGCTCATCTCCTATCTTTTTTTTTTTTGCGGTACTGGAGATCGAACTCAGGACCCTGTGCTTGCTAGGCAAGCGCTTATTCCACTGAGCTATATCCCCAGCCCCCTCATCTCCTATCTTAATTTTACCCTGAATATAAAGTCCTGGGATTTTGTTTTTCACACTGAAGTGCTGTCTTCGATGTCATAGTCAGCCTCATGGAATGTTTAGGTGACTTTTATCTAAACCCAGGAAGGTGTGAGGAGGAGTATTGTGACAGGCAGAAAAGAGTAGAGTGACCATCCAGTGTCCTTGGGAAGTCCTGGCTCATTGGAGGCCATGAGGAGGACCCGCTGTGGCCCCTCTTTCCCATTTGAGTGCTTTGCAGGGGACAGGATTTACTCACAGGATTTATTCTCTGAACTGCATACAAGATTACCATCAGAGACCTCTTAATTGCACTTAGCTGCTTTCTGTCTGATCTGTCACACAGACAAGAGTAAACACATCCTGGGAACAGGTCCAGTAGCCTCAATGTGTTCTCACATACGGAGGTGTCATATGTGTGGGATTTTTTCCTTCAAGTGCATCAAAGCAGATACATAGTTGGCGAGATTTCGGGCTGAAGGTTTTCAACACAGATAAATGAACGGGGATAAGAAGCAGGAGTACATAGATTGCAACAAGCATGGTGAAGTGCTGTGGAAAGCCTGGGTTTTTCTTCATAGATTTTTTTTTATTCCCACATCTCAGCAATATAAAAAATTTCCAAGTCCTAGTGTGCTTTCTCCTTCATGTCTTTCCAACTAAAAGTTTTCTCCTATAAAAGGGTAAAATTTGAAACAAAAACACAGATAAAAACCTGAAGAGGAACTATTCAAATGCAGATAAATAAAAAAATATACCTGTTTTTTGTGGAATACCTAATGGGATGGCTGTATTTTCTAGTTCTTCTTGTAGAGGGGAAGACTGGACAGAGTAAAGTAGCTGATTTGTTAGAGTGGCAGAAATCTGAGAGATTAAGGATTTATTATTGTTTTATAGTGCTTTTTAAAACACTGATTCACCTTTTCACAAACCTGTATATAGTAATATAAGCAAAAGAAGGCGAGTAAGAACAGTACAGAACTATTACACAGGGCATTCTCATGAAATACTTCTTATGTATTCCATGAGAATAATGAAAATTTACATCTATAAGTAGAACCTCATTATTATCCATAATATGGAAAACACTTAATCAGAGCTGTAGCCTTGGAAATCACATTCTCATGGAATAATTCTCATGCATTCCATGAGACGCAAGGTCCAAGCAGTGGTGGTGGGTGTTACATTCAGCAAAGAGTCTTATGAATCTCAGTAATAATGAGCAGGAGAGGGATTTACTGCTTGCCTAGTCCATGGTAGGTTAAATATGATTTGCAAACTGGGCGTGGTGGTTCCCAGCACTCAGGAGTCTGAGGCAGGAGGATCACTGTGAGCTCGAGGCCAGCCTGGGCTACAAAGTAAGCTGAAGGCCAGCCAAAACCACATAGCAAGACTGTCTAAAAAAAGACAGAGAGAGAGAGAGAGGGAATGTGATTTCCAAGGCTACAGCTCTGACTAAATGTTTTTCATATTATGGAAAATAATGAGGTTCTACTTGTGGATGTATAATTTTCCAAGCATTCTGTTACATATTGTCTCAGAAAAACAGCAGGATCGATACTAAAACTATTGCCTTCTTAAATCAAAACAAAACAAAACACAACACAACTTGTATTTTCCTCCTTTGTGGGACTTTTATTAAACAATACCTCCCCCACATTTAGCAATGACAAAATGACCTTACTTATAGGCTTTTAATCATAGAGAAACCTTCGACAGAACTGGGAATACCCCATTTTGTTGACTGGGGAATTTTATGAAAAGCTCATCACAGCACCTAAGCAGCACACAGATGGTGCGCAAGCAATGTTGAACAAAGCAGTGCCTTGAATCAGGCATCCCAGTGTCTGGTCCCTTCCTCATGTGTAGTGTTCTGATCGGGGATCTTCCTTCGTAGCATGATCCATATTTTGGTTCTTATCTCTTCTTTTTCATCTTCCTTTTCATTACATTTGGTTCTGTTCTTCTATCTCTGTACTTTTCAATTTTCTTGTCCCTTCGTTTTTTAAAAAACAATTCTTGAGCTTATCTTCCTTTTTTGTAATGTACTTTCTTTCCTTGTTTCTCATCTTGTTCTCCTATCTCCTGTTGCTTGAAGTATGAATTGCATATCCAGTCTCTCTCTACAACTTTTGGCAATTGTCTCTTCCATGTGCTCTTGATTTGTGTGTTAAGCGATCACACTGTCTGCTGAAGAACGATTGAATGTTTCAAGGCATTTCTTGAGATTGTTTTTTTCAGAAGAAAGAACACAATCTCTGCTAAAATTGAAGCCTTCTTATAAAAAGAATAAAAGCAACTTGTATTTCTTTCCTTTGTGATATTTTATTAAACAATGCCTTTCTAGCTTCAGGAAGGACAGAATGACCTCACAGACTGTCCTTCGTCCGCAAACCTCCCAGTGCAGCCAAAGCTGCCAGTGTCTTTGAAGGAACAATGGTCCAGGACTGAACTGGAGAGAATTCTTGTGTGGCTCTGTACTAACAGAACATGGCTGAACTTAGACACAGGTTATCCTCTTTAGTACTAAAGCACTAGAATTTCAACCCTACACCTAACTATTTTCCTTATATAGTAAGTCCCCTATTTATGAACTAGTTCTGTTTTGGGAGAATGTAACTTAGATTTATTTGGGTTTTTTTTTTTTTTTTTTTTTTTTTTTTTTTTTTTTTTTTTTTTTTTTTTTTTTTTTTTTTTTTTTTTTTTTTTTTTTGCGGTACTAGGGATCGAACTCAGGACCTTGTGCTTGCCAGGCAAGCACTTATTCCACTGAGCTATATCCCCAGCCCCGAATTTTAAGTTCTTTTTTTTTTGTACTGGGAATCAAACTTAGGACCTTGCACTTGCCAGGCAGGCGCTTGTGCCACTGAGCTATATCTCTGGGCTAGATTTATTTGTAATCCAACAAAGTGAGTCTTACACAGTGCGTCTGTGAATCTTACACAGTACACCTGTGAAAGTTCACAACTTGAGTGTTCGTAGGTCAAGGACTCGCTGTACAGGTGCAAACCTCTATGACTTACTTGCAGTCAACAAAAACAGTGACTTAGTTGCAAGCACAGTGTGCAATGTCGTGTCAGTTCTGATCTGGGCCGCTGCAGGTGAAGACTACTGAGCACCTACCACGGGGCTGCTCTTCACATACGTTAGTCCTTGTAATTCTTGCTGCAACCCTGGGAGGTGGGCTCTGGGATCAGCACCGTTTCCATTTTTCAGGATTGCGGATGTTAACTTATTTGCCCAAATTTCACAGCTAGCGTGCAGGACAGCTGGGCTTTTCACCCACTTTAGTGCCACGTGACTCCAGCGCCTTTGGCCTCCTTGTGCTGGTTTCTCTCAGATCTTTTCTGCTTCTTGGTGGGCATCTTGTTGACCTCTTTTTGAGGCTTTGCAGCAGTGTCCACCATGGTTTCCCCACTCGCTGCACACACTCCCTCCACTCGGATCTCCCCAGCTCTCTTCCTGCTGAACCCACAACTGCCTTCTCTCTGCTTAGAGAGTAGCACCTGATAAAACAAACGAAGCAAGCTTGCCTTCTCCTCGGGTGTCCCGGTGCCTTCTACTTCCCCCTTTTGCTTCCTTCTGCGCCACTCCCCCCCACCCGTGACCCGGAGCTGCCTCCTTCATTAGCAGTTCCTTCAGTCAGTTTGTTCTTTCCTCTTCTGGTTTCACATTCTCCCTCCCATTCCCTCTCTCTATTTTCTGTGCACTTTTCCTTCGTCTGAGACCTTAGTGTCTTTTACAGCTTTAATCTTCATTTCTATTTTTTTCTTAGATTCTAGCCCAAGTGCACATGATGAGCATGTCCAGGCCCTCATTTCCCTCAAACCTTTGGACACCTGATCCACAGAGACACCACAGTGAAAGCTCCGGAGAAAGCTCCTTCTCCGCATAAGTCCTATTCTGTCTTCTCCCGACTTTCTGGTTCATCCATTCATGATTCTTTTAAACAGCACAACTGACGACCATTGAGTTACCTGCTTCCTGACTGCCCCTACTCCATGTTCCTGTCCCTTCACACCTTCAGTTACTACCTGTGCAGTGGCCTCGGATGTGTTCCTTTTCCTCTCTCCCGCTACCCTCATGTTTCCCAGATAGTAGCCTCATGTCTTGTCCTGAAGGCTTTTCCCACAAAAGCTCTTCCACTTCCTCCCCAGCTGAGGATACTACTTCTTCAAGATCAGCTTTGCACTGTAAAACATTTTGATGCAGAATTTTTTATGGCTTCTCATTGCTACATTAATTATGAAGTCCTTTCCCTGATTTCCAAGGCTCTCGGGCTCCTATGGTCCTGTAAGTGCATCCATGCTAATTCTCTTCCCGTGCACCCTGCCCACTCCTGTGCGCTGTTGTGCTTCTCTGCTCACAAGGCCATCCTCTGCTGGTATTGTTTGCAAACGTCAAATAAGCACCAAGGTTCACGTCTCTTTCACTCCCTCGGATTCACTACTCTCTGGCGTTCCTTTGACACTGATGTATTTTGAGTGTTGCTTTCTTGTTGTCCCGCCCAGAGCATCTCTAGGGAATGTTCTGAGTCTGACTCAAATCTCTGCCTCCTGTATTGCTGTGCAGAATGCCTCATGCCCAGCTGACCAGCCATAAGTGTAAATTAAAGTGAACCATTTTCTGTTTTGGAGATAGATCAATTAAAACATAAAAGCTGGATAAAAGGCATCAGGATACTGAATTTGGAGTGGTGTTTGTTGGCAGGGCAAGTGGGTACCAAACCCGAGAGCTTCACCCCCACATTTGACACTGCACTCGTCACCTCCTGCTACCCCCTTCTGAGGCTGTTTCCTTAGCCCCCACTGCAGCCTTCTCAACACCAGGGTGCTTCTGTCAATGCTGGGTAGAAAGCACTGTCCTGTAACATTAAAGTCATTCTATTGTGATTTCTGGTTTGGTTGGTTTGTTAAGAGTAAAGCAATAGCAATAGGCACTGAAAAAAGAAGTTTTGTGTGATTGTTTGGCTGGTTGGCTTTGTTTGTTTTATGAATTCTGTGTTAATTCAGAACCTCTAAGAGAAAGAATACTTGACTTTAAGAGCATATGGGAGGGCTGGGCCCAAGGTGATGATCAAAAGAGGAAGAGGTAAGATTCTTTGTTCTCTTTTGCCATGTGAATGTTATTTTTGGATCTCTTCTATGCTTATCTCACAAGTTGAACCTCATCAATTTATAAAGTGACATCAGAACTCACATTCTACACTTTTTAAAGGTCCTGAATTTCAGCACAAAATCATTTCTTTTTCATCTGTTGAAGAACAGCCACAAGTGCTTTTCATTTTAACCACTTCAAAAGTACTTAATACAGTTGCCTTAAGAACCTAATCGACTGACAGGACATTATTGAAAATCTCACTGTCTGCAAATTTATCTCTGTAGGTCATTATTCACCAGCTAAGGAGTCACTGCCCCATAAAACCAACACCCAAAGCCATTGCTTCGATGGTACACGTTTACTTTAATATCTTCAAGCTTTTTTGACTTTGCTTGAAAGAAGTGAAATAAGAAATTTCACTGCTGTGTGCTTTCATCCGTGGCAACTGTGAGCAACCCTCATTGGTCCTCGAAGCAGAGCCTTGTGATATGAAGACAGCATCACACAGCGATGACCACGTGCAGTTCCCTCGCAGCTGCAGGGTGACATATTAGATGACGCTGCAGCTGCTGAGTCAAAGTATTCATTTTTCATCTGTTTAAATTTTTAGCAAGTCCTCATGCTGTGCATTTTTAGAAAACAAATGGAATCTTCTGCCACTTAAGACAAGAGATGTATTTATTTTACCTGGAGTTAATGCACCATTTCCAGGCTTCCTTGTCATGTGTTTATTAATTTGCTGGTGTAAAGTGTGAGCTCAACAAACAACTGGAATTCCATCTCCCTCTGCCCTGTAACGCACCTCCTTATTATGTACTAATAGTAGGAAACAGACTAAGTATAAATGTAGCCTGGGTCTCTCTTCTTTCCTTGTCACTCTTAAGGAGACTTACTTCACTGTAATTGGCAATAGTGAAAAGTAAGAATTTACTGCATAGCAAGGGAAGGAATCTGAGAGACTGCGTTGTTCCTAAGCGTGAATGGACACATGCTCACCATTTAGACATATCTGAGGTCAGCCTCCCATTTTTTGATTACAGGCAGGAAGATCAGCTGTGGAAATCTTACTGCACAGATGGGGATTTTAGGAAGGGACATTAATCCTTGCCGGGGCTGAGGATTGGTGGGGTGGAAACGCAATTCCCCTTTTTTAGTAGCTTCAGCCCTGGCACGGATTATGCAGTGACAGTATAAACTTCCTCTAGTGTGTCCTGTGAAATTGTTTCAAATATCACCTTTGAGAAGGAAAGGGTGGGAGACAGAGTGGCAGGCAGATCCATTCTGGGATCTGTTGGCCTCTCTGAGGTTACTGCCATTCCAGTGAAGTTTCTGACTAATGTGTTCCTACAGCATGGATCTAGCAAGAACACAAGTTCATTACTCAGATCCAAGAGGAATTCGAGAGTTGCCTCCAAAGCATCATAGTCCCAGAAACTGAGGCCACCGAATGGCCTGTGTGTCAAGTGACTAGTGACACACAGCTTGCCACACAGTCACCCCCCACAGTGCCGGAGATGGGGCTCATACCACTTGTAATTATGTTTAGGTTATATAATTAATACATTTGGCAGGCAGGGGGATATTTCTCTCTTCATTATCTCAGATTGTAACTGACAAGGCAGTTGCAAATTAACACATACACAGCCAAGTAGCACATTCACCTTTTCATCGGCCTCCAAATTCTCTGTACTTTCCTAGTATTTTTATTCCAATACTTTCTTTTCCCCTTTCATTTGACAACTCTGCAGGTACTGCCTACTAAGTAGTAATGATTTGGCCAAATTCTACATTGTTTCCACTTTTAAAGGAGTTTTGGCAAACAATGGAGGTTTTAAAGGAGGTTTTTAGCTAAGATCCCCCTATTCTTGGGACCCTTTTCAAACCCTCTCACCCTACCCAGGTCCTCTTGCAGCTAGCTCATCTCAGCCTCCTGGGAGGTCTTCCCTACCCTTGCACTGAGCTGGTCCCCCAGGGACACCCTTCCTAGCGCCCTGTCCTCACCCCTGGAGCATCCCGCAGGACATTTCTGACAGCCTTCCTCCTTCCCGCACTCATTTTCGCTGCATTTCTCGGTGGCCCGACCTGCTGTGCCACATCTCCTTTGCCCTGTGGCCTGTGACAGAGGACACGAGTTGGAGACAGCCCTCATTAAGGCAAAAGCACAGCCACGTCCGCTTGAGCAGTGGACTCCTAACTATTCCCCTGGGCTGCTTCCCGAGGGTTCCGTGAGAGGCAAAGCAGGAGCAGGGAGAATGCAGTGCTCCCTCTTGCTTGCTGGCTGAAAGGCTTTGGAGAGAGGAGTGGAGAGGAGAGTGGAGGGGTTGTGTTGGTGGAGGGCTCAGATCTGTTAGTCCCACTGCACATGCACATTATTTATTTTGTTTATTTTTCTGTGATTTATCCAGGCTCTGGCTTTATAAATTTAGTGTTTGTGTAGTTTTTTTTTTTTTTTTCATGAACCCAGGACTTCATATATGTTAGGCAAATGTTCTATCACTGAGCTACATCCCTGGTTCAAAATTTGGTACTTTGTAGGTCTGATTTCGATAACGTTCTCGGGCAGCACACAGTGACGTGCTTCGTGGTCCAGTGGAGGATGTCATGATAGGTGAGGAAGAGCTCACTGGTTGATACTTCAGATTATTTTTACACACATTAATTATCCAATTATGAATGTAAGCCCAGTGTCATTGTCTTCCATAACGTTGAAAGCTTGATGTAGCCATTTGAATATTTTTATTGTTTGAAAGAAAAAAACAAAAAATTTTAAACGCTCAACCTCACATGATTAAAAATAAAGCAGTGCTTTAACACCAATCTTCACCAACCAAATTAGCAAAGATCTTTTTAGGGTTTTCATATTTCTTAGTGTTGAACAATCAAAGGCTTCTGGAATAAATTGACACAAACGTTCTGGGAAGACATTTGTGATGCCTGTAAGGAATTTTGCCTTTTTGTTTAGGCCTGTGGCGGTTAAAGGTGTTTGCTCCTGAGTGTGTGTGGCTATGACGTGTCAGCTGACAACTTCTCAGAGCCTGTTTCCTCATGTATAAACTGGGGATGATAACCGTGTTTGCGTCATCTCTCTAGCTGAGATCATGCATTACTACAATTAGCATAGTGCCTGATACGTATTCACAGATCAATAAATGAAAACTATGATACTTCAGATTGTACTGTTTAACATTGTCCTTTAGGAAATAATCTAGAATGCAGACATATGTGCAAAGATTTTTGTCATAGCCTAAATTAGAAAAGTGGAGACAAACTAGAAGTGAATATTCAAACTATCAGAAAAATGGCAATTTTTGTTTGTTTACTCAGTGGTAAAATATTAGGTAGCCTTTAAAAAGGATGTTTACAAAGGAGTGCTAATGACATAAGGAGACACTGATAGTATTGAGTTTAAAAAGTGCTGTAGCTATACATGTAATATAATCTCATCTATAAAATATAATTTCATCTATATCTGTTACACATGTAATATAATTTTATCTATGTAACATCATGTAGAAGAAGAACTAAAAGAAAAAATGTGATTGTTAGCAGTTTCTAGCTATGAAAGGCATTCCTAGGGATATTTTCATACTTTGTAAAAATTTCCATGTTTTCTCCCATGGATTCCTTTGCAGTCAGAAAAAGAAAACTTCCAGGTGCCTATTTGAACCCCACATGGCCACTCCTGTGTAGAGCACAGTGGGCCCCAGGCTCAAGCCTGAAGCTTATAGGGTACCTAGGGGACTGCCCCTCACAGCCTGTCACCTGAGTTCTGAGGTGTGCCCTGGGGACCCCCTTTTGCTGGTTCAAAATCAGAACCTCGGTATTAATCCTCAGATTCCTGGTGCTCTGGTTTCTGGCTTCTTTCCCTCTGCCTCATCACTCATGCTGAGGTCTCCCGAGGAATTCTTTCCTACAAAGAGATCTTTACTTCAAGCCTCTGAAGACAAAGGAGTTTCATTGCTTTTAGAAATTTATTATTCCTTACAGCTTAGTAAAAATCAGTCAGCCAAGCCTCAGAGCAGGATACTGGAGCATATTCACTTAGTGATCTTCTGTTCAGGGCTCAGTTGGGAAGGGAGGTGTGCCTGGCTGGATTAATGCAGTAGTTACTTGGATTACTGTTTTGGAATGAATTTATTATTCAGAAGACCTAGTGCTCAGCATGACTCTTTTTTTGTCTTTTTGAGACAGGGTCTCGCTGTGCAGTTCAGGCTGGCCTTGAGCTCACTTTGCAGCCCAGGCTGGTCTTGAACTTGCAACAATCCTCCTGCCTCAGCCTCCCGAGTGCTAGGATTACAGGCGTGCGCCACCACGCCCAGCCCTCAGCTTGACTTTTTAATAGAATGAAAAAGGTAATGAACAAGACAAGAGACCCCAGCTTTCCAAACTCAAGTAGTTACGATTTCCTCCGTAACTAACTCGGATAATGTGATGCTATGGGCAGGCCGCAGTGGACTGTTTTCTATTTTGTATTTTTTGTGTCATTTATGGATTTCTCCCTCGCCTCTGGGGTCTCACTCCGTCACGTCCAGTGATATGTCTGGGGAGTGATGAATGCCTTCTTAGGGCTGAAACAACGTGGACGCAGAAGGCCGCAGAGGCCCTGAGTGATTTCATTCTCGGCGACTCTTCAGCCCTTTCCACTAGCCGCTGGTATATGCATGTCCACACCAGGCATTTCTGGCATAAGATACCTGGAGACTTGGTTAGGAGGACAGAAGAAGTGGAAGGTGGTGAGGGGTCCCTGTATTTTTCAGTGAGTTGGAAGCAGAGAGAAAAACCAGCCAAAGTGAGCACCAGGATATATTACGCAAAGAAAGGAGAGAGGGTTTCCTGGAGGAGGGCTGGTGGGAAGTGCTGTGTGCTTCAGATTTCAGGCAGGATTCAGAATCAAGGAGGCTGGTGGATTTGGTCATAGGAGGCCGTCAGAGACCTTTTCAAGAGTGACACTGTAGTAGAACTGTGGAGGTGAGAGGCATTAGGGTGGCCAAGGAAAGGCAGGGGAGGGGAAGTTCATAGAGAAAAGCCGAGGTGGTTCACATTATGTATGTGAGTAGCATCAAGGAGAGTAGAGAGATGAACGGGAAAGGTGCAATAATGTTGAATACAGGATCAACAAAGTCCACGGAGGAACCCTGGGAAATGAGAGTAAAGGAACTAAAAACCAGTGAAGGTAGATGTTGGTGTTCGGAGGGAATGCCCAGTAGGCGCTGTTCCATGACCGGAAGTGGAGTGGATGAGGTCACAGGAGAAGCAGGCGGGTGACCTGGGCTCTGTTCAAAGCCACTGCTGGCGGGATGGGAAGGAATGTACATACCCTACCTCTAGCTTCCTGGAGAACTAATTAGTATACTTGATACTCCTCATTTGAACAGCTTCCTGTGAGCCCCAAGATGAGACAAACCCATAAATACGTATTTATTATACTTAGGAGATCTGCTTACTTCCTCTTCAAAGGGTCCCCTTGGCGATCATTCCTTTTCATTTCTCTAATTGCACACTAGAGAAAGCATCAGTTAGATGTAACTGGTCTGTAGGCCGCCAAAACTGCAGACCTCGCAGCGCGCCCAGCCAGACAGCTCTGCGCATGCGCACTCCCAGGTCGCAGGCCGGAAGGAGGCTCGGTTTCCCTCCCTGGCGTTTACCCACCACGAAGGTGACTTGGGGACGCGGCACCTCTCTTGGCTCCGGCAGAGCCCCTGTGCACCTTGACTGCCCACCCAGGAGGAGGAACATGGCTGCCTCCTCTATTCCCGTCCCCGCCCCTTTGATAATTCACTGAAAGGCTGTGACAGGGATAGATTCGGCTCCTAGGATTTTCCGCGTTGTCTCCAAGGCCCGCAAGGACCGCACTGACTTGGAGCGCGCAGGGCCCAGGCGCCGGCCTTTCGAGGAGGCCGCTTCTGGGGCGCGGTGGGGTGGCCGATGACTGGCCGCTGGGGAAGCACCCTGAAAGTCCGAGGCAAGGCTGCCCGACAGCGCTCGGCAGGCGGCTGTTTCCCGACAGGGCCTCTGCGGTGAGAGCCCGGCCCGCAGCGGCCGCAGTCCACCAGGCCTCCAGACCGAAGAGGCCTCCAGGCCTCCAGCGCCTTCGCGAGAGCACGCGGGGCCGCTACTCCCGCGCGGTGATGGACCAGCCCGGCAGGCTGGTAAGGCAATTCCGAAGGTCAATGCCACTGGAAAGGAAATGTTCACCGTCATCGAAGCCAAGCCAATAATCGTTCCTTCTCGGAGAGTAACTGATGTACTAGTGCCCCTGGTAAAGAGCACTGTCGCAGGGTTACTTGTTTTACAGCGTTCATCACAGCTGATCCCATAGAGCTGCTGTGAATTATGTATTGTACTAAAAATGATTTTTCAACTCAGAACTCTTCGTTGTAACTTCATCTCCAGCCAAACACTAGCATTTTCCAGTAACTCAATGCAGTGATCTAAAAACGCACAGCCCCTCCCACAGTGAAGCCTGGGACCAGTGTGCCAGATGTGGGAGAGCAGGAGGGCGTGCTGACAGGGTACGTGCACTCGGGTGATCACAACTCTCGGCGGACAGGTTGGTAGGGTCTTGGATTCTTCGTTTTGCAGTATGGGAGATTGAACGCAGGGCCTTTGTAGTGAGCTACATTCCCAGTCCTTTGAAATTACAGTCTTACTAAGTTGTCCAGAGTGGGCTCAAACTTGTGATTCTCCTGCCTCAGCCTCCCAGCGCAATGGCACTGTAAGCATGCACCTCTGTACTGGCAGGGTTTGGGAGGACTGATGTTACTGTTGCTCTGCCCCGGGTCAAGATCTGTCTACTTGATTTGGTACTTGTAGGTTGTTCAGTTAGAAAGAGATTAAAAACTCAGTCACTGTGCTGGGCTTCACCATTTGCTGAAACCCTCGAGCACACAATGTGAACACGTCACCTGCTTGTACTTTGCTGACACCTGCCTTTGGGCTACTCTCTGGCTGTCTGCGTCGCTGCTGGTGACTGAAATCACTCAGCTTTTTTGGCATAGCAATGAGCCTTGTGCTCACAAGCGTCTGTCCTCCTCTCTGCTCCCTGCCCCCTGCCCCCTGCAGACTGCCACCCGCTGTGTCAGCACTGTGTGGCCAATCTCCAGGACACTGGGAGCATCTGCCTGAGGTGCCAGAATGCCCGCCACCTGCTGCTGGGTGACCACTGTGTTTCCCACTGCCCTTCTGGATACTACGCCGAGAAGGGCACTTGTAAAAGTGAGTAAGTGCCGGGCCAGGAGCTGGAAACTCTTTCTGAGATTTTATTCAGGGCTGGAGCCTGGAAGGATGAATTTCCCAAAGCAGGAGGTGGCGGGAAGCCCGTGGGGGTCACATGTGGCCCACTTGAGCCCTTTGCATAGTGACAGTCTACCCCCTCCCCCTGCTGCTTGGGAAGGGAACTTGGCACCACAGCTTCTGTTTGGTCTCTCCCCCTGCAGGATGCCACTCCTCCTGCAGGACCTGCCAGGGCAGAGGACCTTTCTCCTGTTCTTCCTGCAACACCAGCCTCGTTCTGACCCACACTGGTACCTGCAGCACTTCCTGCTTCCCTGGACATTATCTGGATGACAACCATGCTTGCCAGCGTAGGTGTTTTAACCAAACTTCTCCCTTCTTGTGCCCTTCTAGGGCCCCTGGAGGAAATGTCAAGTTCTTGTTTTCCACATTCTCTCTCAGTAGCCTTTATTTTTCTTAATGGAAAGACACTAATTTACAGAGACAATGTGGATGCCATTAGTAGACTGTAATTCAGATATCAGCCTGATTGAAAGTGTTCTCTTCTTTAAATACCAGCTGTGCGTGTGTGATCTTGGGCAGGTTGAGTTCTCTGTTCCAGTTACCTCACTTGCAAGACTAAGAATCAGCTTTGCTTCACCTTTATGATTTTTCACAGCTATCCAGTTTTTATCCTAGCCAGAGAATGGAGCTTGCTTAAGTACAGTCAGTGGCTACACACTTTTCTGAAGTTAACTTGTTTTCTTCATATATTTGTTCCCTTTTTTTTTTTTGCGGTACTGGGGATCGAACTCAGGACCCTGCGCTTGCTAGGCAAGCGCTTATTCCACTGAGCTATATCCCCAGCCCCTTTTTTTTTTCCCTTTTTTTTTTTTAAACATTTTCTTTGTTTTTGTTTTTGTTTTTGTTTTTTTTTGCGGTACTGGGGATTGAACTCAGGACCCCGCGCTTGCTAGGCAGGCGCTTATTCCACTGAGCTATATCCCCAGCTCCGATATATTTGTTGAATATTGACACCACACAAGCCTTTACATGTTTGCAAAACATTCCAACTATTTCTGCTCCCAGAGTAGTTACTTTGTCTCTGTAACATGTATAGATGTCACCTTTCTGAAATAAGTCAGAATATGATTGATTGCCTTGTTTAGGGCTTAAATGAACTAGGATAAATTAGAGAAAGGGCAGATCAGAATGGGAAAAAACAGGGACTCCTTCACAGACAAAGGGACATTTCTGATAGGCTGGCAGGTAGCTCACTTTATTTCCGGCTCCAAAGTGTCGTTTTAAAGAATTATGTCCTACTTTTAAAAATGACAGTGAGCAAACAGAGTGGTGGTGTTTCACTGTTGTGTTCCAGGAAGTACCATACCAATGGCAGAGCAGTGACAAAGAGGGCGAGCTGTGGGCTTAGGTGTCTGAAGCTCGAACACTGACTGCCGCTCACAGTAAACTGCGCTCTAAGTCTGTCAGCAAGCCGGTTAATTCCTGGGCCTCAGTTCCTTTTTCTGTAATAGAGGGATTACAACAATGTCTCTGTTCTAGTTGCATTCAACACAGACCCTAGTAGAGGAGAAGGTCCCTCTCGGTATAGATTAACTCTTGTTATTGTTAGATATCACTGCTCATTGAGTGTTTGCAAGCATTTGCCTTTGAAGTGATGCTATGTGGATCTCACACTTTTGCATCACCTGTTGAGACAACAACAATAGAAACCTTTACTGAACAAATGAGCATATTTCTTTTCTTTTCTTTTTTGGGAGGTTTATTTTTATCTTTGTTTGCTGAGAGAGGGTCTTACTATGTAGTCCAGACTGGTCTTGAATTTGTTTACATAGCCCAGGCTGGCCTTGAACTCACAACAATCCTCCTGCCTCAGCCTCCCAAGTTCTGGGATTACAGGTGTGCACCACCATGCCCAGCTAGATTTCCTTACTTTTAATAACAAAAACTTTGCATGTCATATATCAGCTCTCTGCCAGAATCTGTACATCCTGTAATACAAGAGACAGGAGTGAAATACTTTCATGTTCTGTTCAAATGCAAGAGAGTATTGGTGGAGAAATGGTGACTCGGATTTATGAGGATCTTCACAGCAGTGGAGTCACAGAAATAGAAGTTCAAAAGGAAAAATAGAATCCCTAGTATGACCTATAGAGAACAAAAATGCATTGCATTGAAATATTTCTCTTTGGGGAAGTGTTTCCCTCACTGCAGGTTTGTACCTTTGCTGTGCTGCCAGGTAAAGAGGATTTCATAGGCTATTTCACTTGAATTAAGAAGCTCTTGCCTTTAGTCCTTAAGATTCAGTCTTTTTAACTTGCATAAAGTAAGCCCTTAAATTGGGATATCTGAGTTTCTAGTGTGTAAAAAAACCAACAATGCCCCTTTGTAAGGCTCACCGTTACAGGCAATCATAGGCCTGGCAGTTTTAAAAATTGTTCAGGAAAAGGCTTTTGAGGAAACATGACCACTATCACAGGAGGAAATGATAAGTGTGTTAGGGCAACTTTCCAGATTCTGGTTACAGAAATCTTTAAAGAGTTTGTACTATTACTGAGCTCTAAAACTTAAGGGTGAGCAGTTTGGGCAGGAACTTTGAAAAGCAGTGCTGAGTAAGCACAGTGCCCTGCGGTCAGAGGAGACTCCGGGCTTCCCAGGGCGACCTTGTGCCCGCGCAGACACTCTTCCTCCCTCTTCCTCTCAGACCTCTGCTAGAAGCTTCATGGCAGACTGTTCTTTCTGACCAACCCTGGAACTCTTCGGAGCAATAGAGAATAAGTCTCCTCCCTCATTCACATGTTTACATTCAAAAGTTAGAGAGCAGCTCTCATAGATGTCCTACCTGGACATCTCTGATTCCCCAACAGAACTGGAGCCGGCAGAGAGTTTGAGCACAGGTCAATAGCAGCTCTCAGACCTTACAGTAGAGAAAAGACCTAGTGAACTCCACATACTGGGAGGGCCTCACTCCTTCCTCTTGAACACTGGTGACAGCACATCCTTTGTTCACTTCCTGGCTCCTGTTCCCCTTGCCAACTTCTCCTCTGTCCTCCTGGCACTCCCTGTGGTGCTGAGTGACCTCTGTGACCTGCCCTGGGCACTGCCAGCGTGGACCGACATGGCTGCCTCTGGAGGAATACTTTGTGTGGCATGAACATAGTAAGGAGGAAAGAGTACTCCTGCACCATGCGCCTCTGGAAATAGAAGCTGAGGACCCAAGGGCCTGTGGTTTGTATACAGCTATGGTGTGTAAGGCAAAGGTGGCCAATGGCTGATTGCCTTAGGAAAGAGCAAAGATGGAGGTCGAGATGATATCTCTTTACATCGGCAGAGTCATCTAGCATTTCAGGATGCTAAGTGTCAAGCCTGACCTACACACGCAGGTACCACAGGGGAATAAGAAACAGCTACAAAGATTCCAGAGCACAGAGGCAGAGGAAGGCTGAAGAAGTAAAACATCAGAAATCCCCAGATCTCAGGGCAGGGGACAGTCCTGTGGCCCCAGGCGGAGAAGCTGACACTGGTTCTCATTTGCAGTTCCATGCCAAGCAGGGAGGCCAGCGGGTGTGTAGGTTGTGGGGTAACTCCTCAACTGAAGCTTCTGTTAGTATCTTCAGTAATCACGTCACATTTTTAGTTAATATTAAATCTTTAATTGGTGAAAAGTCTTCAGCTGGTTTTCACTATAGAAAACTGCTGTCTAAGCAAGTCTTCCCCATCCTGTATTTGTTCAGTTGATTTTAGAGCACAAATGCAGGTCTTTACTTACAGTTCTGCTTATTTCACCTGATTAGTTTGAGTATATTGCTCCAACTGGTAGAAAGAACTGAATTTCCAATACAGGTATAAATTCCATATTTAAAGTTGATTAGCATGAGTCTTTTTTTTAAAGTCATTACTAAAAATATTGATCAGGTAAAATATTAAGGCTTAATCACTATGATCACTCTACTAGGGACATTGCTTTTACTAATTATGAGGATTTACTAATCACTTTTTGAGGGTGCATTTCAATCATCTTCAAAACTATATACAACTGTTAAGACCCACTTTATTTTCAAATTCACACGTCTGTTTTCAGGATCTTTGTCAAATGAAACTAAAATCCTAGCATTAACAAATAAAAGTTTAGTCATGGGTAAGCTTCCAACAGTTAAAATACATATTCTTTTCTAGCTCATTCCAAAGTATCTGTTAAAAAATGCAATCTATAATTTTTCTGGGATCTTAAATTACCAATCTATACATTCAAATGAATATTTTTATTGCTGTGACTTTCTTTGTAGGTGAAACAAGAGTAGGTCATTTCTCTTTTATTTTATAGCGAGGTAATTTTCCTGCATTATGCTGTACTTGTATCCTAAACTGTAGTCCTAAAGCTACAGGATTGCTCTCAGCCCCTCTCCCCTGACATACACTTAAAGTGGATTTCAGAATGCGGCAGGGATGTAGGTGCTTGTGTGTGTGTTCATGCGTGTTTTTATATTAAGTGCTTGGCTTTATTTATCTATGTAGCAGATACTGACTGAGCACCTGCAATGTGACAGATAGCCAGCCACAGGCCAGGCTGTGGAATAACACAAGAAGCAAAACAAACCTGGCCCTTGCTTTCCTGAAGTCTACCGCTTGAAGGATACAGATGTTAAACAAATAATCACTCAAGTAAAAATTGTTACACATGACAAGAAAGAAATGTCTAGGGTGCTAATATGAGCATGTACCTCCCAGATTTGTTCTAGAGTAGAAACCCCCACAAAGGCTTCCTGGAAGGACAGAATGAAAAGTAAGAGTTAAAGAGACGTGAAGTTTATATTAAGAAGGTTCAAATACAGGATTTCTAGGTGAAGAGAATGGAGAAAATATAGAGGGACAATGTTTGTGGAAATGACAGCTAGAAATTTTCCAGGACTGAAGAAAGACATTGAGCTTGTAGGGGAAGCGCGTTCTGCACCCTGAGTCATACAAATAAGCCTCTCTGGTGGATGTATGGAAGGTAGATTGCAAGGGCTCAGCCTGGCTATGAGAAAACCAATCAGGAGGCTATGACTAGAGTCCTGCACGCGTGATGATGGCTCGGGTGTATTGCTTTGCGTGGACATGGAGAAAAGCACAAAGTTCAGTGAGTTGTGCTAGAGAGTTGGAATAAACAGGACCCAGTGAGTGACTGGAGTAGGAGTGAAAGAAAGGAAGATAGACTCCAAGGTTTCTAGCACGAACAACTGGGTATGTAGAGCGGTGCCGGTAGCTGGAGAAGACAGAAGTGCTGTCCAAGCGGTGGTGGTGGAGTCAGTGACTGGCTGCTAAGAACTGCGGTTGAGCGAACTAACAAACTAAGTGAGCTTTGAGTCATTTGTATCTTAAATTCTGGGATTTCATAAGGCCCATGATAAAGTTCATGTTTAATTTTAATTTTGGCATTACACACACACACACACACACACACACACACATCTACATCTCCATCATAAATTGTATAGGGCTTGTTTCCTTAAGAAGTAAGGTTCCAATAAAACTCTGGACTTTAATTCCAGAGGTCTTAGGGTAAGTACAAATTCTGTTGCTGAATCACTGATTTCCATCCATGGGTTTATAATTTATCTGTCGGAAAATGAGATTATCCTTTATTTTGGAAAATAAAAAACTAAGATTTTCTTTGTCTGCTGCTCACGGAAGGAGGGTTATGAGTCATAATTAGAGAGCAGGCTGGCGCAAGGCTTTGTTCCCATGTGGCATCTGCCTGGGTTTCATCAAAGTTTCTGCATTTGCAATTGTAATCATACGGTCATTTTCTTCTATCTGTGCAGCGTGTGACACACATTGTCGGAGCTGTGCTTCATACGCCAGCTGTACCTCATGCCGAGATCCAAACAAGGTGCTGCTCTTTGGGGAGTGCCAGTATGAGATCTGTGCCACACAATACTATCTCGACATCTCCACCAAAACGTGCAGAGGTAAAGCTCTTCCTGAGTTGTGTATGGATTCTTTTATTCAGTGATACCCTATTTACCAAGGTGCCCAGGTGCCCACAATAGGAAAATGCCTTCATCAAATGTGTTGACTTCCTGTGATGGTAGCAAGAATTACATATTCATTTATTCATTCATTATTTGCTTATGAAACACATTTTTGAGCACCTACTATGTATTGGCCACTGTGCCAGGTAACTGGACTGGAGATGGCCAATTGCAAACCTTAGCATGTGTGTGGCCCATAGACATACTGTGTTTGGCACGCCTAATGTTCTGATGCTTTAAAACCTTTGATTATTTGCCTTTTACAAGTCAAAAAGACTTTGCATAGAAAAATTGGTGTTTTTTGTTTCCTTGGAAAAAAAATCAGAAGATCTGGCAATACTAGCTTTGCCTTACCACTGTGCGAGGGTAAGGACTGTGCTGCTCTCCTCCCCTCTGGGTAGAGTGTGGTCTCCTCACCGAAGGTTCCACTATTCCCTGTTGGATCACAGCAGCTCTATTTCAGAAATGTACATTACCTTCCTGGGCCCTTAGGTGTTTGCATTTAGAGCTCCAGCTTGCTAGACTATAAGCTTAAGGAGGTCAGAAACTGCGCCTGACTTGTTCATCTCTGCTTGACAAATGCAAATATGCGTGAAGACACTGTCCACGTCAACAAGGAATTACAAGCGGCTCATATTAAAAGCCAAGTACCTTTTTCTTTGTGTTCCAATAGCTGGAATTCCTGGCATTTTTGCTCTTTGAATGGTAATGCTCAGTAAGGTGAAAAAACAGAGCTAAAAGCAAGTTTAACTTGATTCTGTTCCATGTCCCCACTCCTCCTGGCCTCTTTCCACATTTCCCTGTCCGCCTCTGGCTCTGGCAGGGAAGCTGAAGCTCAGATACAGAGGTCAAACTTCTGCCAACCGAACTTGGCATGCTTTGAGTCCCTGCAAAATTGCACATTTTCCATTCCAAGAAATTCTACTTGGTTGTCAACTTAGGTGGTCCACTGCACTGAAGACCACAGAAGCCTCTCTGCTGTTCTCCTTCTAACCAGAGGCTGTCAGTTTGTGGTGAAAAATAAGATTATCACAAATCCTCCCTGTTGTAAGTGATTTCATAACCATGCTGGCAGGTTTCAAGGCTATATTTTAGTCCTTTCCCCCCCAGGACTGAGTCAGCCCAATAAACAAGTGGGACTAACTTTATAAATCTTCTTGGGCGCACGCGTGCTATCTTGCACATTTACCTGCTCTTTGGGACATGGAAATACTGCATCAAGGAAGAGAAAAGGTGAATGATGAGTTTTTCCCGGCTTCTTAGGAAGGAGGCAGAGTGTGGTTGAGGCAACTGTGAATGGAGATATTTTCTGTCGGAAAGCAGTTCAACAGGAGACAATATATGCCAGGCACTGCACTAAAGTATTTCCTTATTAATTATTTAGTGCTAGGGAACCCAAGGCCTCACACATACTGAGCACTGTTCTATCCCTGAGCTACATGCCCAGCCCCCATGTTAAATTCTTTACCTGTATAATTTTACTTAATCTTCACAATGACTTTATGAAATGGGTGCTACATTTTTCCCAGTTTTATCAAGGCTTCACACACTTAAAGAAGGTATATAAGATGATGCAGATAAAAAATAGCAATGCCCACGACTTAACCAGCAACTCGCCTGCCTTCAAATCCTTTGTCCTTAACCGTGCTTTGCGTCCCATCTTCCGCACCTGGGGGAACTTCCTTACAAGCTAGAACGCTGGTTTTGTGCATGCTTCAGAGCTGCCTGGAACACTAAAGCCAACAGCGACAACCACTGTATGTAACAACTGCAACAAGAAATGCAAAAGCAGCAGGAACATGTTTTCTTGGACCCCAACCCCTGAGACTCTCTGACGTTGAGCTTCATCCCCTGCATTGGTAACAGTCCCGCAGGATTATCTGATTTATCCAAGGATACGCCCTGCCAGAGCATGAGCTCCTTCCAGGTCTGCACCTCCTACATTCACATCCTCCCCGGGGCAGTGATGTGTTCCCGTGGTTATTGTGCAAACGATGATGTGAACCAGTCAGCTGCGCAGCCCTAGAGGGGTCCTCTGTTGTTTCCCTAAGACCTTTCTTTGGGACAGTTGCTCAATGCTGCACTGAAGTCTAATGTCATTGGTTCTTTCTGTTGTGTTGTCAGTGCCTGAGTTTGAGAGGTGGAAAGTCAGTGGTGGCAGCAGATCTCTGCTATCTCTTTAACAACTGAGCACCGAGTTTGGAGGAGGTCAGGATTAGGTAGCAGAGGATTGGCCACTCCCTATGGCAAGCTTTGCAGGAAGACTTGGCGTGGTGCACGGGATAATGAACCCTGGAGCCTGTGGGGTCAGACCAGGTTGATCTGGCTCTGGGACAGCCCTGCTGACAAGCAGACTGTGGAAACATGAAATGCACCTTGTCCATACCTGTGTCTCTCAATAACGAGGAAACACTGAACCTCAGCGAAGCATCCAGGTCACTGCAGGCGGAGCCTCATTACAGCTCGGTTATCTGACATCGCTTATGTTGTCCTCACATTACCCCTTGCAGCTGCAGACAGCAGCCTCATAAATAGGCTGTGGGGCCCGAGGGTGGATGGAAAGCGCACTGATCTAACACAGACTTTCTTTTCAGAGTGTGACTGGAGTTGCAATGTGTGCAGCGGGCCTCTGAGAACAGACTGCCTGCAGTGCGTGGACGGCTATGTTCTCCAGGACGGCGCCTGTGCAGAGCAATGTTCACCATCTTTCTACCGCGACTCGGGCCTCTGCAAGAGTATGTGTTTGGAGATCCCATTCCGAGACACTCCTGTCTTGGCCTCCTTCATTTCTGAGAAGGATCCCTTGATAAGTTTCCCTTCTGTTTTTCACGGAGTTCTGGTTTCTTTCCTAAGAGCTATCTATGTTATCATAAAATTTCCCTTTTCCTTCTCTGTGCCCTTATATGATGTGCTAAAATTTGATGCCACTGTGAGAATCCTGGGTTAAATGGCCACATGTACAGGTATGTGTAGGACATTACTTGTTACTTTTGGATTTCTTTAAAAATTGAACCATCCTGTCCTCCAGATGGGACAATCTGTATACTTGGGGATTAGGGCCCTAGAGAGACATATTACACTACCATCTGCCTCCCTAAACCCTACACATGCCCTATGCCTCACCATCGCTTCTCTCACAGTATCTTCTGAAGCCTCAACTTAACACCACAAAATCCTCAGATCCTGCAATTCATACAAAAAGTGCACAGAGAGCATTCCTGGTAGCATTCCTAAGACACTGATACTTGACTGGATAAGGGAAGAAAGACCAACACTTCAGCAAAATAGTATTGAGAGCCAAGGACTAGTTAGTAATAACATTAATCACTCATATCTGTCAACTACTTTAGAGTTTATCTAGCATTTTCAGTACTTAATTGGATCTTCACCTAAGGAGATATGTGGGACAGTGTTTCTAACTCCTGTTTTTTAGGAGAGAATACAGAGGCTCATGGGGTGGAGGGACTAATCCCTAGTCTCCTACCTGGTAAGTGAAGTGTCACAAGCAGAACCCTGGCTTCTTCACTTCTCAGGAGGTGCTTCCTTAGTAGACCAGATTGCATTGCTGCCTGATACCTAACACTGCCTTCCCACAAGGGTCCAGAGCTCCCTCAGAGAGCTACAGATTCCTATTGACTTGACTTTTGTCTTTCAGGCTGTGACAACCACTGTCTTCAGTGCCAAGGTCCCCACCAATGCACCCACTGTGAAGAGCCATTTCTCCTCTTGGAAGCCCAGTGTGTCCAGGAATGTGGGAAGGGATATTTCTCAGATCGTGAAAAGCACAAATGCACAGGTAACTTGAGTCTCTGCTGAGCACGCTGGGAAGAGGTAAGGGTAGCAAGTAAGTCATGGGTGCTGAAGAACATCAGAGTTAGATGCAGAAGGAAAATCCATGGAACTTTGCTGAAGGAATGTATGGCTTCCCATTGACATCTGCCAAATTCTGAACAGAATATAGGAGTGCAGCCCAGTAATTCTCTTACACAGATCGATATTGTAGGTCATTATGGAAACAAAGCCAATATTTTATGGGAATTTAGGGATATATTAAACTTCAGTGGGGTATCTGTTAAGAGTGGATCAGCCATACTGATATGGATATGTGTAGGCTAAATCACTTGTGACCCTGATATTGGCATTATATTTTCAAAGAATAGGATTTAGGGGAATAATTTAGTGAGGCACACTGGAGCTTTTATTATTAAAATAAAACTGAATGCAGTCTTAATCTCCTTGGATCATCAAGAAAATTTATCATTTGTTCTCATCATTTCTATAAAAACTTGGTACCATCTGTGCCTCTTGAAAGAGTATCAGACATTTAACAATAATGCCATTACCCAAGCATACCATTCTCCCCTTCACTAAATTTTCTTCATCTCTCTTACCTTATTTAGCATTTACATGGCTTGGTAAGACATGAAAAACTATGAATCCTGTTTTACAAGTGGGAAAAAAAAGACTCAAAGGTGTTCATCAAAGTAACATCTAATCAGATATTAAACCCAAGTTTTCTGATTCTAATCCAAGGCCTTATAAATGTGCAGCTTTTTATAACAAAATTCCAACTGAGGAAGCAGCAAATTTAGATAGTAAGCACTCAGTCTGAAGAAGAGTATTAACGTAACCCAAGGAAATAATGCTATGTGTGTTCAAATAGGTCTCTTCGTGCATTTACAGCGCTGCTACTAACAACAATAATAGTAACAAGTGTGAGTGTGGTGGTAATAGAACAGCTAAGCCTTTTCTATGTGCCTGGCACTATGCTAAGACCTTTCACATTGTAATATGTACAGTCCTTCCAAATATTTGCATGAGATGCTATGCTAGCCTCTTTTTCAAAGAAGTAAACTTGTAACTGATTTTTAAAGGAACTTGCCTAAAGTCTCAGAAGGAGTAGCACACAAAATGAAGCTAAGGTCTTAGTCTAAATGACCCCCCATGTGGCAGTGTTAAACAATCCATCCATGTGCCATATTGTTCAGATCACAGTGTATACAATGGGGAATGCTCCCTCTGTTCTGATTCCTTCTGAGGGTAGATCATTCCCTGTGAATCTCCACAGGGAAGCTGTTAGGATTCTCTTATGTTGCCAGTTGGGGTCCTTTGCTGTTTGCACTCTGACTCCTGGGGGCAGTCCCTTTGTTTCTCAGCTGGTCCTGGCTAGGTGTCTGTGCCTTGGTTGTGGCTCATTTATTGTGTTCTCTTTTTGATAGCGTGCCCACAGGGGTGCTTGCAGTGCAGCTCCGTGGACTGGTGTCACCTCTGTGACCATGGGTTCTTTCTGAGGAGTGGCCTCTGTGTTGCCCGCTGTGTTCCTGGTTTCTCCACCCATTCCTCTAATGAAACATGTGCTGGTAAGAACTCCTCTTGTGTCCGGTGAATTTACCAGTAATCTATCTGTGCAGTGGCTGGGTTTATGGATAGAATTAATGATTATGATATAAAATACAGAATTCATCCTAAGAAAGCCCTTGGTGCTACTAAGGAATAAGCGGCTGATTACAGAACTTGGGAAATGAGAAAATTTGAACTTGTGTGGTCTTTGGAATGAAAAAAGAAGTGATCTGTGTTCTGAAAATTTACCACTATCAGATAAAAAATTTGACACAGATTTAGCTTTGTTCCTGTACTGCAGCCATGTTATAGGTAATTACCTATTATATATTTACATATATAATGTATTTATTTTTTTCCTATAACTTGTAGCTCTAATTATGCAAAGATACAATGGGACATCTTTTTTGCATATAGTAAAAATAAATGGTAAACAGTGACTAGTATGAGTAGACTAGGTTTCCATGTTTGAAGCGGATGAATTTGAAGACATGCTGTTTGCTGTCCTAAATAAGGTAACATGTTAAATGAAAGGAACTAATCTCTTCCAAGACATCAGGGGACACCTCACCTTGAACAACAAAGAGAAGTGAATTCAGCCCTAGTTCTGAATGCCAAAAGTTTTACAGGTAGCTAAAGCTTGGAAGTTACAGCATGGCTTGGTGTACCTTAGGATTTTAGTGTTGTTCCTCAATGATATGGGGAATTTTGTTAACACCAACAATCAGTCACTTATTCTGTCTGTATATTTCTGGCCTCAAAAGGTATTAAGATTTTTTCCCAAAAGGAAACAATATATTTTGGACTTAAATTGCTGAAACCTTTTTGGAAACCCCAAATGCGAATCAGCTTACTACTTGTGGGGCATAAAATGAATTCCACTTTTACTAGAATAATCTTATGGTAGAAGTTGTTCCCATGAAACTTTGCCTTCCTCAGCTGTCGTGTCTGACAGGTTGTAGAAGGACTCACCAATTAAAGACCTTAGCAGAACATCTTGCACAGGAGAGAGTGAGGCCTGCATCACAGCAGGAAATTCTAATTCAGCCATCATGTGCTACATATGGACAGAGATTGTAAAATTTTAAAAATAAAGTATATATTTTACATGAATTCTGAATGTGATCTAGCCACAATACAGCTTCTTTGCATATTAATTGATGCTCTTCTAGGAAATGGTATCAGACACCTACCTCTTTTCCTGACCTCAGTGACTCTGATGTGACAGGTGTATCAAGATAAGACCAGGGTCTCAAACCTGCCACCATATTAGATTGCCTGGCAAGTTTCTAAAATTAATGAGGTCCATTCCAGAACATCTAAGTGACACTCTGACAGTAGAGTCCAAAGTGTCAGTATTATTCATTAATGACATGAGGAATTTTGTCAGTATTGTTTTAAAATTTCACTGTGTGATTTATTATTATTTTATTGTTGAGGCATAATTCATATACCATAAAATCCACCCTTCAAAGTATATAATCCAGTGGTTTTTAGTGTACTTGCAAAGTTGTGTCACTATCAAATATCTATTTCCTGAACATTTTTATCACCCCCCAAAAAAACTACGTGGCCATTAACAACCTCTGCTCATTTTTTTCTCACACCAACGCCTGGCAACCTCTAATCTACGTTCTGTCTTTGTAGATTTGCCCATTCCAGACATTTTACATAAATAGAATCACAATATGTAGCCTCTTACGTTTGGCTTCTTTTATTTAACATAATGATGTGCTTGCTTTGGCTGCAAAAATACTTAACCTGATGTTCTCAAGGTGCTTCCATGCTGTAGCTCGCATCAATACATCTTTCCTTTTCTTCTTTTTTTTGGTACTGGGAATTGAACTCAGGACTTTGCGCTTGCCAGGCAGGTGCTTATGCCACTAAGCTATATCCCAGGCCTCCCTTTTCTTCTTATGGATGAGTGTTATTACATTGTATGGGTGTACATTTCATCTATTCACCTTTTTGTGTTTTGTTTTGTTGTGTTGTGTTGCTGGTGATTGAACCCAGGACCTCATATACGCTATGTCAGCACCTTACCACAGAGCCATATTCCCAGCCCCTGTTTTTCTATTGGTCAATTGGTGGATAATGTATTTGCATTGTTTCTACATTTTGGCTATGATGAATATGCTATGCAGCAGTCTTTGTGTGGGTATATAATTTTAGTTTCCCAGGTTATATACCTAGTAGTAGAATTACTGGGTCACATGGTACCTATATGTACACGGTTTCATTGAGGAAGTGCCCGACTATACTTCTAAGTCAGTGCACCATTTTACCTTCCATCAGCAATGTATAAGGGTTCTACATGCTCCACATCCTCACCAACACTCTTTGTTGTCTTTCCTAGTGGAAGCGGTGTGAAGTCTAATTATGGTTTGATGTATGTTTCATTGAGAGCTAATGTTGCTCATGTGCGCATTGGCCTTTTGTATGTATTTGGAGAAATGTCTAGTCAACCTCTTGACCACTCTAAAAATTGTGGTGTCTTTTATTTTTGAGTTATAGGAGCTCTTTATATATCTGGATAAAAATCTTTCTTCAGGTATGTGCTTGGCAAACACTTTCCCCTGCTCTGTAGATAAATTGTCTTTTCACATTGTGTCTTTTGAAACCCACGAGATTACAATTTAGGTGATGTCTAACTTACCAAATTTTTTGGTCACTTCGGCTATTTGTGTCCTATCCAAGGAAACATTGTTCACTTCACAAAATCACACCGGTGTACTCCTGTATTTTCCTCTAATGTGCATTCAGTGTGATGATCGCTGGGTTAGAAGGATGTGCATGCTGTGTAATAGCCCGGAGTCACCCCAGTGAAGCTCTGAATTAACACAAGCTTGTTTCCTTAAAATAAATAAATAAGGAACGCCTAATGAGTGATTGCGATGAGCTTGACCTTTGAATTTATGTTTTCCAGGCAAAACACACACTCCCAGTCTTCATGTGAATGGGTCCTTGACCCTTGCTATTGGCTCAATGAAACCACTGGACTTTTCCTTGTTGAACATCCAACCACAGGATGGCACCGTGGAAGACCTCCTATTCCACGTTGTGAGCACTCCCACCAATGGTCAGCTGATGCTCTCAAGCAATGGAAAAGAGGCTCAGCTGGATAAGGCTGGTCGTTTTAGCTGGAGAGATGTGAACCAGAAGAAAGTGCGCTTTGTGCACAGCAAAGAAAAACTCAGGTGAGCCAGCAGCATTGCTTCCCTCCTGCTTCTTTCCCATCATTCCTCTTCCCACCTCTATTTCTTAACAGCTCTCCCTGCTCATCTGGGGAATATTGATACTCCATAAATGCTTTCAGCTGCCTGTCATCATTCCGCTGTAATTGCTCAGAAAGTGTGCCTCTGTTTGAAGTATTTTTATTTTATCACATAATTATGGGTAATTCTGTGATGTGATAGGAGAATTCTTAATATAATTACCCAGTTTTTTGGCCCAGCAAGAACGAAACTAGTTACATAGCCAGATGCCGGGGCTGCTCCCCCCAACAAGGAGAATGCACAGGGAGTAGGGAGCAGACGGTGGACAGGGCATATGCTTTTCAGGGTGTGCTGTGGCCTCTAGAATCTCAGACGTGAAGGGAACTTCAAGTTGCGGTTATCTTTTTATCATCCACATTATGAGATTAATTGTGGTTAATTCCTAAGCCTGATTCTCTTTTCCTCTGATACTTCACACGCTTCTGGCTGTCTTCCCCACCCCCACTGACATATGCTTCAGGAATGCAATTGAATGGTAACATCAGCCCGAGCAAACATAGCCCGAGAATTAGCAGAGTAAATCTACTAAACAGAAATCAGAGAATGCACCCCAAAGAGTAGCCTCTTGGATTCTCCTTCGCTCTGCTCTGCTTCATTAATGCAGATAATTCACCATAAACTACAGTGTGTAAACAAGGGATTGAAACCCATGGAACAGTGAGAGAGGCACAGTGAATATTTTGTACTGAGCACTGAACTTGAGGATTTTCTTTATTATTTTTATTGGTTCTTATTTTGGGGAGAGATAAAAGTACATGGTGCTTTCTCTATTTGGGTTCAGAGCTAATGATGCCAGTATCCTGGCAAGATCACATTATTTCAGTAAGAACATCTAACACTTACTGAGTATTAACTTTGAACCAGGCCTCAAACACAGGAATTATATATATTGTGTTCCCAGTCTACAGATCAGAAAACTGGGGCCTTCAGAGTATGAGTAATCTTGCCCATGACCTCACAGCCTGTGAGTAAGAGCTGAGAGTGACCCAACACCCTCTGATCCAACAACCCAGGCCTTTAGTCACAGTGATTTCTGCCTCCCTAGTGTTCTAGGAACAGTGGGCATGCTTCTGTCCAATGGAGGCTAAGATCACCACATGGGGAAGAGGGTCCTGTGACAGAGGTGGAGTTCTGACTCGCGTCCACGCTATACAGCCACTCCAAGTTCCGGCTTAATTTCTTGTATTCTGTATTGCTGCAAGTATAGTTCCTAAATACTTTGCACACATGCTTGTACTCTCTCTCTCTCTCTCTCTCTGTCTCTCTCTGTCTCTCTCTCTGTCTCTCTCTGTCTCTCTCTGTCTCTCTCTCTGTCTCTCCTTCTCTCTCTCTCTCTCTCTCCCTCTCTCTATCACACACACACACACACACACACCCCTTACACAGATTTTATCAGTAGTTGGAATCACTTGTGAAAAGCATAAAACTCTATAGACAACCAAAGTTAACCCTCTTGTTTACTTCTTTACACATCACTTGTTTTCTTACATAATCTTAGCTTTCCATCCCTGAATAGGACAAACAGTGGCAGTTTAGAGAATTCTTGCATTACTGTATTTTATATTTTATCAGGCACCTGTTTTAATACTGGGTTTTCTTTATCTTAAAATCCAAACAAAAAATGACAGGAATGGTAAACTGAGGTTGGTAAAAACTCATGAAAAAATAAAATTCATCATCTCTGAATGATAGAAAAACAAAAAGGCCAACTTGCCAATAAGTTTCTGTTTGTTTTTTTTTTTTTTATGAAAACGCTGACCATGATTCTTTAAGATTAGAATTCTTTAGGGTTGGATTCCTTTGAGATTAAAATGTTCTGTGGAGTAAAAGACAACCTGTGAGCATAGCTGGAGGATTCTGGTAAGCCGTCATTGCTGAGATGCTGAGCACTGTTAGTTGAACCTCCGTGCCACCAAAAGTCACGTTCCCCCCTTTGTTCATTTCGTGTTTGCATTATCCTGAAGCTTCAAGGTGAGAGTAGAGAGGGGAAGGTTTAAATGGGGCAGAGAGAGGACTGAGTAGGAGGGAAGATAGGGTACCTTTTCTGAAAAAGGGGGTTACTGAGCTATCATTTTCATTCAATAAGTTCCCTTGTTCTAAAATGTACTGTCCTGTGAGTGTTAACAAATATATACCATTTCATTACCACAACCACATTCAAGATGTGAATCAGTTCCTCCACCTTAAATATTTTCTTTTTATAGTTTCTCCCTTCCACCCAATTCCTGGCATCCACTGATACAGTTTTTTACCTCTATAGTTTTGCCCTTTCTAAAATGTCATGTGAATAGAATCACATAGTATGCAGTTTTTGTTTCTAGCAATTGCCATAATGCTTTTGAAATTCATCTGCATTCTTTCAGGTATAAGTTGTTAGTTCCAAGAATGCCTTTTAAAGAACCTTTAGAACAATGGTCCTTGCAGTAGACCAGAACTCCAAAGCTGCCACAGTGCATTAGTTAACATCTTTCGAGCCAGCACTGAGTTCTGTCCTTGGCCTGGCTTTGAAAGTGGACAGCTCTCCCTTTCCTTTCTGACACTCTCTGAAGCTGCAGGAGCAACACTCTTTTAAAGAAGTCAACCCAGAGCAAGGAATGAGCTTTATTTTATTATTAATTTGGGATCTTTGGTTACAAATAGTGGAAATGGACATGAACTAGATCAAGCACAATTATAAGGGTTGTTACAACATTGCAGAGGTAGCTCAGATGTCAAAGTTATCAAGAGCAGCTGTGCCAGCAGCGAGTCCAGAGGTAGAACTGGGTAGGAGGTAGGACCCGGCTCTTCTCTCACCTCCGTGTCCCCTTGTCAGAGGCTTCCCTTACCTCCTCCTTCAGGCAGGCTCTTTCTACGTTCTCATCAGCTTTGTGATCTCTGGTTGCCCTGGATTTGCATGGTGCGACCCAACTGCTGGCTCTTAGGCCAAGTCCAACTACTTAGGAAGAATGAGCCATGTTTGCCTAGCCTCGACCACAGTTAATGTGTGTAGTGGTGCAGAGTGACCAGGTGGACATGTAAGACAGCCGTTACAAATGTGTTTATTGGGGGTCATTCATATGGATTGGGAAGGAGTTGTCAGGAAGGTTTGCTGGCAAGAGTGATTGTTGGGAGCTAGTCAGACTAAAAGGTTCTGTCCCGTGCTTCATTTTAAACACTATCCTCTGCTATAACACCAATCTTCCTTGTCCTGGCAACCAACTTTTCAGCTGTTTATTCATTCAGTTTAGAAAACAATGTAGCAAAATAGTTATATTGTTTTTGTGTTACAATGAGATCTCAGAACAGTATTGTATTTTTACCTGTGTCATGCTTTGTTAATGTTTGGTAATTTCTACTTACAGTGTGGATTTTACATTTCTACAGTGGTTTGATCCACATACTTACACATGCCCTGAGAATATTTTTAATACTTATCTTTCTGAAGACTAACTTAATGATTGTATTTTCTTATTCCTGTCCTTACTTCTTTAGGAAAGGTTACTTTTCCTTGAAGATTAGTGACCAGCAGTTCTTCTCTGAACCACAGCTGATCAACATACAGGCATTTTCCACACAGGTAATAAAAATGCTCAATAATTAGACTTTCATATGCCCACTTTTTCTTAAGAAAATAATCAAGGCTTACTATAGTTTTAGGAAAAAATACCTGACCTAAGTTAAACTTGTCTTAGCTTTATTATGAAATACCACTGGTGTAATTTTCAGTACTTTTGGATAATAACAATATTAGCAATAAAATTGCTGACACATTTGCAGTACTCAGTGTTTCACGTAAGTTACTTAGTTGACTCTCATGCCAGCCTTATGAAATATTATTATCCCCAATTTACAGATGAGAAACTAAAGCCCAAGAAAGTTATGTAATTTTTGCGTGGTGTATAGCTAATTTGATTGTCAAAAACAAACTCCCATTTTTCATTTTAAACACTATCCTGTGCTATACCACCAATCTTCCTTGTCCTGACAACCAACTTTTCAGCTGTTTACACATTCAGTTTGGAAAACAATGAAGCAAAATAGTTATATTATTTTTGTGTTACAATGAGATCTCAGAACACAGTATTGTATTTTTACCTGTGTCTTGCTATGTTAATCTTGGTAATTTCTACTTACAATGTGGATTTTACTAAAGAGTCAAGCCTTGTGCCCAGTAGAACTGGCTTCAGAGTCTGTGCTCAAAACCATTATCTTTTGGTGCCTTACTTTACTATATACTGCATGGATATTAGTCCTATGAATAATTTAAAGCTGTTCCAGTTGTTAAGATTTCCCTTTTTCTTAGATAAGTAAGTTTGTTTTACCTGAATGTTTCTCTCTCAGTGGTATGGAATTTGTAGTAGTTTAGAGAATCTTATTAAAGGTCTGCCTAAATGAGTTATCAAGGTGGTCCTCAGCCAAACAGATCTGAGAAATCATGGTAGAAGCAATAAAACTCAGTGTAATGACCCTTCACACTCATGTCTCATCACTCTTCTCTGTCAAGTTGTATTTCTGTGTCCAGAATACAGAACAGAAGTGCTGAGAACTGGGCTGGATGGATTGAACAACTGTAGTGTGCACAAGGAACAGGAATCATGTACAGTATATGTATCTTCATAAATTGTGAACAGCAAGAGACTGTGACATCAGCCCAGTGACTTAATACTACCTAAGTATCCAGACCTTAGTATTGTGTTAGTCACCATTCAAGAAAATACACTAGATTGTGTTCTTAGCTGATATTTCCTGTCTTAAACATGGAAAGACCATGGACCATGGATAACAACATAGACTTAAACCAGAAGTGGCTGCCAAATGGTATTAATAACCCAGCTTAACCATTCTTAGTAATTCTAAATTGGAATGCAGGAGTGATTAGAAATTGATCCTAAGTATAAATTTTGCTTCAATTAAAGTTAACACATATGATTTCTGTAAATGTGAGCCAGGCGGCCACACAGTCTTAAGACTCATGGGCTTAGATATTCCTTAGTATCTAAACTCAGATGTTTTGTTTTGATTTTTTCATTTGAACTGCTCTAATAACTCCCATGAAAGACCTAGGGTCGATATTAGCAAATTGCTTTCTAATCTGAGATAGTGACTTCCCATAGTTCCCAAAGTTTGTTTTTGACAATCAAGTGAGTAGGCAAGAAATGGCTATTACATGACAAATTTTTGTTTTAACTATTTAAAAATGGAATTTTAGAAAGGAATTTCAATTTATTTTTGTTCATTTAAATTTCAGTGATATTTCAATACAGTAGTCCTAAGCACCCCTGAGATTTTTCTCATGTAAGTTAATTTTCTTTTTTTTCATTTATGGATCTTGATATCACATTTGACCTCGCTTTCCTCTTTCAGAATTTGAGCCTTTCACTCCTTTGTATAGACTTCCAGCCGTAGAATTTTCACACAGGAATTCTGAGGAGCTACTATCTAATTTCCCACTGTGTGGTTATTATAATAATGCATTAGTTAGACTTGACCTTAATGGAGATTGTAATTTCCAGTAGGCAGGAGAGCATCTGTGTAACCTTGAGAGAAAGCTGTTTGGATTAAAGAAGGAAGTGTGTTGGGAAAGTTCTAGATGGTCCAGCTTCAAATGATATTTTTTAAAAAACTTAAGATAATATTTCTTTGGCTTCTAGCCTCATGCTGTGCGTGTTGCATTTCTGTTGTGGTTCATTAACTTTTATCTTTATGAAGAACATTTTATCTGCTTACTCAAGTGGGTGGGAGAAACCTGACGATGCCAAGAAAAACATACAGCTTGCTATATGAGCACTGTCACAAGAATTAAGCAGGTGGTTTACTTACCCAGACCATGATCTTGTTATGCCTCATAAGCTGAGTTGGGGTGGGGCTCTGTCAGGATTTGAATGAGAGAATTTGAAGAAAATTACTGGCAGCGACCAGAAATACCATGAATTTCTAATATACAGACATCTTATTCTATGTCAGTGTGTTGCAATGTGGCCTAAAGTGAAGTACTTAATTCCCAATGCAAATCCCCAAATTCTATAGCTTTTGTTTGTCTTTCTTTGCTGCAACATCTGCTTGGGCTTCCTGACATTGAGCTAATCTCACTTACAACGCAGGACACATAGTGCAAATCAAGAGAGCAGAGACATTAGAAGAAGTAGCTTTTATTGATTACCTCTTATCAAGACTGTGGCCTTCCACATTTTAGCTATTACAAATTGTGCTGCTATAAACATGGGTGCACATATATCAGAGTGATATGATGTTTTTAGATCTTCTGGGAAAATACCCAGAAGAGGAATAGCTGGTTTAAATGGAACCTCTAGACCTAATTTGCGGAGAAATCTCCAAACGGCTCTCCACAGTGGTTGCACTAGTCTGCATTCCCACCAG